>CM031237.1:765013289-765613289 GCA_018340775.1 Taxus wallichiana var. yunnanensis
AATTTTTAAAAATACAAGTCATTGACATACACTTCAAAAGATGGTAATGAAGCCAAGTAGTGTGAATTAGTGAGTAATGAAATAAGTGTATCAAATTTTATCACTATATTTCGAGAGAAGCTAGTGTATGAGTATGCACGAAATACACACAAAGTTGGATGGTTAGATGAGTAATTCAGGTTATGCAAGGACCCATTTCCTCTCGGTACCATTGTTTCAAATTGTTGATTTTGCAATGAACTATACCATCACAAAATGAGGTGCAATCACAATACTACTTACTCTATTTAGGTTTCCTATTTGTACATATAGTATTCATTCATACTCTCGACAATGATGCTGGAAGCGAGAAAGATTTTGAGGGAATACCATTTCTATATTAGTGATGATTGTGGACATTCATCAGAGTTCGTATGAGGTTGTTTTGAGATCTTATATGGAAATTTGAATAATGAAACATCATATTTGATAAACACATCATATGGTCGATTTATCACTTTCACAATTTAAGAATGTGCGTATGTTCTATCGGATGAGTAGAATGCATAGGAAAAGTGGTTTTCAACATTGGATTTTGCCAAGTTGATTGATGCAAAATCCATCGTGGAATGATATAACTCAACAATGGGTCCAGTTATGAGGGTAAATCAGCTCATAGTTTTTTTGGTAGGTGATTTAAACTAATTTTGCAAAATATGAAGATTGTTGTACACTAACGAGATCTAGTGAGTTGCACTCTTTTAGAAGTTCAAATGCATGTTCATGGACTATTTATACAAAGAAAATGGCATCTTTTTGTTCTTCATGTACATATTCATTTTGGGATGAATGTGAGTCAAAAGAGTGGGTTGATGAATGGTGTTGTAGACAATTATATCCACTTGACACCTATCAACCTCTACGACATCTCTACAACTAATAGTGAGATAAACAAGAACTGACTTTGACCATATATCAAATCTAGTGCAACAGTTATTATATATCTTCATTATTTTGTAAAATTTATAGTTTTTCTTATATTAGGGAATTTATAAATGAATCAATTATCAAACCAATGATTTTGTGTACAATGTGATGTAATTCATGTTTTTTTACGTTATTGTAGAAGAAAATAATAAATAAAGAAGGAGCATCTTATTATTTGTGTTGTTGTGCGGAGGCAGTAAAAGAAATTGATAGCCCCAATCATAGATGGAGAAGGCCTAGAATATCCTATGGGGTCTGTGGTTATTACTGGAACATGGATAAGAAGATACCCAATAAATAATTCCAATGTGTGGTTGTTTGAAGACTTTGAAACTCATAGAAAGATTCTTCATTATTCTCACCTAGTTGTTGCATCTAATGTTCAATTGATTAAATATGGAGGTAGACCGTGCAATAAGGTCTTGTGGAAAGTTCTTTGAGTCTCGACTCACAATACGTGACACCCTAAAAATTAGTTCGACCTAGATGGTTCACTAGATTGAATTTGTACAAATAAAGATACGCAAAACTGCCCTTAAGCTTGCCAAGTGGCTTACTTTCTCAAGTCAAAGGTATGTTCACTTAAGATTCAAGATATGTACATCTACATGAATTTAATTTGAATGATTACTTTAATGATTTTGTTTTTAAATTGTGTAGGTTTTAAAATTTCGTTGAATTGTTTACTAACATGTTTATGTAGGTTAATGGTGCCAAAAAAACTTCCATTTCATGTGGTCGTACACTAATCGCTAAGAGAGAATTTATTATTCTCAAGTTAAGAGAAACTAAGTAAAATTAAATATTGGAATTGGAATTCTCAAGCGTGAAATTTGTTTAACATATGAAGCAATTCAATTCAAGAGCGCAAGTATATGTGGGGAGAAACAAGTTTGGGGAAGAAATGTGTAATATGTATCAAAGGCACAAGTGCAGATGTTATATCTAGTTACTTGTCCCACCTCTCATAAACAAGGTAGTTATACAAGCAAACTCAATGATGGTTCTAGGCATGAGACTAGGAAATATGGTCCTAATATTGATATTCCAAAAGATGAACTCACTCATAATACCTTCCGGAAATATATGAGGTTTGTCGATCCTCAGAAATGTAGAAGATCAAGAGCATCTTTCACTCTATAAATCACATATCAGTAGATTAGAGGAGCATGACAACTCCTTGGATGAAGGGATTCCTATTCAAAAATAGTGAGAACTTTGTGAAATATCCTTAGCCACAAGGACGATTTAGAAACCCATAAACCCAACCCATTCGATGGTGGTATGAAGAATGGAGAATAAGAGAGAGGAAGCATTTGGAGCCAAGGAAATTGCAAATAAGTTTGTTGATGGCAGGTGATGTGGGAGGAAGCTACAAGTTCACCCAAAATCTGCATGTTGCACCAGACCCCCCGAGGGATCACACCCATGATAACTTTCATCGAGGTGCACCTTGTTGTTCATTATAACTCTCTTCTGTGCCTCATCGACCGTATGCCATCTTACAAATAACCTCCTCCTCTAATCCTTCTCTCATTAAGAAATAATATAGAAAACTAGCATTATTATTGCATCCTAATAAAAAGAAGTTCCTAGGAGACGAGGGAGCTTTTAAACTTATCACACAAGCATGGGTAATTCTCTCTAATAATACCAGAAAGGCTACCTATGACGCCATGAGATAAAACCATCAAGGGCACAACCCCACCTTCCTCTAATTGTATTCCATAAGCACTGCCACTACCATTGGCATCACAACAATCTAAATGGGAAATGCCGATATCCAATAACAATTCGGCACAAAGAAATTACTCCAATGTTTGAGAATGTTTCTCCAAATGTAATGGCATTCTAATTTAGACACTGATGATTCCCGAATGTCCAATCCCGCCACATGCCCCATTATTCCTCGATCCTTGGATACAATAAAGGAGACACCGCTTGTTGAATCCATTTATAACAATAGAGATATTTGTAAATTCATGTTATGACCTCAAAATACGTGTGCATTTCAAATAGTTTAGAAATCACATCACACCCTTCACTAGGATCAAGACTACCCTATCTTTTTCAAGTCACTTTTGAAAGCATCAATGAATGGAAGGTCACTAAACCGTAGGCCGTAATCCATGAGAAAAAAAAAATAACAAGGCTACCTATGATGCCATGAGAAAACCAAGGGAAATTTGGTTCATCTATCTTATTAGTATTAACGAGAGTACTAATTGGAAAGGGATCATCTACTTCGTAGGTAGAACATTCAAAGAGAATCATCACAATTTGATGTCTTTCATCTAACGATGATTCCGAATGTCCAATTCGTATAATAACCTCTAAATTTGTATGCATTTCAAGTTATTTTGAAATCACATTAGACCCTTCCAAGAGATTTTGACTATCCCTTTCTTTTTGAATGTGCCGATGAAAACATCCATGGGTTTATCATAGTGAAATTATCAATGAATGAAAGGTCACTAAGCCATTATCCAACTAACTCCCATTCGTAAATAAACAAGAAATATTTACTAGGCGATCGATAAGCCTTATGTGTTCTTATCCATTCCCATGTTGCTATGATTGTAATTTCCATGTCGCTTGAGGCCTTGGAATATTTTGGTGGTAATGGCCCTCATGTTTCATTCCCTCAATTTTGTTCACCGTCTCAAAAAGGACAATGACCGTGTAACATTACCAACAACAGAGTTCATAATGGTATTATGGTGGGATGAGGATTGACTCTAAAGAATCATATTCATATTCGATGTATCACCGTCGAACATGACAACTCCCCTATCAAATCGCTTTATCGCATGACGTGGAAGATGAGCAAAAAAATGAAAGTCGGAGAATTTGATTTCATGGGTAATTAGTACTATCAACAAGACGAATATGGCTTCCCACTTCCCCGATGTCAAATGTAAGAACGCACCTTGAAAATTAAAACTCCGGCAAAGTTGCTACTTAGTAACAACTAACAAGAACATGGTGAACTCAATACATTGTGGAGGTCGGGAACATCTGTCACAAGGTGTCAAACATGTGGTTTTTTCTAGCTTCCAATGGATCATCCTGGCTTGCATAATACCATACATGGAAATATGAGAAATGTGACATTTGTTTCAAAAGAAAAGAGAGTGAGGGTAAGATCGACATTGTGAGAGCGAAAGAGAGAAAGAAAACATGAGAGGAAGAGAGAGTGAGAGGTTGTCCAATCCATTATTTTGAAAATGGTAGATCTTCATACCGAACGGAATGTGCCAAAGATGTCCTGGTGACTGGTAAAAGCTTGTGAAGGCTTTGTTTTTGTGCCACGGTTTCCGAGCTACTTCATTTGATCGTAGTCCTTAAGAGCCCTCAAGACCAAAAACGATACAACTTCGACATGTGATATCTCGGTCTCTCGTGGCACCTAGAGACATCTCACCGATCCTACAACTCCGTGTCAAGATCCTATACAAAAATCGTATCTTAGTTTTCTCCATATCCTTTCGCTTATCACAAGTTCTATTGTTTGCAAAAGTGCAAAATAGTGTAGTTTGAGTTAGTGTAACGCTGTCAAATGCAATATTTTGCAAACGATAGCTCTTGGAACCAAACTGATTGCCTAACACGCTCGAGTGGCTTGGTAAACATTTGTGGAGTCCCTCTTTTGGTGTCGAACGATGTCAAGCTTTTTTTAAGGGCTACTTTGTCCTAAGCGTAGTCCCTTTAGAGCTCGGAGACCAAAAAATGATATAACTTCAACGAGTGATATCTCAGTCTTTGTGACACCTAGATACATCTCGTTTGATCTTACACCTCCGTGTGAGGACTCTCTACAAAAACCTATCTCGGTTTTATCCATCTCCTTTTGGTTCTCTCAATGTTTTATTGTTTGCAAAAGCACAAAATAATGTAGTTTTAATCAAACATAAGGTCATAAATGTATTATTTTGCAAATGGTGGGTCTTGGCACCGAATCGATCACATTGACATGTCCAGTGACTCTGGTAAACACTTTTGAGGCTCTGCTTTTAGTGTAAGACGGCATGTGCTGCCTGCTTCCGGCAACTTCGTCCGGGGTAGTCCTTTAAGAGCCCGAAGACCAAAAAATGATATAACTTCTACAGGTGATATCTCTGTCTCCGTGGAACCTAGAGATGTCTCGCTTGATCCAACATCTCCATGTCAGCACCCTCTACAAAATCCTATCTTGGGTTTTCTCAATATCCTTTTGGCTCTCTCGATGTTCTATTGTTTGCAAAAACACAAAATAATGTAGTTTGAGTCAATGTAAGGCTGTCAAATGTAATATTTTGGAACTAATGGCTCTTGAGACCAAACCGACTGCGCCAACACGTCTAGGTGGCATATTAAATGCTCATGTGGAGCTTCGCTTTTGTGTCGACTTGCCGTTGCTTTCGAGCTACTTTGTATAGGTGTAGTCCTCGAGAGCTCCTGAGGCCAAAAATGATATAACTTCGATGGGTGATAGTTCGGCCTTTCACACGGCACCTGTGAGACATCTCATTTGCTCCTGCACATCCGTGTCAGGACCTCTACAAATCCTATCTCGGTTTTCTCCATCTCCTATCGGTTCTCTCTGTGTTCTATTGTTTGCAAAAGCGCAAAATAGTGTAGTTTGAGTTAGTGTAAGGTTTTCAAATGCAATATTTTGCTAATGGTGGCTCTTGGTACCAAACTGATTGTGCCAACACATTCGGTGGTTTGATAAGCGCTTTTGGCCTGCTTTGCTGACGCCGCCGTTGCTTCCGGCTACTTGCCCTGCGCAGTCCCTTAAGAGCCCAGAGGCCAAAAAAATGATATAACTTCTGACGGTGATTATCTTGGCCTCCGTGGAACTTAGAGACGCTCACACTTGATCATACACCTCTGTGGGACTCTATAAAATCCTATCTCGCTTTTTCTCCATCACCTTCGGTTCTCTCTGTTTTTATTGTTTACAAAAGTGCAACATGGTGTAGTTTGAGTCACAGAAGGTCAGTTGAATGCAATATTTTGCAAACGATGGCTCTTAAGATAAACCAATTACGCCAAAATATCCGGGTGGCTTGGTAAATGCTTGTGGAATTTCCGTTTCAAAGCATCATTGTCCGGCTACTTCGGCCTGTGCGTAGTCCCTTAAGAGCACGGAGGCCAAAAAATGATATAACTTTGACAGGTAATATCTCGTCTCCATGGCACCTAGACACATCTCGTTTGATCCTACACCTCTATGTTATGACCCTCTACAAAATCCTATCTCGGTTTTCTCCATCTCCTTTTAGTTCTATCGGTGTTCTATTGTTTGTAAAAACGCAAAATAGTGTACTTTGAGTCCATGTAAGGCTGATAAATACAATATTTTACAAACAGTGGCTCTTGGCACCGAACCGACTGTCAAAAGCCAAGATGTCTCTGTCTCTGCTTGGTAAACTTTTTTGGAGCTTCCATTTTGGTGCTCGACGATGTCGCTTCTTTCGGGCCACTTTGTTTAGGCGTAGTCCCTTAAGAGACCGGAGGCCAAAAAACAATATAAGTTGGACGAGTGATATCTTTGTCTTCGTGGCACCTAGAGACGTATCATTTAATCCTACACATCCATTTCGGGTACCCTCTACAAATTTCTATTTCGGTTTTCCATCTCCTTATGGTTATCTCGTGTTCTATTGTTTGAAAAAGCGTAAAATAGTGTAGTTTCGAGTCAGCCAGTAAGATTGTCAAATGCAATATTTTGCAAACGATGACTCTTAAAGCAATGAAACGATTCTCGCCAACACGTCTGGGTGGTCCGATAAACACTTGTGGAGCTTCTATTTGGGTGTCGACGGTTTTGTTGGTTTCGGGAAACTTTGTTCGGGCGTAGTCCCTTAAGAGCTTGGAGGCCAAATAACGCTATAACTTCGATGTGTGATATCATGGTCTCTCGTAGCACCTAAAGACGTCTCGTTTGATCCTACATCTCCATGTCAGGACCTCTATAAAATCCTATCTCATTTTTCTCCATCTCCTTTCGGTTCTCTCGGTGTTCAATTGTATGGAAAATCATAAAATAGTGTAGTTTGAGTTAGTATAAGGTTGTCAAATGCAATATTTTGCAAAAGGTGGCTCTTAGCACCAAATCGACTGCGCCAACATGTCTGGGTGGCCTGGTAAACACTTGTGTAGTTTTTGTTTCGGGTGACAAACGATGTCGTTGCTTCCAGGCTACTTCGTCTAGGTGTAGCCCTTTAAGAGTCTAAAGGCCAAAAATGCTATAACTTCGACGAGTGGTATCTCAATCTCCGTGACACCTAGATATGTCTCGTTTGATCCTACATCGTCGTGTCGGGACCTTATAAAAAATCCTATCTCGCTTTTGTTTTATTGTTTACAAGATCGTAAAATAATGTAGTTTTCGAGTCAAAGGTTGGTCATAAATGCAATGTTTTGCAAACGGCAGCTCTTGGCACATAACCGACTACCACAAAACGTCTGAGTGGCATAGTAAATGCTCAGAGCTTCCTGCTTTGTGCCGATGGTGTCGCTGCTTCCGAGCTACTTCGCTCGGTGTAATTCCTTAAGAGCCCCGAGACAAAAATGATATAACTTCGACGGGTGATATCTCGCACTTCACGGCACCTAGAGACATATTGTTTGATCTTACACCTCCATGTTGGTACCCTCTACAAAAGCCTATCTCGGTTTTTTCCATCTCCTTTCGGTTCTCTCTTTGTTCTATTGTTTGTAAAAGCGCAAAATAGTGTAGTTTGAGTCATGTAAAGCTGTCAATGCAATATTTTGCAAACGGTGGCTCTTCTTTGCACCGAACCGACATACACCAAAACGTCCGGGGTGGCATGGAGCTTCCATTTTAGTGCTGGATGGTGTTGGTTCTTCCGACCTACTTTGTCCGGCTGTAGTCCCTTAAAAGCCCGAAGGCAAAAAAATGATATAACTCTGATGGGTGATATATCGGTCTCCGTGGCACCTAGAGATGTCTCGTTTGATCCTACAGCTCCATCTTGAGACCCTCTATAAAATCATATCTTGATTTTTTCCATATCCTTTTGTTTCTCTTAGTGTTCTACTTTTTGTAAAAGTGCAAAATAGTGTACTTTGATTCAATGTATCATTGCCAAATGCAATATTTTGCAAACGGTGGCTTCGCACTCAACCGATCAAAGCAACCCATCCGGGTGGCTTCGGTAAACACTTGTGGAGCTTTCTTTTGTGCCGGACGATGTCGCTTCTTCCGGCTATTTCATCCGTGCGTATTCTATAATGCCTCCATTCTTTTTAAAATAAATAAATAAATACATAATAAAATACTAATAAAAATAAAATAAATGAACTAAATTTTGAAAATCCGTGATTCTTGTCAGGGGCGGGTTTTAGGGCAGTAGAGTGCCTTTGAGTGTTTTTTTAATTTTTTTTTGATGAAGGGGAGTGAGCCGCCATCGGGGGAAACTCACTGCTCTACGCAATGCCCGAAAGAGAGGTGGTCAGCGAGCCGCTTTTTTCTCAAATCGATGCTCTTAGGGTGTTTTCTGGTTTTCTTCCAAGGAGGCGCCTCACCAAATGTCATCCCAGGGAGTGCCATGATTTTTGTGGACGTGCAAGACCCTCCCAAATCTCCTAGCAGCGCGCCTTCTTCTGGCGCCCTCCCCTCCGCGCCAAATTGCTACTGTGGGCTCCTATGCAAACAAAAACGAGCCTTGGGAGAGAGGAGTTGCCAGTGTGTCATTGCAGCGCCGAGGCTTATGGGATGGAGTATGGGCGCACATCAAAACAAAATGGAGGAATTTTTGGGTCTGTGTTGTGCCACGCGCCAGCATCCTCTCAGCCGCGCCACGTACCTGTGGGGACACCCTTCAAAACAACAAGGAGAGGCATTTTTTTGTCAGATGTTGCAGTTGTTGCAGCCTTGGTGGACATGTTTGCGCCAAACAGACTTGTAGGAGGCCTGGGAACTGTTGGGTAGAATGCCCCAAATAGATGCGGCCCTTGGAATGCCACGAGGGCAGGATACGCACAAATGAGTTTGTTAAAAAGGCCTTGGAAACCTCTAAACAAATGCACTTGGTTTGTGTAAAGTCGTAATCCACAGCTTTTTTTTTTCTTCTTTCCAAGAACCTTCCTCACAATGTACAAAATGGGAGCATTAGAACTACGCATTTTATGACCATCAAAGCATCATGGGAGATAATATCCCCATTACGTCTTGTCAAAACCCAGTGATCTCGCTGGTATGTAAAATGTGAAGGCATACACAATGCATGTGAACTAGTTAACAAAATACCTGAAAGATATGCGGTCTCCCAAACTACAATAATAGCGGTGACAAACAAAAAATGGGTCTCCAGTGAAGAAGGCGTTGATCTGATTGATAGAATGCCTCAAAGAAATGTTGTCTCATGGAATGCTAGGATTGCAGGATATGCACATAATGGATTCATAGTACACATGACCTTGTTTGCTATCCCCAAACACACTGATAAGCCTCTTTACCGTGGGCTTGTTACTCAGCTGGAGGCACTTGTTGTTCCTTTCTTGCCACCAGGGGATTTTCCAATAGAACTGGCCACCGATTTTGACATTATTGTGGATGCTATTTTTGGGTTTTCCTGCCGTGGCTGCAAGCAAGTGAAATCAATCGGTGCGATGTCAACTCCTCGACTTCTGCCTCACCAGTTCGTTTCCAGGCATGGTCCTTCTTCCCTTACCTCTCATAACTCTCGTGTTTTAGTTCTCTTTTGCAAATAAATAGAATTTTAAAGTATTAGAAATTTTAATACAGTTAATTGTTCCTTCAACTCGTTGCAAAACAATAAATCGTCGTGTCGTAACTCACGACGTCATTTAACTCGCCTACTGTCAAACAAGAACTATCACCCTCGCTTCGAGATGACATAGAAAACTCTTACCCTTCTTGATCGCTTCAATATCGTTTTATCGACCAGACAAATTTGACTCTCCATTGATTAAGATGACCTTCTTCCTACTTAAAATAGTTAAATTTTGCAATTTTCAGAGACTCACTAAGTACCCTTCGCAACTCTGGAAACGAGATGTGAAGTTTCGTTTGGGTACCTTGGTATACGAGGAGTTGCCTTGATTTTTGGTTTGACCCGAAACGATCATGTGACATCCTTTTGACGCCCTTATAGGAGCCCTATAACACTGGTTTACAACAAAGAGAAAGTCGTTAAAACTAGAAAGTTGGCTTTCGTTTTGGATCGCCATTTGAAAACTGGAAAGAGAAATCACTTCCCGTCTTCACAAACCTCTAGCGATTATACTAGACAAATGCATGGGACATTCAGTATAGGAAAGAGAACTTCTCAGATAGTTTGGCAAGCCATTTTGTAGGCTCTCACCACGGTTTCGACGAGGTCAAACTGGTCCAGCTTTGTCTTGTCGCTCCGTAAAACTTGTCGCCATTTGAAAATGGTTTACCGCTTCTCACTTCACGACTCGATGAGCTCTCCTTATATAGGGGAACTAGTAGGAAGAGTCTCGTTGCGCGTGCATCCGTCGGATGTCGGTTTGGACACGGGTTTCTGGGCCACTCGAGCTAACTTTTGTCTTTTTACAACTGGGTGAACTATGACCAGTGGCCCCGGAAAACTAACCGCCAAACGCAAACCGTTTGCTCTTTTTCAATTCCGTCAACTGCTATGAATTCTGGGTATATCTGGGGACACGTAGAAAGTTAGTCGTGACGTGCGTGCTCATCGGAAGATAACCTTTAGAAGCGCTTAGCCTCCGAGCCCTGCTTTTGTACATTTTGCAAATAGTGAGAAAATGTAAAAGTAGAAAAGTCATGGACCCTCGTAGGGTTGTCAAATCACCTCGGAAACTTTTGCTCACGTAAATAATCTTTAAAAACACTATAATGAAACTTGTGTGTTTTGGGACCGTTGATAAATGATATTTTCTCTCTCTTCCTTTCTCTTTCTCCTCAAGTTTATAAAATGTAGAAAAATGAAATGCAATGAATACATGTTTCTAGACTTTTTATTTCGATTGGCAAATGGTAATTAATTTCTGATGTAAATGGGAAACTGAAAAATGACAATTATGATTGATTAGGGTGGATACCATGCCAGCGAATTATCGCTGATATCATGCTCACGTGGGTTTTGCAGGATGGATGAATGACGACGAAGAAGGCGATGTGAAATTTAATTATTATTTTTGTAACTCTGATAGGTCATTGTAAAATGAATAACTGTGTAATGTAGTCTCTTGTAACTGAAAAAAAAAATTATAAATGAGATTTGTTAACATGCATGATATGCTAGTTTTTAAGGATACTTATGGAATGTACTTCTAATCACCAGTTCAAATTGATTTTTAGTTGTGTGGCAAAAAGGTGTTGGTTTATACTTAGTAAATTGAAATCGAAGTTAATACATTGTAGTACCTTCTCAGTATTTAATAAATGATTAAATTAGTTATAGGGTTACCTTCTTACCTTGCAAACACAATAATGAGTTTTAATGGGAACACTCAACCCAAATAAAATATTCGTGCATGACTTGCCTGTAGATGTGATCCTTTCCTACCATATAAGAAATTTAAAACTGAAGAACGACCTTAACTTTGCATCTGATGAGACCTCATAGGTTAGGTAAATAAAACCCCTTGTTGGAGTTTACCGTCATAGTCATTAGGTTTAGCGTCATTGTCGTGAATCCATATTTTAGAATTAACATGGTCCAACCTTATCCAGAGTATGCAGTTTCCTTCTAGATTTGGCATTCGCGAGAAGAATGTACTCTCTTCAGGTCCGATACCAGGCTGAGTGTTGAAGACCACCTTAGGAGTCACCTTATGAGTCCTTGTTCGAAGGAACGACTAAGCAGTGCAACCCTGGATTCTATCAAAATAACCCCTTGGTATGTCCTTGAATGTGGTTTAGTATATTTTTGTCCACCTGCCTTAAACTCTTATATAGTTGAGGCGTGGATCATTGAGTGCATAATGGAAGAAACCAACCCTCAGCTGATTAGGAGGTGTCACTTGTGGTTCGTGTATGGTTTACAATTCTTCCGACCATATACCCCTTCAAGATGGTAGTCAAATACTTCTGTAACTCCTGATTTCACAACAATGCTATGAACGAGACCATAGTGCGATGTATAAGCATATCCTAAGATGAGAACGAGATTGGAGATTAGGATTGAGGTCACTCATGAAGTCCTTAAAACTTAATTAAATATAATCAAGTGTTTCAAAGAATATAAGTCACCTTGGTGCGACCAAATTATGAGAAAACAAAAGATATGTATACCTAGCTATATATAACTCTTATAGGAATTCAATAAGTTTTCAAATTATAATAACAATGGTAGAGAAATAAATATAGTGTGAATCGAGAAATATTTTGGTGAAAAGCTGCCCTGTGTCTAAATCTCCGTCAAATCCTTGATTTCGTTCTGGACATCAAGTCACTTTCGCTTGAGTGTAAGGGTAAGACTGTAGCCATTAAATAAACGTTTGAGAAGCAAAATCTTAACATAAGAATGAGAGAATTAGAATCTTGTAGGCATTTTGAAATATGGAAAAATACTTATGTAAGTTCTGAAGATTGTTATAAGGGTAAAGAGCAAATTAAATGGTTGAACAATAAGTGAACTGTGAAACGAATTTTCAGGACATGTAGGTGGAAAAAGGGAGAAAATCATGCTTACCTAATAAGGATCTTGGGAAGTTAGCCATAACTAAAATACATTTAAAGTAATGATTTGTCGTGGGTTCGCCGTTCCTAAAGTCACGTTTCTTGTGGTTGGGTCTTTGCTAGTATTCATTCGTTGGGAAAAGTGTGGTATCGACATGCCGATGTCGTCTGCATGTGTCTATGTGAGTCGATGACTTATGTGATTGTCGCATGTGTGTCGAGTTCTGTACTTGGAGCCCTTACTGTGTTGTGTGTCGTGAGCAATGTAAGTCAAAAAAATTATCCTGGTATTTTTACTGTTGTATTTGGGTCTGAAAATGTGGGCACTACATATTCCCTTAAGAGCTTAGAGGTCTAACAACGATATAACTTCGACGACGGGTATATTTCGGTCTCTTTGGCACTTAGAGACATCTCATTTGATCCTAGATCGACAAAAATGGAAACTCTTTTACTCATTTGTCATAATACACGAGGAGAGATCCAAGTGGATTCTCTAAAGTTAATTTTAGTGATACCACCAAATCCATGTTCATAGCTTGTAGTAAGAACTTTTTTATGTTCAATGGTCTACGCTAGTTCAAAACCACATCCAAAGGCTCTTGAAAACTCCATGATCATCGAGCCGAGTCTGGACACTCTACAAAATCCTATCTTGGTTTTCTCCATCTCCTTTCGGTTCTCTCGGTGTTCTATTGTTTACAAAAGTGCAAAATAGTGCATTTAATCATTTAAAGGTCACAAATGCAATATTTTGCACACAAAAGCTATTGTCAAGAAACCGACAACGCCTACACATCTAGGTGGCTTGGTAAACACTTGTGGAGGTGTCGCTTGATGCTAGACAATGTCAAAGTTGCTTCCCGAGCTACTTCGGCCCGCACGTAGTCCCTTAAGAGCTCCTGAGGAAAAAAATGCTATAACTTCGACGGGTGATATCTTGGTTTGTGTGGCACCTAGAGACGCCTGCTTGATCCTACAACTCCGTGTTAAACCCTCTACAAAATTCTATCTCGGTTTTCTCCATCTCCTTCGGTTCTCTCGGTGTTATATTTTTTTCAAAAGCGTAAAATAGTGTAGTTTGAGTCAGTTTAAAGTTGTCAAATGCAATATTTTGCAAATTGTGTCACTGGCACCGAACTCGAATGCGCAAACACGCCCGTATGGCCTCGGTAAATGCTTTGAAGGCTCCGCTTTGGTGTCGGACGATGTCGTTGCTTTCGGGCTACTTGGCCCATAGTCCTCGTAAGAGCCCGGAGACTAGAAAGAGCATTTTGTCCTAGAAACTATTAAACAACAACATTGGCTTCTTCGTACATCGTTAAGACCGACCTTTTAGTTATCACACTCACTCTTTCTTTCCACATTATCGCACTCACTCTCTCTCTCTCTCTTTCTATTTCTCTCGCTTCTCGCATTCTCTCTCATACCCAGAGCATGTGGGTACGCACGCAGTGGCCTATGGAAACGTGCCCACATAGTCAATATTTCTAATAGGCTTCAAGGGTGATGAGAGAAGAACAAGACTTCATTTGGTTGACTTATTATTTTGGGGCTTTCTTGTTGCTCTTCATGGGTTTTTTATTATTTAGTCAATTTGAAGGCATGGGAACAAGTGAAGCACTTGGTGGTTGGGTACTGTATCTTCTCTTCATTTGAAATTAGGTGCCAAGCCTACAAATCAATTTCATCAAATCAGAATTATAATGACAAGATCCTTGCCTTGACAAGAGGTTGTTTTTCCATCCTTTGGTTTGAGAAAGGAATTAAAATATTTCATGGCTTGTACAAATTTGGGAAGTGATGGAATGGACAGACTCAAAGCTTTCTAAAAGCTACCTCAATCTCAGCTTCAAAATGTATAAAATGCTAAAAAAATCATTCACAACTCCCCATACCTGGACTCATAGATATAATGTTTTGTGATCTTCTTGTATTCACCAAAGAAATCTTGCTTGATGGCTTCTCGTTCATAATAAGCTTGTTTTTGACTTCTAATATTTTATAGGTTGTTGAGACTATAAACTTGTTTTTTTAAAATTTTATATATATTTATATTTCTTTAAAGTGGATGGCATCGACATTAACATTATATTATTGTAATTGATGGCATGATTGATTATAGTAGAATGGAAAATTTGTAAATTAGTTACACATATATTTTAATTCCCATGTTAAAAACAAAAAAAATTTAACACTAATAATACAAATTAACATAACATACATATGATATCATATTAATATGGAATTAGATACATTTATAAAGCATGTTTAATCGACTATACAAGTTTGAAAACATTTTTTTTTCTCAAATATATTATATTAAAGCAAAAATCCTCGATATCGCATAAAGTTTGATCAAAATCAATGTCTATCCAAAGCCATGTAGGCATATACAATGATATACATCGAAAAAATATAAATCTATGCCAATATGCCACAAAGGCAGACAACAAAATTTGTATATATCTAAGCTATTGGGCATCATCTAATAATATAGTTCTCTACGCCGCTTGGAAGAGGACTCTGCACACAAGTGGAACGCCTTTTATCAAGCTCAACCTCCTACGCCAAAGGATGCATATAGATCCATTTGTCAATACAAATAAACAACATACCCATTAATAACATATAAAATGACATTAATTAAAAATAAATACTTACTGCAAACTGATGATCACTATGAATCATTCTTTGCCTCTCAATATCATCAACATCATTAGTACGAGGTGTCGGCACCGTGTAGTCAACTATTCTTATTGACAATCATGATGATGAAAATTAGAATATGCATGAATTTTATTTAGTTATACTAAATGATGTTATTTAATACAATCTCTTCATAATGGAATTTAAGTTACTAGCACATACCGCGGGAAGAGTCATGCGTAAGCTATTCCCATAAAGAATTTCAATGTCTAGAGAGTGTCGAATCTCATTAGAGACTGTAATGAGGTCATCAACTAAAAATAAAATAAAATTCACATTAGTAAATTCATACGTTAACTATAGTACATTCTCTTCATGTATATATGATGAATTAAAAAATTATAAAACACACATCGTGAATTTGCCAACACGCAAGCTCACTAACATTCACCTGTTCAACATCGAAATGTAATTTTAGGATAACATCTCTATATATGGAAAACAAAATAACACTATAAATTTAGTATTAAAATATACTCATGGGGGATGAAGTTCCTGCAAATAATCGGGTGAAGTGGTGGCATGTGACACAAGATGCATTGTTTGACCCTATAATTTTATAAAAACACACATGATTAATTTTCATTCACATTTGATTAACATTCAAAATTATAAGATTGTGTAAACCCCCCACACACACACACACACGCACACACACACACGCACGCACACACACACACACACACGCGCATACACGCACACACACACGCACGCGCACACACACAATCACGCCAAGCACTCCACACACGCGCACACCCACACACGCGCACGCACACACACACACGCGCACGCGCACACACACACACACACGCGCACGCGCACACACACACACGCGCACGCGCACACACACACACACACGCACACGCGCACACACACACGCACACGCACGCGCACACACGCACGCACGCACGCGCGCACGCACACGCACGCACACACACGCACACGCACACGCACACACACACACACATACTTCGCAACTCATTTTGAATGTAAAATTACCTTTGTGCTAGGCACGTGCATGCGCACACACGCACGCACACGCACACGCACGCGCGCACGCACGCACGCACGCACGCACACACACGCACACACGCACACACACACACACACTCTGCAACTCATTTTGAATGTAAAATTACCTTTTGTAGGCTCGCATGCAATAAATAAATTGTGATGATGATATTCTCTAATACCGAATCATGACCAAATTTCCCAGTGCATACACTCAAGCTCAACTTGTTTTGGGATCAGTAAATAATGCACACAATTTGTCTTTTGTTATTTTTTTTTCTTCACTGCATCATACGACAACTCACGTCACAGATAAAAATTATGGCATTTGATTTTAAAACTCTCCCATGTGTTAATTTTTCCAACCACACTGTCAATATTAGATACCAATGATCCTAAAGATGCAACTAGGTTTTGACAATGTAAATTTGTGGCATTAGGGTTTCTTAATGTTTCTATCAAACCCTCAATTTGAGCTTTATTATTTTCAATCTCCCCCAAAATTTGTTGTTGGGTGTTGGGAGGATATCGTGGCATAAAAGGGGTGTGTTGAGGGACATTTTATTCTTTATCTTGGTGTGGAGGTGAATGCGGGGGTTGAATGAAGCTATAGATGCATCTATAAATGAAATTAAAAAAAACTAATCAAAAACTATTCTACAAAATTAGATTAATAAAATTATAAACTTAAAACAAACTATAACCTACCACTTAATCTCGATGCCATTGCTGAATCGAGGTGCCACGAAGATTGAATGCCAAAAAAACGCTACCGTTTTTTTGTGTTCATATTTCGCTTTTGTTACATTTTTTTTGTTTGTGTAAATGGATAGGCCGCGGTTATTGATTTTCTTTTATCACATAACGCTTCTCACATTATAATGCGGGCATTATGGCTCGATTTACCGAGCCATAACACGCCACATCATAACGCGAGTACGCGTTATGACTCGGATTTACCGAGCCATAACGCACTCACGCTATAACATGACCGAGCCATAATGTGAGCGCTATATGGCGTTAAAATTGCCAAAAACGGATTTGTGTCCGCTTTTGGCCTCCCATCTTTGTGCACTCACCCATATTAGTAAGTTTCAATCTATCTTAAATCATTTAGTAGAAATAAAAGAGGAGGTGGATAAAGAAGATACTAAAGAAATCTTACTAAATAGTTTGCCAAAAGAGTATTCAAATATTGTTTTTAATCTTAGTAAGATCAATCCTAGTTTGGAAAATTTAATTTCCTCTTTGCTTGATGAAGAATAAAAAATCAAAAGGTATGTACCAGAAGAAGAAACAATAATGGTTGCAAAAAATAAGTCATCCTTCAAGAAAAATACACATCAATTCAAATTTAAAAAAAAAAACACCTTCTATGTCATTAATGTAAACAACTAGGACATGGTTTTGTGAATTGTAAGAAAAGAGCTCAAGATCTCTTACATGATAAGTTGGATCAAAAGGCATTAGATGTTGAAGAATATGATTGGGACGATTATTATAACCTTGCAAGTGATAATGAACTTATTAATTATCCAAGTGACGAAGATTATCTGTATTGAACATCTATAATCTTATTGGAGGATGGAGGCAACAAAGGTAGAAAGATAATCGGGTCATTGAGTTCACACTTACTGAAGGGCACATATCGCTTTAGTGACACCTTTTGTTTTGTGTGATGAATAAAAACAAATTAGATCCCTATTCCCGTGTATTAGAGTCTTTCTCCCCGTATGATGATGATGTGGAGACTTGTACCATCGATACTATCATAGAAGTGTTCTTTGATCAAATTAACTTGATGGTCAATGTGAATTGGTCGAACGGTCCCAATTCATGTATTCATCTAAATTGGTTGATCGGTCCATATTCATGGATGATGTAGCCTGCACCACCGTTGAGGATCGAGACCATGTGCCACCGCAGAGCAACATGCCGCTTGGTCAAGATGGTGTTTTCCCCATGTTCACACTAAAGGGGGAATGTTAGGAATTCATTATATAGTGCTCTCATGATCATTAATAATTTACTCGTGATAGATTATTATTGTAAATAATATTACAAATATGGTTTGTAATATTTAGTGTTTGGTTACGTGAGTTGTTTTAACAACTCACTAACCATATGATACGAGATATATTAGGGATATATTGTTGTAAGTGGTTCCTATATTATAGGAAACCACATCCCTATTTATTTGTGTACGAGTCTTGTATGAAATGTCAATAGAACATTATTTTGTTAATACAGAGTGATTATTATTTGTGTTATTGCTTTGATTTGCTTTCGCCTTCCAAATCTTTACAACAAAGATAACTCAATAAAATCTAATGTCAACTACACCTAAATACATAGAAATGAAATAATGAAAAATTACATCAAGGGACACTATATTTGAAATGCCCCATAATTAATTATTTTTTTCATGATTTTTCTCTCAAGATCAAGCCGTGCTTTGATACCAAATATTACTTTGGTCTCTAGTTTGCAAAATAAAATATGATAATAAACAATAAAACTTAGAAGTTAAATTCAATTAGTTCAATTCTATTCAATTGTTTTATATGTATTTATACAAATGCTTGATCCTATGAAATAGAGTCAACTCTTATCCTTCACAATATTCTATCCACTTGTCTTACCTTATATCTCTCACAATATCCCATAATACCTCACACTCCTAAATAGCTACGCAAGTCATTGCTTACACTCACACACACACTCACACTAACTATATTATTAATATGAGTTATATTAACTTATTATTAATAATATGCACAATACTAATATACTAACACATAATAATGTGAGCACTAACATATAGTATTCCTAATGTTGTTTATATACAAACCCCTCCATTTCAATACACAAAACTATTGGATGTCTTGGGTGGATAGAGGCAACGCTCTAGGAGTGAGAGGTCAAGGTTTTACTTCTTTAAAAGTTGCATTTTCAAAGGTAAGTGCATTGTTTAAAATAATAAGTCAAAGTTGTTAAATACAATCTCCTCTCTTTCTTATGCAAAACACTTCGAGGCACCATAATGGTATAGATTAGTGCCTTAGAAATGACAAGTCAAGGGTTCAAACTACACCATAGAAATTGCATTTTGTTTTCAAAAATGATTTAGAGGCAGTTTTAGTAGCAATCGCCAAATTTAGTAGCTCAAATCACTGCTAAGTGATTTAGTCATAACTAAAGGCACCCCTAAATTTAGCTATGAAAACCCCGCTTGGACTAACTTCTTTTCTTCTCCCATTTGATCTAAAAAGTCATTTTGGGAAACTTTTATATAGGCAAAGAGGCCAAAGAGCTCAAAAACAAAAACAATTGCCTCGGGAGGGTCTTCTTGTCGAAAGTTAGCTACCTTCATTCAAAGCACCATAACTTTTTGTTTCTCTTCAAGAAAAACATGAAACTTTCTTCTGACAAAGTTTAGATTCTGATACGGAAATATCTGAGATGGTTTAGGAGATGTTTGCATATAATTTTTGTAAAAAAAATTCAAAGGTTGATATAAGGTGCAAAAGCATTTTTTTTTGCAATTTCCAAATAATTGTAAAATTGGCCATTAGTGCCAAATTTGTTGATTGTCAGAATCGCCAATAGTGTCAAATATTGTAAACAACTGAAAAAATGATCCCAAAACCAACAAAATATTTTATTTGGGGGTGTGTGTATGCTTTAAGGGGGAAAATTGTTTAATTTTTCTTCTTTCATTATGAGCTTTCACAATGGCCGCAAATACAACACACACGTTCTTTCTTCCCGATTCTTAACTTCTACATTCGACACTTATCCAAAGGTGGAATTTTTTTCGTGTATAGCTTGATTTGAAAATATATGCCCCATAGTTTCTTGTACATTAACAAGATCTGCAACAGATGCTACACAACAAACTACGCTTGATCGTGCAAATAAAAAGGAAAAATTAATAATCTTGTTTAGTGTTTCGTATGAGGTACAACGTCATATTCATGAGGCCAAAACAACAAAAGAATCTTCGGGACAAGCTGAAAACAATATATGAGTCAAAAACAACAACACAACACTTCATCTCCAAAGTCAAGTATTGAACTTAAAAATGCAACCAACCGAGGAAGTTGAAATGTTTTTCTAAGAGTGAAACTTTGGGCGCATCACTTCAAGCTTTGGAAGAAGAAGTAACTAACACATCACTAGTGCATATAGTGTTAAGATCTCTTCCTCCTTATAGGATATGTGTGACCATGTTAAACATAATTGGTTAAGCAACAACTTTTCAACAATTAGTGAATATGCTACAATAAGAGAAAGCTATTCACTTAACTAGTGAAATTGAAGAGCACACACTGTTTCTAATCGAAAAGGCAAGAAACATAATAAGTCTAGTAAACATCCCTCTCGAAGCAAGGCGACACTCAACAAGGTCAAAAGGCCCAACAAAAATGTCCTATTTGTGGTCGAAAAGGACATGATTTACGTAATTGTTGGTACAACAAGTTCCAACAAGGATCGTCAAATGGTAAGATGAGTGATAATCAACAATCAAAATCAGGCCAATAACAAAGTAAACAGGGACAAAATAAGCAAAATTATAAGAAGAAACAAACTCAACAAGGAAATGTAGCTAAATAGGAGATCAATTTGATGATGATGACTTCTCGTATTCTATACAACAAATAAAGCTTCCAAATCGAAAAATAAAATTGACTTTAGGTGTAACTCTACATGACAGAAGGAAAGATTTTTTCTTCGCAATGAATACCGCACCCACCAAAACCACGGTTCGGGTGATGATACATCGCATGTTGTTGAATGCATTGGTTCCATTTTACTACCACTTGGGAAACATACTTGCAAAATTAAGATTTTTCTTTGTGTTGTTGGTTTAACCAAAAAAATTTATCTCGTGAGTTAATTATTAGATCATAATCTCGAAATTAACGTTGATCAGTAAGGCGTAAAAATATGTGCCTCATTCGAGATAAGTCGCGAAGCTCAAAGATTGTTGTAAAATATTTGAATGTAGGTAGAATGTTTCAATGGATTTTATTCAACGAAATGATCAAGCACTTGTAGCTAAGGATACATCACCAATTCAACTATGGCATCAAAGACTGACATGTGAGTTTTGGCTATCTTACACACTTCGTCGATAATACATGGTTAAGGGTTTTCCACCTTTTAAAAAGGGTGTAGATAAATGTCGCATTGTTTAGCAGAAAACAATATAGATCACCATTCAAACATAGTACATTTCGGCTAAGGAAAAAATTGCCTTGGTGCATATCGATCTGTGTGGACCAATGAGACCTAACCACTATGGGTTTCAATATTTCACGCTCTTTGTTGATGAGTTTTCAAGGAAAATGTGGATATATTGTCTCCGTAAAAGACTGCTTTTGAAACTTCCAAGAAGTTTAAAGCCCTTGTTGAAATATAGTCTAGTAGGAAAATCAAAACACTCCGCTTAGATCAAGGGGGAGAATACACCAAAAGAATGAGGTCAACATTTTTTTACAAACACATGACATTCGTCATCAAATGACTCCTCACACACCACAAAAATGATGTTGTTGAATGGAAAAATCGTGCTATCATGGATATGGTGCGATGTATGATCGATTTATGTAGGTTTATCATTTTTTTTGCCAAAGTAGCTAAAACGACAGTCTATCTACTAAACAAAGTTCCCACTGTAGCTCTTAATGGAGTGACACCACAGGAAGCATGGTCAGGGCATAATCCATCTATTTCACACCTTAGAGTTTTTGGATGTAAAGTTAGTATGCACGTTCCTAAGAAACAAAGAACCAAGCTTGATATGAAATCGAAAAACTTATCTTCTTAGGATATAGTGATGAAGAACTTGGGTATAGACTTATGGATCCAAAAATAAGAAGGGTATACACTAGTTGAGATGTTGAGTTCTTTGAGAGGAAAGAAGCATATGCTCCTTCATACACTCACATGATGAAAAACATGCCCTACAAAGCTGAAAACAAAGGATGGTATTCACCTCGATGATGACAAAGTGATGATGGGGAATATGGTTAAACTCAACCTCCCACAGAACCACTAAAATTATGCCTAAATGGCATACAAGTATGATTAGAGATGTAAAATTGATAGTGTCCACAACTATCATGCAAATTGTACTATCCTCTATTCACCTGTCTATCCAAATCAGATTGTGAAGAATGCTCCAACAAAGATAACTCAATAAAATCTAATGTTAACTACACCTAAATACATAGAAGAGAAATAATAAAAATTACATTAGTGGGCACTATATTTGAAATGCCCCATAATGAATCATTTTTTCATGAATTTTCTCTCAGGTCATTGCCGTGCTTTGATACCAAATATTAATTTGGTCTCTAGTTTGCAGAAATAAAATAAAATATCAAACAATAAAACTTAGAAATTATATTCAATCGGAGCAATTTTATTCAATTATTTGAGAGATATTTATACAAATGCTTTATCCTATGAAATAGGAGTCAAGTCTTATCCTTCACAATATTCTCTCCACTTATCTTACCTTATATCTCTCACCATATCCCATAATATCTCTCACTCCTAAATAAGTAAGTGATTTGTTATTACAACTCACTCACACACTCACACTAACTATATTATTAATATGAGTTATACTATCTCATTATTAATAATATGCACAATATTAATATACTAACACATATAATATTCCTAAGAGTGTTTATATACAAACTCCTCCATTTCAATACACAAAACTATTAGATGCTTAGTGGATAGAGGTAGCGCTCAGAGTGAGAGAGGTCAAGATTTTGACTTTTACAAGTTGCATTTTCAAAGGTAAGTGTTTTGTTTAAAAAAACAAGTCAAAGTTGTTTATAAATACAATCTCTATTTCTTATGAAAAGTGCTTGAGGCACCCTATTGGTAAAGTTCGGTGCCTTAGAAATGACAAGTCAAGGGTTCAAACCAAGTCGTAGACCTCAGATATTGTTTATAAAAAAATTGATTTTAGAGGTAGTTTTAGTAGTGACCGCAAACTTTAGTAGATCAAATCACAGCTTAAGTGACTTAGTCACAGCTAAAGGCACCCCTTAATTTTTCTTAAAAACCCTTCTTTGACTTAAAAATATTCTCCAATTTGATCCGAAAAGTCATTATGGGCAAATTTTGTAAAGGTAAAGAGGCCAAAGAGCCCAAAAACATAAAAAAATTGCCTCAGGAGGGTCTTGTTGTCTAAAGTGAGCAACCTTCTTTCAAAGCACCATAACATTTTTTTCTCTTCAGCTAAAAAAATTTGAAACATTTATTCAAAAATTCTAGATTCCGATATGGAAATAATAGAGATGGTTTAGGGAGATTTTGGTGCATATAATTTTGTAAAAAAATTTGAACGTTGTTATAAGGTGTAAAACCAACTACTTTTTGCAAATTCCAAAAAATTGTAAAATTGGCCATTAGTGCCAAATTTGTTAATTGTTAGAGAAAAAAATCACACACTTTGGGGTAATATGTAGTCTTGGTCTCATATTACTATGCATATGGTTTTCAAGTGAATAAATTAGTAATTAACCCTCCTTTTTGGCCATCTTTATTTTATTTCTTTCGACATTCCTATGACATTTACACACACTTATTCATAGTAATTTGAATGTTTCAAAGTTCTCGCCATAAAAACTAGGGGCACCCATGGGTGCCCCGAGCCCACCATGGTCGCCCCGATCCTTATCCACACTTTTCCCCCTTTTTCATATTTTATAGCCATCAGCAACTTTCCAAATTTCCCGTGTCCGGCCTTGTCTAGGGTTAATTATGAAATTAAAGCAAGAGAACCCTATATATACAAAGTTATGAAACCATAATGAGGGATCAAGCACTAGTCGATGTTGGCATGATGTCCTAGTAGATATTTTCATAGATGCAAAACCACATTAATGACAAAGTGAGTGTTGTATGATTATGTCATGATGTTGTATGTGGAGCTAACATGATAGTTCAAATGTTTATTAGCTGCTACAATGGGGTTCAGTGATGCATTCTTTCTCTGACAAGCCTATACAAGTACCTAGGAGGTGTAGCTTGCAGTGTGAGCTTTTTCGATGTTTGGGAAGTATATTGACATGATGTATAACATGATTTGAGGGTGCTTAAGCACTTATGCCACCAGCTTGTATAGTGTAGGTACAGGTGGTTAACAATGTTAAATGTGCTCATTGGGAGCCGATATGTTTGTTATGAAGTGTGATAATGTCGATTGGAGCCATTTGAACTCACAAAACATGCAAACATGTATATCATGGCATATGAGGAATGTTTGGGTCATCAGATAGGTTATATGTTCATGGCTATTTCTTTATTTCAGTGACCCTAGTTGTTACTTATAAGGATTTAGATGAATGCTTAGGTAAGTCTTAATGACATGAGAGATTTAGTCATGGAATTGATATTCCGATGATTGGAGATGTTAGAGGGATGAGTGGTGATTCTCTAAAAAAAATTCAGATTCCCATGTTGATTAGTTTACAAGATATAACTGCTTTTTTTTCTGTGAGACAAGGTGAAAATCAAGTGCAACTTCAAATGTTCGTTGTTTTTAGTGTAGTTTTCATGGGACCTCGTGGCTTTCGAGGAATATTCTAAGTTGAGTATAAAAGGTTTTGCAAAAAGAATCATGCTAGTTGACTATCAAGATTTTATGAACGAATGTTAAGAAGGAAAAGAGGTCAAAAACCCTAGTTAAACCCTAGCTTTTTAGAAGAAGTTTGCAAAAGACGAAGTATACTAACCCATTTTTGATTTTAAGTGAAAATGTGATGATTTTACGTTGTAGAGGACTCATCACGCTTTCTAGAAATGTATGACCGACGCCATGGCAATATGTGGGCCCCACCTAAAAATCATATTTTCTCGGGAAAGAAGGATATAAAGCAACTCGATCCAAATGAATAGCATACAAAATTCATTTTTCATGATTATTGGAAGGTATCATTAATTTCCATGAATTTTTAAGACAATATTTTGTAGGGTGATGGTGTTTTCAAGATCAAATAGGTTGATCGGTCAAAGGGTAGTTTTAGGGTCTCAAATAACAGGTCCAAGAAATGGTCATAACTTGAGCTACATGAGGAATTTTGAGGTGATTCAAGTTGTGATGGAAATTATATATTCAAAGATAGTTATAGTGATATATGTTTGGACTTATGATGATGTCATTCGTTAGGGTTTCCAAGGCATTCTTTGAGCATGAATATTTTTGCAAGTTTAGGCTATGATGTGTTTTTTTGAAAGTTTGATGTTGTTTGAAGCATGAGATGGATTGGGTGATGATTCCTATCACATGGAAAGTGAAGAGGGATGAATTTTTCATCCAATGAATCCATTTGGAGGTCTTTGTTGTATGTATAAATTATGATATGTGCTAACCTTTAAAAATGGTTTTTTTGGCAAAGTTAATCTGGTAAAGGAAAACATTGTCATGTGATTTGAAGTGATGGATGTTTCAAGGCTTATAACTTTCTTAGAAGTTTTTTTATGTTCTGGAATTTCTATAAATTGGTTACATGGCATGTTCTGGTCATTTTGAAATCATTTGGTGACCTAATGAAGTTTCTAGTGTGCCAAAGGGAAACAACCGTTGTGAGATTTCTAAAGGCAACTGGGCCCAGTTAATGAAATAATATGATTGGTTGATTAAATGTGCAACCATATTTAAAATTTTTATGATGTATTACTCATATTTAAAGGGTTTTGGGTCATGAAAGTTTGTACTTTTGATGTAAGGCCATTTTTAAGAATGTGCCCATGGGGTTTTGAGCCATTTTGTCATATGTAATGGGGATTTTAGCTAGGCCGACCTATATGGGTCAAATGTAACTGTTGTAATTTAAAATTATGAATGTTATAGAGGTGTGTGGGTTGAATTCATAAAGAGGGACCGACCTCTTGAGGTTAGAAAGGTGGAGAAGCATATAAAAAGCATGTTTTTGGTGCTTTTGTGAACTAGTGAAGTGTGTGCAAGGTGGAGTGACCTAGGTGAAGTGTGATTGCAGGTTTTTGAGAATGATTTGAGGCTGATCCAAGTGTGTTGTAGGTGAATAAAAATTAGAGAATATGAAAGCAAGAGTTTGATGATTTTTGGAGGGTTTGATGAGCTTGTTTTGTGAAGATTGATCACCTAGGGTTTGTGTGAAGGAAAGCGAGATGAATATTAAATCTGTGTGAGTTGTGGAAACAACAAATCAGCTTATTTATACACACACACACATATTAAGGTGGTAGAGTAGGTGCTTAATCATCTTGGGGGTTAAAACATCCTTGTGGAGTTGGTGTTTCACTAAACTAGGGTTGGTGCCTCGTAGGGTCAAGCTCTACTAAAATAGGGATTGGTGCCTCACTAAATTTCATAAACATATCAATATAAGATAATATTTAAGTGATTTTTCCTCCCCTTGAGAGTTTTCCACTTATATCTTGTGTTCTTATGGTGTCTCCTTACTTTCATGGTTATGTGATTTGATGATGGTTTATGGTGTGCAAACTCTTAAAGTTGAATAAGTGGTTAGTGTTTGAATGGTATTTTGAGTTTCAGATATGAAGTTTAATTTGAAAGTTTATAAGGACCGATTCATCCCCCCTCTCACCCATTGTCCTTTAACAATCACTATTAGTACCCACCTAGGGTTACATCCATTGGAGGTCATTTACATCCATTAGCTCCATCACAAAAAGAAAATTTTGGTTCATCTCGCATCACACACTTCATAGAGGGGATTATTATATTCATGCATCATCCTCACTACATTTATTACAAGTTATTTTCTTGCTACTTCACAAAGTGCGACCGATACAAAAGCACCTAGGCACAATATGACACACACCACCGTAACTATATTTGGGTTTAAAATTTAGTGCAACACTCAATTAAGTAAGCTCAACATTATGGTAGATAAGGTCATTCCAACCTATTCATATGTATTCTTCTATTTTGCTTCCTAGGGTTTGATACTTACTTTGGTGTTCTTATAGGTTATTCCCTCTCTTGGAATATTCAAAGCATTCGGCACATACCAAGGAATTTAGTGTGACATACAACAAAGGTTACTAGTCATCTACATTCTACATTCAAAGCATTTCTAGATGATGACTCTCCCGTACTTTTCCTACGTATTGCTCCATTTTGGATTATACTAACCACATCATATAACTTTAAAATATTATTAGCAAATGTTGTATTACTAATAGCTACTACCAAGTTATCCCAAATATCTCGGCAAAGAGCATAAGATTAAAATTACTTTCACTTCATCAAACGGAATATTAACCGATTTTAAATTATTTACAATGGAACATAAATCATTCAAATAGCTTGATATAGGTCCACCTTCTTGCATTTTTGAATTAAGTAATTTCTTCATTAAATAAACTTTATTTGAAGCACTTGGGTTTTCATATAAATTAGCTAAAGTTTCATCAACTCTACGGTGGTTGTTGCTTTCCAAGATATATTCAAGATACGTATGTCATTGACTCAATCTTATAGATGTCGAGCTCTTCCATCAAGAACCTTCCATTCCGCATCGGTCATTGTTATTGGCTTCGCTTTCTAATCCAAATGGTAAATACAATTTTTTTGTGATACGTATAATCTTCCACCTATATCTTCCATAATTGATAATTACGACCGTCAAATTTCTCCACTTTATGTTTGCTATCTTCTGTCATTGTTGTGCTCCCACTCAATCAAAAATCCCTCTATGAGTAAATATGTCAACACACAAAACCATCAAACAAGCTCTTATACCATTTGTTGGGGTTAGATCACACCAGTTGTACAAATATATAATTAGAAACAAACATTCAAGAAATAAATACATATATTATACTAGAAGAAAAATAAACAAGAGAATAATGAGTAACACCAAATTTAACGTGGTTCACCCAATGTGGGTTGCATCCACCAAGAAACAACCAATCTATTATTCTTGTTTCACATAAGAAATATACAATGAAGATTTGCAATCTTCCACACCTCTCACATATGTACAATACTTTTTCCTCACAAGCTTCTCTTTTCTCTCTCCAAGAAAATCTTCTTCAATAATAGCCAATTACTAATTTCTAACCCTAGCTTTCTAGCTTATAAGCATTAGGGAAACTTAGCTATGCATTTACAACCCTCTGATCACCTTTATAACCAAGGGTTGGATTAAAACCTGCGTCTAAAATAAAATATTCACGCACAAGTAATCGATGCATGTTACCAGACCGATGTCGGTTCATCACAATTGATCAATGTCGGTTACCCAACCGATGCTTCATCGGTTACTGTGTAAACCTTAAAACCTGTAAAGCATGCTATTTGTGAAACTATTTAGCTCCACACACGCCTAGGAAAAAGGCGCAAGAGGAATATAACGATATAAATTACCTCTTGGCATGCCCCGAAAATTCCTTGGCATGCTCTCTAGGATCGATTTTTCCTCAGTATTTGTCAAATTTGGGTCCCTCGGAAGAACATGGTAAGGGTATGTGTAAGATGTCCATGTCGAAAGGGTATAGGCACAATTCATCAAAGTTGAATTGTTTACATTGTTTTTGCATGCCCAAATGGTGTCTTTCATCATTTTCCACTCTTGAGCAAATGGTGAACTAGTTTATGGGATGAATGGTGATTTACTATTTGTATGTTTGTTTTTATCTCCTTAATAGTCTCACAATGAGTTTTGAAGGCGTTGTCACTTTTCTTCATGTGATACCTTTGGTATCGTTGTTAATGACTATAGAGGATAGGTGAGCCAATTGTTTATCCATTGCATTGATTTTATCAAGGAAGACTTAGGTGGGATAAGAGGAAGAAGCATTAGATTTTCCTTTATTATTGGAATTTGTTTTAAATGGTCCTTTTTCATCATGTTTGGTTGACTCACGTGATGGAACCTTAGGGGATTTAGGTCATTCTTTTAAGGCTTTCAATTCATCCTCATCAAGTTCCGAGGGAAATCTTGCTCCCATTGCAAGGAGATGAAAAAAGAATTGGTCCTTGTTTTGTCAAAAAGTGGCATCTATATAATAATTTTTAAAGTTGGTATTTGTCCTCTTTGTCAGAGCTGATATGAAAAGGATTATGTTCTTTCCATTAAAGGGACTATAATCATGATGTCGTGTTCCCACCATTTTTGAAAGAGGGAGGGAACGAGAAGAGGTATGGTAGGAAACTCAACTCTTAGCAAAGTGAATGCTAAGATGGAAGAGGGGAAAAGATGAAAAGCTCAACCCTAGAAAAATGAATTCTAAGAGGGAAGAGGAAAAAAGGGTTAGTTGATTGCCCAACTACTAACAAAATGTGAGTTATGAGAAAAGGGGCAAAAAAAGGTTAGATGTGTTTTACAATGTAATAAACATGTATGTTAAGAGAGAAGAGACTTGACAAAGTGAATGTGATCAAATCTTAATCAAAATGAGTGATAAGAGTGACAAAGAAGGTGGACTTCACAACACTTAACAAAATGAGTGATGTTAAGGTGGAAGAGGGATCAAAATGTTAGTTTAGATGATTCTTAACAAAATAAGTGTTAAGAAATATGAAGAGGTTTGAAAAGGCTTCGTGACCCTTTATAAAGTGAATGTAAAGAGGGAAGAGGCAAAAGAAGTGATTTTTTCAACTTGTGACAAAGTGTGTGCATAGAAGAGGAAACTTAGATATACACCGAGATATGCTCAATGCTTAACAAAACATGTTAAGGGGAGAAACTTAAGAAATGTGATGAGTTTTTTTGTCTTTTAACAAGATTGATGTTTTAAAAGAGTAGACTTTTAGGAAAACAATGAATGATGTCACTTGTAAAAAAGTGTGTTGGAAGAGAAGACTTAAGAAGACAATGAAAGATGTCTACTCTTAACAAAAGTATGTTGAAAGAGGAGACACAACAAAGAAGTGGGAGCACTAAAAGAATGACAAAGTGAATGTTGTCACAAGAAGTGAGGTAATGACGATGAAAAGGTCCAAATCTTGCAAAAGTGGAGATAAGAGACAAGGGGAAAGTGATTTATTAACGATCTCAAACTAAAGCAAAGTGAATGCTTTAAAGAGAAGTGAAGAAATGATGAGGATGTTGAAAATGCAACAAAGTGATTGTGAAGTACGACAATGTAAGATGATGGAAGCGAGATAGAGGAGACGTCGTCAATTCAACAAAGTGAACGTGTAATGTGGTGACGTAAGAGTATGAGAAGCTTAAAGTTCAACAAGATAATGTTAAACTTAAGACTTGTGACAATGAAAGATCGAGGTGATCAAGAGGGTGCTTGATCGTGATAAAGTGAGTATCACGATGTCAAGACTTAGATGAAAAGGATGAAAGTGCTCAAGTTTAGATATGGATGTCCACAACCTAAGACTTAGACATATTTACAAAGTGATAAGGTGGATGAGAGAGAAAATGTGAATGACAAGAGTGAAACAAAAGTGTGTAACACGTGAGAAAAACAAAAAAATGATGTTTGTGAAAGTTGGCCTCTACCTTAGATTGGCTTGGACAAGGCGTGGCTTCCTGGTGGCTCTCTCAACTAGGTGTCAGCAGTATACCCAAGTGAGCGTGGTGCTATTGCTAGCTTTTGGCTTTACTTTAACCCATTTACAACCCGAGCAAAGATCTCGCTTAGAATTAATCACACTAGGGTCACCACTAAGGATATCTGTGACTCTAATCTCACGCTTTAACGAGTCGGATGGGATGAAAAGTACTCGCTTTTGTCAACCAATTCTTTCAATGTGCCAACTACTTTGTGGTTCTTGTGGTAATCCTAACAATGATTTTTATGGATTATGTCGAGATACATCCTGACAGAATGGCAATGGGCAATAGCCTTGTCAACCGCACTTGTAAATACAATGTGAATGGTTCATTTATCTTGATTAAAAGATGAGATTATTTGAAGCACCAAAGATTTTGGCGAGGCAACTCCGTTGTTAGTAGTTTTAATGGTATTCATATTGTGGTCCTGGGAATGAGTGTTAGTAGTTTTTCAAGGTAAATAAAAAGAAAACAATGAAACACAACACATTCGCATTTCGATTCTTAGGATTTCTTGTAAAAGCACGAGAGAAGAGCATACGCACAAAATGTGTTGCAAAATGAGTTTCACCAAAACAAAAAGCGACAAGAGAAACACATTGAAAACATGTTACAAAGTGTTAGTCTACGTTGCAAAATTATTAAATGTCTACAAAATGGATAAAATGCGGTAGAAAATTGCTCAAAAACGTCCTAAGAACCATGTATTTCAAGTTTCACGCTAGTCTAGGATGATGAAATTGATGGAAAAATGAATGAAAAGGGCTCTTAAGCGAGTATATGGTTGATTAAGAGTCTTTGACAATGGAGGAAATCGGAAGTGGAACATCTGATAGCCCTAAAAACCCACGTTGTATGATTAGTCAATTTGTTAGCTAAAATGACGAAAAGAAAAATAATTAAAGGGCCTAATTAAATGAAAAGTTCAAAGGAAATTGATTAGACTAATTAATTAATCAAAATAAGTAGATGGCTAATCAAGCAAACAATTAGATCTAATTGGGTTAACAATTTGATTTAAAAATTTAAATCAATTTAATTAGATGACTAATCATTAAATTAATTTAATTAGAAAATAATTAGATCAAATTGAATCGACAATTCGATTTAAATTTTTAAATCAATTTGATTAGATGACTAGTCAATTTAATAAAATCAAGTTAATTAGAAAACAATTAGATCAAATTGATTTTAAAATTTAAATCAATTAAAAATTTTCATTATATGACTAATTAATAAAACAATTTTTAAATTTTTAAAAAAGGAAAGTAAATATTAAAAACCTAAAACAAAGCTTAAAAAGAAAATCTATAAGGATGACATTTGTGGGCGCGTGTTTTAGGGTTTACGTGGTAGTTTTGTTTGTTTGTGTTGAGTGGGTGTGTTTTGTTTACGTGTGGGTGAGCAAGGCTAGGGAGTGTGTGGGCGGATTGGGATCGGGGTTGGTAGGGCACAACCGAGGTGTCGAGGAAAGTAGGGTGGGTTCTGGGACGGGGTTAGTAGGTCAGGGTTTATATATATGGTTGATACTTTTTTTTTTTTAATGAAGATCTTTTTTTTCGTAAATGAGATTTGATATTTTATTTTGTTAGATTTTGCAAGTTGAGTTGTTTAATAGTAAACAAAAAGTAAGAGTTTTTTTTTTTTTTTTGTGGGGGTCTTTTGCACGAATATTTCAAAAGAAAATTGTTTCTTAAAGTCGGAAATTGGAAACCAAGAAAAGATTGTGTTTTTAAAGATTAAATCTATCGCTTTTCTTTTGTAATTTAAATACTACTTTTTAATGCTTGTGTAGGATGGAAGAATAGAAAAAGCTGCAAACAAACAAATAGAGAAAACCAGAAATTTGTAAACAAAGACACGGAAATCTGCAAACAAACAAATTAGAAATCAGCAAAACAACCCTCTCGCAAAAAAAATTGCCAACAAATTAGAGATAAAAAAATTTAATTTTATTTATTGCTATAAAGCAAATTTTTCTAGATCTTAGCAAAAAGAAGTCACAAACTCAATTAAAACAACAAAGGAATAATTGTTTTTATAAAGTTAATTTTTACTTTCCAATGCTCCCAGAATGCCCTTGCAAGCACAACACAACAAAAAATGTAAACACACTAAACAAAAATTGTAAATTTGACAAAAACAAACACAATCGCTGGTGGAATATTCAAATTTGCAATACAATACGAATAATATATGAAACTAGAGTGAATGAAAATGGGGGTGCGAGTCCCATTGAGCATGCCGAAATGTGTGCGTAGAAAAACTCAACTAGAACCAAAGACAAGCAATAACAACAATTACAAATCTTCCCATCTGCTCAAACCTGCAAACCTCAAATACGATCATGGAAGCCTTTGAGCTTGTGTGATCTTGTAGATGCTTGAATGTGGATGCTCCTGATTCGATCTCCAAACGGATTTGCAAATGCTATGAGCTTGGATCATAAGGATGCAATTGTCAAATTATCATAGGTGGGATGCAAGTTTGCTCAAAACTCCAAGGATGCTTTTTACAAAGGGGATTGCTTGTATTTATAGCTAAAAACAGAGCCATAGTGGGTGGACCCCTAAGAAGGTGGAGTTAAAGTTGAGTTGAGAGGTTGAGTTCCAAGTTGAGTTAACTAGGGAATGGGGAAGTGGTTGTTGACTAGGGGAAAATAGGTGCATTTCCCCAATTAAGTAAATGTTATAATGTGCAACATAAGCAATTAATCATTTATTTAATAAATGTTAATTAACTTAGGTAAAGTGTACTATGGGCTAGTTTAATTAATCCAAAGGGGTTGAATGTGCGTGATTAATTAATTAAATTAATCAATCACAAATGGCGTGAACTAGGAAGTAAATAAAGAACGAGTGTAATTTTTGGGGTGTTTACATTTCTATCTTCACAAACTTAATTCATAGGCACTTCACAAGTGTCTACATACACATAAATGTATCTATAGAGTTTGATGGTCGTGTAGACTTCAAAGACAATATGTGATTCCACAATAGAAGAATCATTTGATTGTGTATATAACATATTATTTTCTTACTAATAATTTCTCCTTGTAGGTTGTTGGTGCACTAAACTCCCTAGTACATGTCTACGACATGTATCATGCTTGATTAGTGTTTTTAATTTAATTATTTAAATTTAATTAATTAGTAATATTGATTTAATTCAAGTTACTAATTAATTAACGTTAAATAATTAAATTAATGTCATTAATTTAATTAAATTAAAAATTTAATTAATTAACGTTTTTTATTTATAATATAATAAATGGTGTTATTAATTTTATTAATTAAATTCTAAATTTAATTATTAAATTAATGATATCAATTTTATAAATATGTTAATTAATTATCAAACCAGTAGTCAAACCGATGGTAAAGTGGGATTTTACTCCACTTCTCCATTTGGAGAACTCAACAATCTGATAAATATTAAATGGCTTTCAGCAAAATACCTGTGAGATATTTCTTCAGAGAGTTTGGGGAAGTTTTCCAAATGTATAATTTGGCATTTGGTCAAATGAAACCCACCTCTCTTCTTTTCCCCTCTCCTCTCCCATTCCTAGTTTAAATTTCCACTTCCAGCAAATGAAGGTAACATTTTAAAGAGGAAATAACTAATTGGTTTCTTCTCTCATTTCTTATTCATTTCTGTTGCATGTCGAAAGAAGCTCGTGTTCACGGAAAGAAAGAAGCGGAAGGATTTCTTTGCATTGATCCAATCAACATTCTATGAACAACCGACAACAGATAGCGAAGAAATGATAACACAAATGCACTGGTAGATTTGCATGAAATGCCAGTAAGAAAACCAAAGTCTTGATACAACCGCTTCCCAAACGTGGAGAAAGATAAATCAAGTAATGGATAAAAGTGCATGCAATTAGATGTCACAAGTATGCACATTAGAGATAATTCCAACTAAAAGAAAGACTTATAAAACCTAAAACCTGGACCTGCATCCAAAAAATCCAAAAATAAAGAAGCAGAGAACAGAATTGCGTAGAGAAGCCCAGACTTGGAAGAAGATAAGAAAATTGCGTTGAAAATAAGTTGATTCAGGTATAGAAAAAGGCAAAATTCATACACAGTCCCACGTGGAATAAGAAAAGGTACTAAGAAGGCCTTAAATAAAGAATGGGTGAAAAATTAAAACCTGTGCTTTGGATAAATACAAGGCTTGCCTCAAACAACTTTTTTGAAGGGCCTTCTAATTTACAGGAAGATATGACTACATTCAAATGTAAGGCTTCTATCCGAAAATTAATGGAGGGGAATGACTGCAATGCTAATTGGATGTTGTCAAAACCCAAACACGATGGGTTGCCTAATTTGGAAGCCACTACTCAGACTTCTCTGGTCGTTGATCCATTAAGGCTTGCTGTTGAAATTTTTGAGTTTCAAAAGCTGTTTGAAAAAGAAGAAATAACAAAAACATTGCTAAATAATGGAGAAAATAGAAATCCTCCCCAAAACGATTATACAGTCGAAAAGGAATGCGTGGAGTAGAAATGTAATATTGAAAGCCAAATTTTGAATATATTATAAAACAAATATAGCCTGGCCAAGCTGAGCTTCCAAATAGAGTTATAATTCTCCTTTTTCATGCCTAGAAGGTGGAAAGGGTGAAAGAGCAAGCTAGCTAACATTTATTCAGAATTCATTTATGTTTAAAGTCCAAAATTATAATAGCTCTGCTTCCCGTGAAGATGACCATGTGAATCACATCCCCGAGGAAATGCACTTGTAGGACATAAATTAATGCATTCCAAACAGTGAAGAATGAGAAACAAGTCATTTATTCCCCATCTGTCGGCAGAAGAAAATTGGAAATCAATTAGAGAATGCAATTATTACATGTGGAGGAGGTAATTTCCGTAGTGAAGCTCACAAAGATCGGATGGAGGAGAGAAAAGACATTGCAAATTGGATGATAACACTTGTTTTCCCGTAATGAACGAGTTACCACAAGCAACAGGGTGTGTGCTGGTATTTATGCATTTCTTCCCATGAAAATGGCTACTGGATTGCCATTCATAATTAAAGCATGACTTTTAAACCTCAAGGGAGAGTATCATTTGAGATAATACAAGGTGAAATAGGGAGCTGGGAGTTATGCCATTTTAGAAATTCATGCAAATTCAACTCAGATGGCCATGAATCATTTGCACTGAGTCATTGAATGGTTAATTTTGCAAGAATGCTAAATTTTCCTTGTGTATATCTAAAGATCACCTAACTATCTGTTTTAAGTTTAAGATAGTAATTTTGGAAGAAGTTAAAGCATATATAAGTAAGAATTTCATAATCCTTATTTAACATTTTCCATCGCTGCCTTACCTATTCAAATAAAACATCATCTAAGGAAAATGGCTAAGGACAACCAAGAGTATCAGTCTTTCCAATTTGTCAGAGCTTTTAAGATTTGGAATGGTTAACCTTAGGTGGTGACTGGAGGAAAACTTCAAACTTTCAAGCACTTTTATCAACTGTATTTTATATAGTGGACAAGCAAAGGGAGCCTAACTCTATAGAAGCAACTACATAAGTGTAATAGATGACCGAGACACCATTTTAAGTCTTGTGATTAAGAATGCACTGACCTATCAAATTTACAATAGGGTAAGGGAATTCATGGTTATATGATTGGCAAATTATCAATTACATATTGTTGCAGTCAATTTTTTGATCAACAATGTCAGTTTGATGTATTCTATATTCTGCGAGAGACATAATCCAAGAAGTGAGAAATTTTCCTTCAAACAGAGATATTGAGCAATACTTGATGAATAGTTGTTTTTCCTCTTCTTCATAATGAATAATTGAGAAAAGTTGTCAAATTACCAATGAAAGGTGAGTCATTACAAACTTGACCTTTCCAATGAAGATGAGGAGAGTTGAATTGGAACTGTAAGCAGACACAATATTTTATACGCTTGTAATGAATACAATTATGGTCGTTAACTAAATGGAACTCATGTGGATCAAATCATCAATTGTACCCACTCCTCCAAGAATTGTGCACATTCCAAAAGTATCGTACTTTCAGGCAAGCTCAAATAGCTTGATGGAGATATTTTTCAACGACAAGTCTAGATGGTTCATGGCAAAATATAACAATTTGAAAGTCATGAATTCACCGAGGCAAATGCACAATGGATGTGGATAAATTAACTATCATGTAATCAAAACTGAAAAGAAAACTTAGAATATATGTTCAAGCCATGGTTCATTTTAAGACCACTATCTCGAAAAATTAGTTCAGCATGGCAAATTAACATAAAGAATTTCGCAAATGGTGAATTTATGAAATATTGTTTCATGGTAGTGCAAGCCGAAATGGGATAATCTGGATCCATTTCACCATGGCAAAGTAAACCTAGGTTAGATGCCAAACACAACCCAAGTTATACGATAAATGATGGACAAAACTACCAACCTAGGCTATACGACCATCCATTTTTTCAAGTCCTCAACGAAAGTATCCAACCTAGGTTGTTCTAATTACTGATTGTCCATCGCTTGTCGTCTACCCATCCATCCACCTAGGTTGTACGATCCATACATTATCTGTCAGCCCATACGCTTTGGGTATGGCCGTATATTATATATATATATATAAACCTCGGGTATGGCCGAATATGTATATAAATTATAAATTTAAAGAAGCATTTATACTTACCGATATTATCTATTTCATTTTCGTGATAACTATCCGAAATTTATTATTTCTCTATCACTTTATTTATCTTAGGATAGTGGATAAGATTCATGGATTTTGATTGTTCATGGTGAACACGGGTCCACGATCACGATATTATCTATCGTTCAACATATTTCCTTGATCATCATAACTAAATGTGTGAAAAAATATGGATGCAATCTCGAGGAAAAAATTAGTCCAACTCGGGCGGAGAATGTCCATCGTGAAAATGCTAACCTAGGTTGATTTTACCATACATTATCTATTGTCCAGTAACATCTCAACCCGGCGTGAAAGGTGTAGTTTTCGGCATATTAGCTATCGTCCAAGCCAAGGATTTTAGATGGAAGGTTTGGATAGCGTACAAACAATGAACTGTCCCAACCCAACACTTGAACCAATACGGTCATCCCATTTGTCATCAACCTTAAGTTAGATGGCATCTTAATGGTTTCATTGGCAAATTTTTACTAAGTTAGATGGATGGCAATCGTTTTTTGTTGGATGTTTTTATTAAACAAAATCCCACTGGCTATGATTGGTATACCTCAAAAACGAATACATGCATAAGTTAATTTTTACATATAAATAGTGGCGAATTGTACCCATACAAATGACTTGGCTGATTTTTTTTTCGCGAATTGACCAAGCCAACTGGTGCAACAAAATTTTCCATGACTCTAATTTCCAAAATCCCTAATATTCGCGTAGTTTACGAAAATTCGCCACTAAAATTTTCCCCGTTCAAGCTACAAACCTGATTGATCTCAGTGAATCACAAACTAAGCAAGTGTTTGTTGTGCATTTGAAGCAAGTAACCAAGATGTGGATCCAAGTCCTTCATGGAGTGAGAGATCGTGAAACACATCACAAATCCAACATGGTCAATGAGTTCATTTCTCGTACGATCGAGATAGGCAAACTCTTGGCCCAATGGATATGACACTAGATCAAAGGTGTCATGTTATTGATCTAGGTGTCATTTTGGTGTCTAGGTGTATGTCCATGTCATTCCAATGGGGTCCACATGTACCAATTTATTATTGTAATAAATAATTTTAATTAGGTCACTTATGTGATAAATTGTGTTATTTTAATAAATTCACTTTATTAAAATAAAGTTATTAAATTATAATGTGACCTAATTATGCCCTAAAGTGATGTCATGTAAACCCTAACTACCTTATAACCAACTTTTGGGTTATAAAAGGAAGTTAGAGCTCATTTGTAAAGGGTTTTGGAGGTTGGAGGAACTTTGTGTCCTATGGTCTCAAGGTAGGGAAGTTAATAAAACTTTGTGTTTAGATACTTTCCATGGAGATTGATCATTGTGAAGACTTTGTTGAAGAGATAGCAAGGAAGACTTTGTGTTCTTTTTTCAAAGAAGAAATACATGAATGCTTATAGAACTTTGTGTCTTGAGATTCTTATTGATTATGTTTGTTCTTATGTCAAATGTAATCTTTCATTTCTTTCCTTTTCATGCAAAGTACTAACATTCAATCTCTTTACTTTTATGGTGTACTTTCTAGCATGTAGGAATGAGATCTGTGTTTGCTTGTTCTTGCATGCTCCCTCTCTCCATTCTTTTCCACTATCTTTCTCTCTCTTCTATTCCTCTCTCACTTTCCTTTCTTTCTCCTTTCGGGTGCTTTCTGGGTTAAAAGTATCCAAAACCCCACAAACCCATCATAGAGGGAGCTTCCCCTCTCAAACACAGAGGTTAGATCACCCTATCAATAGGTGATCTCTCCAATGTTGCAAGTTTTATGTCGGATAATGCAGGTGAAGTCGTGAGGAGACCGAGTAAACAAACGACATAAAATCTTGCCAACATGATTGTAATACATTGTGGGAGGTCCGTGTGGCACTTACCCTTCCTACCACCACCATACCACCACATTATACATATGCACTACCTCCTTACATCACCTTCAAATCACCTTCCCATCTCCCCTTAGTGTCTTCCATCACCCTTCCTCCACTCCATTTTCCTTCACCTTTTAGTGGTTTATTTATAGTTGACATCATTGGTCTAGGCAATAACGCTTTATAGACTTCTTGTCCAAAGAAAATTCACAAAGTGAGGCTTACCCCATGGTGTTGACTAAGTATGAGTCACGACTTTAGGTCACATCCCTTATTTATAGGAATCATTATTGTTATTTCTAACATATCATCATTGAATAATCTAGTTTTCCTTTGCTTCCAAATATTTTCTTTTAATGTTAAATATTTATTAAGGTTAAGTGGATCTTACACTTGGAGATAATCATTTAAGCATTCAATTACTAGGTTTCTCAAGAATAGGAGTTGAGCCAATGAGCTTTACCTTAGTCTCTGGAGTCCCCAACTTTGGTCTACTTAAGTATTCTTCCCATGTTATTTAGAAAGTGTCTCATACTTTGGAAGGATATGTATAAGGGTTTTATGCGCTAAATTGGTGGTGTACATGATGTTCATGTAGCAGATCGTTGAGTAATATGTTTGCATAGGGGTAAGTGCACAAAGTTGGGGGGCCAAAAAGCAGACAAGAATATGAAAAAAGTAAAATACGTACGCGTTTTGCTAAAACACGTACGTGTTTTGCTAAAACGCGTGACGTGTTTTGCTAAAACGCTTGCATTTTAATTTGTTTGGCTTGGGAATCACCGAAGTATAACGCGTATGCGTTATAAAGTGTACGCGTTTTGTGTAGTATGGACCATGCATATGTGTTTTGGTGGTTTATACTTACAAAAATAAATGTTTAAGTATAAGATTTCTTTTATTATTTCTTATACTTTAAATTTATTTTAGTAAATATAAGAAATTAGGGTCACTTTTCACCTTATGGAAGTGGTCTTGTAGCTCCAACAATTATTGTTGACAATTTTTGCACTTGTGCAAAAATGGGCAACACAAAACTTTGTTACGATGGATAACATTGGTGAAGTATACCTAAGCTAGGGAGATTATATTAGATTATGTCGTTACTATTGATTTATTTAAAAGATTACATGAAATTTGCAACTATGTGTGCTGTTACAAAACATAACAGATCACATAGTCTGCAATTTCATGACTAACCTCAAAAAAATAACACAAGCCCGAAGGACAGGTTGTGTTGTCTTGATGAGGACATCCAATCTGCGAATAGGTGAAGTGTAAAGTTTTGGAACAACAAACATAAGTGCGAGATCACGAAAATCGAGTTCATTACTTGAATGTTACAAGTTTTATTCAATGTTCTTTCTTTTATGATTAAGACATTCAATTATGTTACTGAGTTGTTTAGTTCATTATACAATCCATACGAAAACAGAAATGCAGAAAGAGATATACAACTCATTTACAGAATTCAATGTTATATTCATAAGGAGTTTTGAAATGTTTCCCACACAAGCCGTGGGATGTAACTAAAAGTAAAGTACAACTACTGAAAAGAAAGATACACATGCATGAAAGAGAAAGCAAAGGAGTATGAGTGAACCCATCATTGCCTTGGGGATTTCTTTCTTTGATCGAAGCATCTCTACTCACCTTTTCTTCATCTCTATTGAAGAAGCCCGTACCTGAAAAGAAAAGAGGTTAACTGTCAGTTACGAGCTCAGGGATCAAACCATATTCCTACACTATCCTACTTTGTGCATATGAATCTTCCCCAAGCAGGAGATGTATTCTACTTGAAGGACAAACTACATGCATGCTTTATTCACTCAGAAGGAAGAAAGTGAAAATAAAGAAGAAAACATGGACATAAGAGAGGCCAAAAAGCCTAATCATTTTCTAACTGTTTTCCTAAGTGTGCAGGTACAGTTGTAGCCAAAAATAAAAATAGACAAGTCATAAGTGCATGTAATAAAAGGAAGAATGTAACTAAAAGTTCCAACAACTGTTCTGAAATGGAAGAGGTTACAATACAAAAGAGTGGAAGATAGAAACACTTGTTTTAGTTGCAGCAGAAGAGGGAGAATTAGATTTCAAGAAGCTGAAGCTAAATGGAAAGAAGGGATTATAGCTGAAACAGGATGAGAGAGAAGATTCTGGAAAATTTTGACAAGGCTTTGCCATGTAAAATGGACATTTACAACTTTTCATCATGTTGTTTTCAATTACTACATGCTTTAAGGAACTATGCAAATCAAATAAGTGATACAGAAGCAGAAAAGCATCACATGATCAAGATAAACAACTAACATATTTTCAGTTCTCAAATTGCTATATCAGTTCAGCAAGAAAAGTGTTACTTTCCGTATTCTGGATCAGAAAATACAACTACTATTTCGGAAAAGGCATTATGGAAATGATTCTAGAAAAATTTTGCCAAGGCTTCACCATAAAAATCAACATTTCAAATTTTCCAGCAAGCATCTAAGTAAGAAACAATTGCAGAAAGGAAATAAAGCATCTGAATCAAGGTATATGCCCTGAAAATAATATCTGAAACAGTTAAAATATTGCTTCTATTTTTCAGAAAAGCACTTACAGATTACAAGTTCACAGAATAGAAACAATGCAACCACTATTATACTTTCACAGTCAAGTATTTTAGAAATGAAGCAAATATGAGAGCACAAAAATACTATAATGTCAATGAAGTATATTCATTCAAGAAAAGTAGTACTCATCTATGACATGATCAGAAGCCATTACAGGTAAACAAAGGAGCTATCTCATGATGACATTAGAAGTGAGAAGTAATTCAGGTAAAATCTATAGTTATAAAGGGCTTCAGAAAGAGATAATAACCCAGATTTAAGGTATAACTATCTTCGAACAGGTATATCAATTCAAGATCAGAGTAAAGGATGAAGATCTCTAAAAGGATAAACAGTGAATCCAGGTTCTATTGTTCCACTCAGTCAAACAGTCAATAGAAACTCATACAGAGAGGAGGTAGAGGTAGATAAGAAGAGAAGCAACACCAAAATCATGGTGGCCCAAGCCACCCTTCCATTCTTTAAGCCTCCAGGGAAGATAATTTGCAGCTACAAAGATAAAAGAGTTCTGAATGTACAATAATGGTCACTCAGGATAATACACCATCCAGACACAAGGTTTGAAATGTATTGACTTAGCTTCATCCTCCAGAAAATACTCAAATCATGGCCATAGAATATAGCTCAGTAATCATAGAAAATGGTAATTTGAGAAAATTAGAACTCATATATGGGCAATCTATCAAATTTGAGCTCGAAAGTAAATGGATAGAGATACGAAATCCAATGAGCAAGTAGTCGTAGTGGCCTTTCTCAAGCACAATTTAGGTGAACTTACAAGTCTTATTACGGGGTGAAGATTTCGGAGTAGCAGAATCAAAATACAGAGCAAAAGCTGATACGCATAGATCTACAATTACCCAGATTAAGCCAAAGTGAAACTTATGCAAAGTCCCGAAAATGCGTACAATGGAAGGGAAAATACAGGTGGCTATAGCTTCAGATAGATACCCCAGATCTACTCTGAGAGAGGCACAAAATCTACCATACAGATCTACAAGTCATCAATGGCGGTCATTGTTCTAAGTAAAAAAATGACAAACTCTATACTCAGAAAATAGAGATTTACAAGATTCAGATAACAAAATCGAGCTCAAAGACTCAACATTCATGACTAAAGCTTGGAGGTTCACCACAAAGGAACAATACGAAATCATAGCTCGAACAAAGAGAAATACCCAGATAAAATGGGTCTTCAAACTCTAAATATTTCACTTACCGAAAGAAATCGAGACCCGCAAAGTCCTCGCAGAGTTCCACATAAATGCAGAGATTTATCTCAAGCAAAGCCGAGCTCGAAGACCATGAAAACCGATAAAAAATGATTAGATCTTGCAAGAAAAGCCAACCCAGAGCTCGAAAACAACCAAGATGTTGGCCATAAAACTCTACAGAAAGTTAAAGAACCCAACTCGACAAAGAAACGACCAATGAATACAGGTATACCTATCTGCAAAGGAGAACCCGAATAGAGATGCTCAAGTTCCAAGCAAATATCGATACAAATCCTCCAAAAAAGAGTTAAACCAGAGCTTGAGATCAAATCAATGGCGTCTAAGAAAATTTTTCTAGGGCTTTGCCCGCAGAACCGAAAAAAAAAAGGTGCTCGAGGGTCGAATACACTATTTACTATGCAAACTCAAGAGAGAGTCAAAAACCCTAACCGAGGGTCGGGATCGATGATCAAGCTTCAGCCAAGTACAAAGATCAACGGCTAAGGATCAAGCTCTAAGCTCAAAGCAACTAACTACAGTTAAAACCCACCAACCACATTCAATGCAGACCGAAAGTAATCAACCACAGGTCACAAATCAACGGCCACGATGAAAAGGACAAAAATCAACGACCCAAGATCATCACCGGATATCAAAGAAAACTCAACCTGAGTTAGGTTTCCACCGACAAAAATGCATAGAGGGGTGAGTCACCGTGGAGAAGGGGACAACCCACATGTCCATCAAACAAATAATCATTTCCAAAGACTTTCAAAGTCTAAACCATAGTGTATGCCTTCAAATAATCAAAAGCCGACCAAATTATGCCAAATGATCACCTGAAAAGGTGAATTTCAAATTATACACTACCAAACATGCAACGACCAACACATATATACATGTGTGTATTTATCAAAAGGTGGTGGAGAATATAGTGGCATGTGCCATGAAAATGGTCGACCCTTTTATATTGCTAAGCCCACCAAGGTGGCCAAACCAAGTATAAGACAAAGGTGGTCCCCACACCAAGGAGTTGCAAGTGTTATCCATGTGATCACTAGAAAACAGAATGAGTGTCAACATCAGAGACAAAGGTAGTCCAAGTCAGATTGATATTTGGATGAATTATTTTGCAAAGTATTGCAATTAATGTAATTATTTTGCTCACAGGCAGAGAATTGATTTTTGCATGCTTCACAAGAAGACAGAACAGAGAAGAGACAAGTTGCATGCCATGGAGAGAGACTTGCCTAGCAAGTAATCTATTTTTAGCAAATTATTCACTCAGCCTTATTAAAAATAGAACAGTCAACTTCAGTTGAATGAGATGTAATCAATGGCTATTAATGCCTCTTGTACTAGTTTGTATTATTTTATCCCTTTATTTATTATTAAATAAAGGATAAAATTAGGATACATGGGCAAGTACAGCCTTTGGCTATTTTTAGGAAGGGTGGGAAAAATTATTTTGGCTATATATTTTGTGCCTTTGCAAGGCACAAAGGAATTCTTCTGGAGGACTTTTGGATATAGGAGTATCTTGAAGCAATTTTTGCCGCTTTGCCTTCTCCTGTGTGAAGTATTTTCTGTCTTTCCAATTATTTGCAGTCTTGTGTATGTTTCTATTAGTCTTGTGAATGCAAATTCCCTGACCAATCATCTTACCCTGCTGCAAAATTCAGTATTTTCTGCTAAATTTTAATGTGCATGTTAACTTATCACTCATGTTGTGATTTTCCTCAAGTCAACCAAGTGTTTGCCCTTAAACATTTTGCGAGAAATTGTTAGCTCAAATGCATTGAGAATCCTTCTCATATCAATCGTGCATATACTCAGTCAAAGCCCTCATATAAATTTGGTGTATCACCCCAATCCAATTATTTCACAGCCATCTTTTACCCTTAATCCTATAAAATCAATTTAGGATACATCAATAAGGAACCGACCTTTTAATCCTGGAGACTCACCTCAAAATAGGTATACCCACAGACCTTAGGTGTTTCCATTGTATATACGAAAGAGAGAGATCAATTTTGCAAGACTAGAAAACTTGAAGCCATCTCTCTACAGGGTGCACTTTCGAGAGATAACAGATTATAATCTAGAAGATAGTTTTTCAAAATCTAATCTGGTTTACTCATTTTTAGAATTTCAGCAAACAACCTAAAACTTTCAGGGCACATATATTGTAGTTGATCTTTGTTTTGGGATAGCATATAGTCATTTTTTTCACATTTTTGACCTTCTAAAATAGATTTTGGCCCTACCACTACTTGAATTGGTACTAATTTTTAAATTTGGTCCATAATTCACTTTAGTGGCCATGAATTAATTGTATGATGTTTGTCTACTTCTTACTAAAATGAGATCCTCACTTTGTAAATAGAGAGGATTGTTCCTCGAATGGGATTGATGTCCTATGGCCAAAAAAGGTGATTGTAATGTGCCTCCTCCTTAAGGTGTGATAACACTACTAGGTGTTGAATGAGTTGTTACTTAATAAGTACCAAGTGAATTGCATCAAGTGAACTCGATGATTGCTCATTCTTAGAAACATGGTGCTCCATATAAAGATCATCCCCGACCTTTCCTAGCTCTAAAAGCATCCTTTCATGGAATCAAATTCATGATTCTCATATATGCTTTTACTCATATGTCTCTTATGAAGACAAATGATGCCTTAATACTTCATAAATAATGGTCCTTGAAATCTCAAAGTGACATGACTAGCTCATTTTAGCTTGTTCTCAAGGTGTTCAATTAACTACAAAATGGCCAAAATGCCTTTTTAGGCCTTCAAAGGAAGTAGTCTCTCATAAAAACTAAATGAGTCGATCGATAGCCTTAAACACTATTCCTTACACACACGAAACACACCAAATGATCTTTTTAGGACTTTCTTTGGGTAAGGGTTTAGGCTTATGAATTTAGGGTTTAGGGCTAAGGGTTTAGGACTCAAGGTTTAAATTTTAGGTTTAAGGTTTAGTGTTTAAGGCTCATATTTCAGATTTTAGGGTTTAGGGTTTAGGGCTCAGGGCTTAGGGTTTAGGGTTTTTAGTTTAGGTTTAGGGTTTAGGTTTAGGGCTCAAGGTTCAAGGTTTAGGGTTTAGGGGTCAAGGTTTTAGGGTTTATGGCTCAAGGTTCATGGTTTAGGGTTTAGGTTTAGGGGTTTAGGGTTTAGGGTTGAGGTTCGGGTTTAGGTTTTAGTTTTTAGGTTTAGGAGTTTAGGTTTTAGGTTTGAGGGTTCAAGGTTTAGGGTTTGTCTTTAGGGCTTATGACTTAGGGCCTAGGGTTCATGGCTTAGGTTTAGGGTTTAGGTCTCAAGGTTTAGGGTTTAGGGTCAGGTTTAGGGTTTAGGGTTTAGGTTTAGGGTTTAGGATTTAGAGCTTAGAGTTTAGGGTTTAGGGCTTACGGTTTATAGTATAGGGTTTAGGGTTTAGGGTTTAGGGCTCGGGTTTAAGGTTTAGGTTTAGGTTTAGGATTTAGGGTTTAGGAGTTAGGTTTAAGGTTTAGGGTTAAGGATTTAGGTTTACTGCCTAGGTTTGTGGTTTAGGAGTTAGGGTTTAAGGTTTAAAAGTCGTGGTTCGTAGGTTTAGGGCAAAGGGTTTAGGGTTTAGGGATGTGGTGGGGTTTAGGGTTTAGAGTTTAGGGTTCAATGGTTTAGGGATTAGGGTTTAGTTTTTAGGGTTTAGGTTTGATGGTTTATGTTTAAGGGTTCAAGGTTTAGGGTTTGGCTTATGACTTATGGCTTAGGACCTAGGGTTCAAAGCTTATGGTTTATGGTTTAAGGTTTAGGGGTCCAGGTTTAGGTTTTAGGGTTTAGGGTTTAGGGTTTAGGTTTAGGAGTTTAGGGGTTTAGGGTTTAGGGTTTATGGTATAGGGTATAGGGTATATGGTTTAAGGCTTGGGTTTAAGGTTTAGGTTGATGATTTAGGGTTTAAGAGTTAGGGTTTAAGTTTTAAAGGTCGGGTTTGTGGTTGTGGTTTAGGGAAAAGGGTTTAGGGTTTAAGGCTCGAGGTTTAGGGTTTAGGTTTTAGGGTTTAGTGTTTAGGGCTTAGGTATTAGGGTTTAGGGTTTAGTGCATGGGGTTTAGAGTTTAGGGTTTAGGGGTCAGGGTTTAGGGTTTATGATTTAGTTTTTAGGGTTTAGGGTTTAGGGACCTTTAGGATTTAACATTTAGGCCTTAAGGTTTAGGGTTTACGGTTTAGGGCTCAGGGCTCAAGGCTCAAGGTTTAGGGTTTAGGGTTATGGTGCATGGTTTAAGGTTTACGACTCAGGGTTTAGGGTTCGAGTTATGGGTTTAAGGTTTAGGGGTTAGTTACGGGTTTAAGGTTTAGGGGTTAGAGATCAGGGATCTAGATTTAGGGTTTAGGGCTCAAGGTTTAAGGTTTAGGGTTTAGGGCTCAAGGATTAGAGTGTAGGGTTCAAGGCTTAAGGTTTAGGGTTTATGGTTTAGGGATTAGGGTTTAGGTTCATGGTTCATGGTTTATGGCTTAAGGTTTGGGGTTCAAAGTTACTATTTTAAGGTTTGGGGTTAGAGCTCTGGGGCTCTGGATTTAGTATTTAGGGTTTATGGTTTAGGCTCTCGGGGTTTAGGGTCTAGGGTCAAGGGTTTAGGGTTATGGGTTTAGGGTTTAGTATTTAGTGTTTAGGGTTTAGGATTTATTATTTTGGTTTTAGGTTTTTAGTTTAGGTTTAGGTCTCATGGTTAGGTTTAAGGGTTTAGGTCACAAAGTTTAGGGGTTCATCGAATTTGTAGGCAAAACATTCAAAGAGAGTCATAAAATTTGATGTTTTTCATCTGTTGATATTTTGAAGGAGGGAAATTTCATATTCCTAATTGTCCAATCCTTCCAAAGACCCCAGTAGTCCTCAATCCTTGGATGTATAGGGAGACACTGTTACTTGGCTTCCATTTATAATGATAGAGATATTTGAAAATTTGTGTTATGACCTCTAAATCTATATGAATTTCAAGTTGCTTGGAAATCACATCACACCCTTCACTAGGATTGATGACTACCCCTATCTTTTTGTTCAGGGATTTTGAAAACATCCATGGGTTTATCATATAAGGAATTATCAATGAATGGAAGGTCACTAAGTCATAGGCCAGGTAACTCCCATTTAGAACTAAACAAGAAAGATTTACTAGGTGATTGATAACCCCTTAGTGTTCTTAGCCATTCCCCTATTTCTATGCTTATTTTGAACACTTTAGGAAGTTCTGTCAAATTTACTATCCATTCCAGTAGAACACTTGAAATTTATCTTTCTCCGAAGGAGAGGATACTACAGGAAATTCAATTATGATCCTACACCTCTGCATTGATATATTCTCTATGTTTCTTTTGTTTCCTTTAAGATTAATTTTTTTGTTGTGATGGTTATTTTTTCCAGCTTCCAATGGGTCATCCTGGCTTACATAATACCATACATGGAAATATGAGAAATGTGAAATTTGTTTCAGAGTGTGAATAAATTTACATTCAAGAGCGCAAGTATATGTGGGGAGAAACAAGTTTGGAAGAGATGTGTAATATATGCATTACAAGGCACAAGGTAGATGTCATATCCATTTAGTTACTTGTCCCACCTCTCATAAACAAGGTAGTTCTATAAGCAGACTCAATGATGGTTCTAGGCACGAGACTAGGAAATATTGATGAAATATGGTTTGGGGTTTAGGGTTTAGGTTTAGGGTTTAGGGTTCATGGTTTAAGGTTTAGGGTTTAGGGTTTAAGGTTTAGGGTTATGGTTTAGGATTTAGGTTTTAGGTTTAGGGTTTAGGGTTTAGTGTTTATGGTTAGGGTTTAGGTCGAGGTTAAGGATTTAGGGTTTAGGGTTTTGGGTTTTGGGTTAAGGATTTAGTGTTTAGGGATAAGGGTTTATGGTTTATGGTTTATGGTTTAGGGTTTAGGGTGGGTTTAGTGGGTTTAGGGTTTAGGTTTAATGGGTTTAGGGGTTTTTAAGGTTTAGGGTTTATGGTTTAGGGCTCTTAGGGTTTAGGTTTATTTAGGGCTTAGGGCTTAGGGTATTTGGTCTAGGGGTTTTAGGGTTTAGGGTTTAGGTCTCGGGGATAAGGGGCTAGAGGTTAAGGCTTTAGGCTTAGGGTTTAGGGCTTAAGGCTCAGGGCTTAGGGATCATGGGTAAAGGTTTAGGGTTTAAGGCTTAAGGTTTACGGTTTAGGTTTAGTGGTTTAGTGTTTAGGTTTATGGCCTATGGTTTAGGGTTTCGATTGTAGAAGTTAAATACTAAAATATTTAGGTTGAATACTTTTTGAAATCCTAAAAATTGCCTATGTCGTTTACTCATATTATACTTTTAAAAACTATCTCCTATACTATGACTCATGGAGTCATGAGACTAATTCCATAAGGTGTGGAGTGACCGTAATTTCTTATATTTACATAAATAAATTTAAAGTATAAGAAATAATAAAATATAAGTAACAATAAATTAAAAACTTAATGTGAATAAATAAGCATGTCAAAAGCATACATAATGTTTATACTACACAAAACGCGTACACATTATGTTTATAATACAAAGAACGCACGCATTTTACATTTTCTCTTTTTACAAGCCATGTCTCAAGGCTTGGGATCCGGCTTGATCCTCAATCTTGAGGCATGGACCCGCACAAACACAACAAACAACGTGTTTTTACAAGAAAATGTAAAAATGTCATTTCCTCTATGATAAATCAAAATAAAATAATTGATTCATTTTTAAAAAATTATACCATGACATAGAGCAGAGTCTCTTCTTTCTAAAAATATAATTTTTCAAAATTTTCTAACTAATATAAGGTTTCCATATTATTTATTTTCTAACTATGCCTTTTTATAGCTATTTTTTGAAGTGTAAATATGTCTATCTTTCATGGTGTATCTTTTTTTTTTGGTGATCAAAATTTTAAAAAATTATACTAGCCCAAACTAGGCATAATTCTATACATATTCAAAAAAAAATCTAATTTTCGATATTTTTGAAATAGTTAGGGGGCATAGGCTCGGAGTTCATTATTTTTCAAAACATAAAATTTTTTTACTAGAAAAATAAAAAAAAAATATTCGCTAAAAAAAAATCTAAAAAAATGGAGCCCAAACTAGATGTTCCTAGCTATCTTTCTACTAAAGGGTTTTCAAAAATACTAAATGGTGCTCAAAAATGGTGGGGGCATGAAAGTCACTATATTATGTTTTTTAACAAAAACAAGAGCATCTGTTGGTATTTTAGTTGTTTGACCCACTTAAACTTATCCGTTTTTAATAAAATTTAGTAGCTTAGAAACTAGACTCAAAATGCTACGATTCATATTTCTACAACATCTTCCAATTTTGAGAGTAACTATTTCAAAAACTCTCGTTCGCTTGAATTTTTTTTTTTTTTTTCGAAAAAATGCATCCACTTAAGACCCCTTTTAGGCCCTCAACTTAGTGCACTTACCCATAGAGAATTTGTGTACATGAAAGGTTGTATGTATGATATTATTTTCCATAATGGCTATTGTACAAGATGGATTTGTATCTTTAGAAGGTGGTGTATAGTGAGTACTATGTTGTGTGATGCTACTGGGAGTTTCACAACACAAACACAACATTTATCTATCTTGAAGTATAACTATACATTTTGTGGATTGTATCTATCAAATAGAGGTATATAATAAACTCCTTCATAATGCTATATGACGTGAACTTGCAATGATTTGTAATGATCACTTTTTAAAGTATTAGGTGGGATCTATAGAATCTTTTGTTGCGAGAATGTTACAAAGTGAGGATTTGGTATATAAGCACACAATATTTCTATGGGTGGTAAGGAACAAATATTGCATGTTGATACACAATAGTGTATTTATAATATATTAAAGTGTTATATGCTATTAAAAAAACCTAGAGTAACATCATTATATTGTAAACAATTTAGTTAATATAATTGAATGGTTTCCCAGTAAAATTTTTGTACTTACTATATGTCATTATTGTGTTATTTTGATATTTCATTTATATTATAATTCTTATATGTGTTTAAGAGATAAGCACTTTTTTTGGTTTGGTGTGAGTTTCGATCACTTGTAATAAATCGTGTTCTTGACTAAGTTTTCATGCAAGAGAATATTGTGCAAGGAAATATGATGGGAAGCTCCTTGAATGAAATTCTTGGCCTATGACCACCGTCGTGATTGTAAATTCTTCCTCCTGTGAAATGTGTTAAGTTGTGGAGCTCACTTACTTCAAATTAGCATGGAATGTGAAACTTGCTGGAAAACATAGTAACTGACATCGGTTATGAAGGGACTGGCATTAGTCACCTATGATCAAAGCATCGATCGAACAGAGGAACCTGACATCGTTGGTTACATGTGTACGAGTGTTTTAATTAACTCTCGGGAATTAAATCTATTTTTATCATTACATGAGTAGATTTATTGATTGTAATTGCATGGCTAAGTGCCCTAAGTTTATATACGCCTATATAGGCATGAAAGATAGGGTTTAGAAGTAAGAATTAAGAACTTGCAAAAGTTAATGATTATTGTGAGAATAATTGTGAGAGAGAGAATCCTTGGAGAAGAAAAAACTTGAAAGAAAGAAATTACTTGTACATCTGAGAGGTGTGGAAGATTGTAAATCTTCATTATATATCTTGTCAAAGATTTGTATAATACATTGACTTGTTTCTTGGTGGACGTAGCCCACATTGGGTGAAACCATGTTAAATCTAATGTTGATTTATGTCTCTTGGTTTGTATATTTCTTCTAATAGAATATCCGTTTTTATTTGCATGTATGTTTAGATCTGATATATTATCTGTATTAAACGGTGTGCTAACCCCAAAAATTGGTATCGTAGATTTGTTTGAGGGTTTTATGTGTTGACAGATTTACTCACGAGGGTTTTCGATTGAATGGGAGCTACAACAATGGCATAAGAAAACAAATACAAGGTAGAGAAATTTGACCTCTAAAATTATCAATTATGGAAAATGCAAATTGAGGATTATTTGTATCAAAGAGATTTGTAGTTACCGTTGGATGATAAGTCTAGAACTACAAAGATGACTGATGAAGAATGGAAGATTCTTGACAAAAAAAGCTTTGGGATCTATAAGATTAAGCCCGACAAAGATTCGTGGCTTCCAATATTATAAAAGTGACTTTTATAGTAGAGTTAATGAAATCTCTTACTAATTGATATGAAAAATTTAGTGCTTCAAATAAAGTTTATTTGATGAAGAAACTATTTAGTTCTAAGATGCACGAAGGTGGATCTGCATCTAGTCATTTGAATTATTTATGATCTATTGTAAATCAGTTGTAATACCATTTGATGATGAAGTAAAAGGACTTTTACTCTTATGTTATTTGCCTAATAGTTGGGATAACTCGGTAATGGTTGTTAGTAATACAACATCATGTAATAATGTTTTGAAGTTTTATGATGTGGTTAGTATAATTTGAATGAAGTAATTCGCAAGAAGAGTACAGAGGAATCATCATATGGAAATGCTTTGAATGTGAAAGCGGGCGTAGACAGTGAAGAAGAGATCTAAGAGTAAGAGTAATGGGAAATCAAAGGAAAGGGATAACAAATTTAAATCCGTAGTAAGGGAATTTCTTGTTGGAAATGTGGAAAGAAAGGACATGCAAAAAAAGATTGTTGGTCAAAGGATAAAGAGAACCAACAACCAAAAAAAAAGATAAAGAAGTAAATTTTGTTACATCGAGAGGTAATGCAAGATGCTCTTATTCTTTCTTTAGATAATAGAATTGAATCATGGATTTTAGATTCAGGAGTTTCTTTCCATGCAACCCCTAATAAGGGTTATTTTAGAAATTATGTCCAGGGCAATTTTGGACATGTTTATTTGGGTGATGATGAACCTTGTAGTATTACTGGTAAAGGGGAAGTTCATCTAAAATTGCAGAATGGAAATACATGGGTATTGAAAGATGTGAGGCATGTGTCAAGCCTCAGGAGGAATCTTATTTCGTAGGGCAACTAGGTGAATCTGGTTGCATGGTTATTTTACAGAAGACTCTTGGAAAGTCACCAAGGCTGTTTTTGTTGTGGCAAGAGGTAAGAAGGTAGGAACGTTATATTTATCTACCTATATTACTGATTCTTTTTCTATATTATCTACTTCAGATTTAGATACATGCATGTGGCATAACCGGTTAGGTGATATGAGTCAAACAAGAATGCAGATCTTAAAGGCTAAGGGTAAGTTATCGATTTGAAATATTAAGATCTTGATTTCTATGAGTATTGTATCTTTGGAAAGTAAAAGAGATTGAGATTTCTCAAAGTTGAGGCAACTAAGAAGGAGCAAAAATTGGAGCTTGTACACTCGATGTGTGGGGACTAGCTCAGGTAGCTTCTCATGGAGGATCCCAATATTATGTTACTTTCATTGATGATGCTACAAGAAATGTATGAGTTTATTGTATTGAACGTAAATATGATGTTTTTGAGACTTTTAAAAGATGGAAAACCCGTGTTGAGAATGAATCAAATTCTAAGTTGAAGTGTCTTAGATTTGACAATGGTGGTGAATACTGTAGCAAGACTTTCAATGATTATTGTTCAGTGAATGGGATACGTAGAGAAAGAACGGTTCCAAGAACACCACAAGAGAATGATGTTGCGAAAAAATGAACAGAACAATCATGGAACATGCTTTAGAAGTATGATGATACATTCTGGATTTCCCTTACAGCTTTTTGGGGCGAAGAAGCTTGATATAACGGTTTATTTGATTAATCATGGTCCTTCAAGTTCACTAGATAGAGGAATACCAGAGGAATATTGGACTGGAAAAGAGGTAGATCTTTCTTTTCTTAAAGTTTTTGGTTCAGAAGCTTTTGTGCATATTAATAAGGAAAATAGAAAAAAATTGGATGTAAAATCTAAGAGATGCACTTTCATTGGTTATGGATCCGGTGATTTCGGTTTCCGTTTTTAGATTTAGATAATTCTAAAATTATTAGGAGTCGTGATGTTGAATGGAATGAAAAAGAATGTACATGGATCAAATTTGGTACCCAAGGATGAACTGGTTGAAAAATTTGTGAATGAAAATGAACTCTCGATTTAAAAGAATTACCAATAGGGTTACACAGTAACCAGTGTTGGTTGACCTCCCACCTTGACACCATCATAAAACCGGCCTCGGTTATGAGAAAATCCAAACCGGTCTCGGTTAATGTAATCAACCTCGGTTAGAGGTGACCGGCGTTGGTCACTGTCAGATTTGGATAGGAATGTCCAGGAGGTCTAGATTGAGCCTCTAGTACCCCAAACTCCTGTGAGAAGGTCACAAAGGGTAAGTAAACCTCCAGAAAGATTTACACCTTCTCTATTTTATTTATTATTGACTGATAATGGTGAACCAGAGAGCTTTGAAGAAGCAATGTAGGATAAGACTCATCTAGTGGGAGCATGGCATGGATGAGGAGATGGACTCCTTGGAACATGAACCAGACATGAGATTTGGTTAAGTTGTCAAGCAGATCGTAGAGAACATTGAAAAAAAGTGGGTTTATAGGATCATGAAGAAGAGGGTGGACAGAAAAGATACAAGGCAAGGCTTGTAGTTAAGGGATTTGCACAAATCGGTATTGACTTTGGTGAAATATTCTCTCCTGTTAAGATGAATTTTATTCACATTGTATTGAGTTTAATTGCAGTAGAGGATTTACATTTAGAGAAACTAGATGTGAAGACAACTTTCCTTCATGGTGATTTGGATGAAGAGATTTATATGCAACAACCACTTGAGTATGAAGTCAAGGGGTAAGGAAAAATTAGTGTACGTAGTTGAAAAAGAGTCTTTATGGACTCAAGAAAGCTCCAAGACAATGGTACATGAGGTTTGATAGTTTTATACATGAGCATGGTTACTTGAGATGTGAATCTGACCATTGTGTTTATTTTAAGAAGCTTGAAAATGGGAGCTATATTATTTTGTTACTATATGTGGATGATATGCTTATTGGAAGATCTAGTATGCAGGACATTGGTGAGTTTAAGAGAAAGCTAGCTCACACACTTGCTATGAAGTATTTAAGAGTTGCAAAAAGAATCATTGGCATGCAAATACATAGAGACAGAAAACAAAAATTGTATGTCTCAGGGGATTATATCTACAAGGTGTTAGAAAGGTTCAATATGCAAAATGTTAAACCTGTTAGTACACCTATGGCTGGACACTTCAAATTGAGTAAAGATCAGTGTCCATCATCACATGAGGAGGTCAAATACATGACACAAGTACCATATGCTTCAGCAGTTGGGAGTCTCATGTATGCTATGGTTTGTACCAGACCAGACATTGCACATGCAGTGGGAGTGGTGAGTAGATATATGGCCAATCCAGGTAAAGAGCATTGGAAAGCAATCCAATGGATACTCAGGTATTTGAAAGGGACATCTAGCATGCAGTTATGCTATGGAGGTTCAGATATTTCTTTACGTGGCTATGTTGATTCGGATATGGCTGGAGATCTGGATGGTAGAAGGAACACTACTGGATATATTTTCATAGTAGGTGGAACGACAGTTAGCTGAATTTCAAGATTGTAGAAGGTTGTGGCTTTGTTTACTACACAGGCAGAAGTATGTATGTTGTAGCTGAGAGGCTAACAAGGAGATGATATGGATGAGTAGGTGCATGGAAGAGTTAGGAAAGGAGCAAAGTGATTGTAAATTGTTTAAGTGATGAGTCATGAGTGCAATTCATTTAGTAAAGAACTCAGCGTTTCATTTGAGAATGAAACACATTTAGTTGAGGTATCACTTAATACAACAAGTATTGAGGATGGACAGTTGAATCTGAAAAGATTCATATGAGCAAGAACCCCAATGGATATGCTAACCAAGCTATTAACAAAGGAGAAGTTGGAGCTACACTCCACTTTTGTTTGTCTTCGAGTTTGAAACTTGAAGAGGAAGAAAAAAATCTAAGGAAGGATCCAAGAATGATGTTGTACAAGTATGGTGTAATAATTAATCTCCAAGTGGGATATTGTTGAGTTGTGGAGCTCAATTACTTTAGTTTAACATGCAATGGAAACTTGTCTTTGTAAAATACAAAGAACCGACATCGTTCGAGGGGAACCGACATTGGTCACCCAGGACCAACATTGTCAAGTATGACCGGCATCAGTCGAGCAAGGGAAGAACCGGCAGCGGTTAGGTCTGACAGATATCGGTTACCTATGCGAGGATGATTTATCTAACTCTCAGTTAATTAGATCTATTTTTAGCATTAAAGTATATCTATTGATTGTAATTGCATGGCTAAGTTCCCTAAGTCTATAAATGATTATATAAGCATAAAGCTAGGGTTTATAAGTAAGAGATTAACAAGAATTAGAAAGAACTTGCAAAAGTTGGTGAGAGAGAGAATTCTTAGTGATGAAGAAAAAGATTGAGGAAAGAAAGTAATGTACATCTAAGAGGTGTGGAAGATTGTAAATCTTCATTGTATATCTTGTCAAAGCTTTGGATAATAGATTGATTTATTTTTTGGTGGACGTAACCCACACTGGGAGAACCATGTTAAATCTATTCTTAATTTATGTCTCTTGGTTTGTATATTTCTTCTGGTAGAATATCCACTTTTATTTGCATGTATGCTTAGATATGATATATTGTTTGTACAACCGGTGTGCTAACCCCAACAACTACAACTACTTCTAAATGCATAAAAACACCTAATATTATCCTACACCTAAAACTTATAAGGAGGCCGGGAGAAAGATAGTGTAAAAAAGGGAAATCCTACACTAAGGGGGTGGTGATAGCAGCAGAATGTGGGGTGAGATATTTTGTTGAGGGAGAAGGAAGAGGGAAAATAATGCCAGGAGAGGTCATGTGAATGTGACACAAACCCGTGGCCTTAGTCGTCATCTCGCACTCTAAAGAACACAACATCATAAACCCGCAAGTGAAAGAAGTATTCACATAATACAACAACATAATGGATATGCAAGGAAAACACAATAAAATGGGCAGGTGTAAAAGAAACACCACAAAACACAATTTTTATTGCTTCATGATATACACAGACCATTACATTTGATGCACAAAGGAATAATTACATCATTAAGCCTAAGAGAAGGCTTGTAGCTCATTGAGTTGAGGAAAAGTCTGTTAGGGTTTCCCACTTCTAGAATGTATCTACAAAAATGAAGGGGGAAATACATTATATAGGCAAATTTCTAACCTAACCTCATTAAAAGGTATGGGCAGCCATACAAATTCACTTCCTGAGGGTACTTTTTGTCGATTAAAGACATGGGCGCCATGCCGCATTAAATATTATTGTTGAGTTGTCATTTTCCCACCTACCTTCTCCTTTCCTAGTTCTTGTAAGTCGTCCAACCATGTGACATGTCCAAACCCTTATCCATCCATCTTGTGGTCATACAACCGAAGAGAGGCGTCACCCGCTGGGTCGCCTAACCATATGACCCGCTACCCATGTTCGTATTTCCAGTGCTTTGGGACATCTAACCCGATGACCTATCCAACCCTTGGGTGTTTTTTTGACCTCATTTGTTGAACTCCGGGGTTTGATGTCGTCTAACATGTAGGTCGTACATTCTATGGTGGATGCCCAACTTGATGGTCATCACCTTTTCATCGTGGGTCACCCAACTGCGAGGTCGGATGACCTTCTATCTATGCCCATAATAGGTGCTACCAACTAACCCACCCGACTAACCATGTGTAGTCTAACTTGAGGGGTTTAGACTCTATCCAACTCCCGTCCATACATCATTCTATTGACCAACCCTGGTCATCCATCTCCGACCAACCCGGTAGGCCGACCAACTCGTCGGTCGACCAACCCGGCCGACCAACCTAGTGTGTTGCTTGACTAGTCGACCTAACCGTCGTCCAACCCAGGGCGTCTTCGACCTTCTCGCCTCGCCCCATGATGAACTTGTCCATCTCGCTCTACACTCGTCCATCCTCCATCTCGGTTTTAACTCACCCGGATGGCCCAAAAAGCTCATTTTGTTGTGGCTCGCCAAATCACACATGAAGATTAACTCAGCCATCCTAACCTCATTTTCTTTCTTATTTCTAAGGTTGAATTTGAAAATTATCCTCAGCACGTCCTGAGGATTTAAATGGCTAAGTCCATTTATGATGAGTTATCCTATTTAATTCATGGGGAAATTTTTGGGATAACATCTAGTAACATTTTTGTAAGTTATCTTGGTGATTATTTTTCATAATGTTGTAAGCAGAATGAAAAAAGAAGGCAAACATGTTAAGATATATTTTTGATCTTAAGGGAATGTGTTGCTAAGTCTTTATGGATTCTTGCATTTTGGGACAACTTAACGTAATTTGTTTACATGGGACAAAACATAGTATATTTTTGATTGCTTGTATGTTTGTATTGATGTGACAATAGATTATTGCAAATTTGTCGTATTTGTCTTGTTGAACTCTATTTGCTGATTGACATCACACCTCAATCAATTCCATTGATCCAAGGTATGTTGTGGCCTTCTTGTAATCGCTTTGTCGATTTACTCTTAAACCGGATCAAGGTTGCTATAAATGTGCAAAGACTGATTTCGGTATGAATAAATGCACGCGTAGATGCCAACGAAAAAGGTTCGATTCCCGAACCATGCACTGTTGAAACATGAGACCTCGTAAGGCGGTAAATGCCTGGATGCGGGTGGCTCAGGCATGTATAACGTGGGACGAAATGTCCTGCACAGTGTTGAAATTAGATGTCAGTCGAAAAGACTTGACTGGAAATCGATTTGTTAAGTGTTAGGGGGAATTAGATCCTAATCTAACCCTAAGTCCTACCTTATATCCTAACTACTATCCTAAGTGGATTTTTAAATTCTAAATGGTGAAAATGGATCTAAATCCTATTAACCTAAGAACTAGGCGATGACCTAGGTTTGGACACTATTATAAATCCTAAACTAATCCTAACCTAAGGAAGGGGACGCACAGACCCATGGGGGGATGGAAAGGATAAGGATGGAAGGAAATTTAATGGTATCGAATGAAGGTCCTTACGTGGATGGCACCACTTAAGGGAACAGGAAAAGCTAGAGGTATCTAGTTAGTTATGGAACTAAACTATGTTTGCATGCAAAAAAATTTGAATTTGGAAGTTCGCCAACCCAAGTCGGCAAGGTGGCGTGAGGAAATAGAAAAGGCGAGCCTTTAATGCATTCAATTTTCTTGGTCATCGTGACCAGCCCTCCTTGGAAAGAGTATGGCGGAATTTTTGTTGGTCATTTGTGGTTGTTCGATTTTTGGGAAGTTGCTTTGCATTTGGTTTTTCTTGTTCAATCGAACCATTGTGATTGGTTGCTATCTCTGCTTTCTTGGGAAATTGAAGGCTATTTTCGAGCCTCAGAGCAAAAGGTGATTGTTGGGAAGCTTGTCGCCGCCACGTGGAAGGAAATACCTTCGTAGACGCGGTTTTCTTTGAGCATTCGAGGAAGAATACCGGCATGTTAAGCCCTTCTCCTTAAAACTCTTGCTTTGCTTAAACGTCTCATTAAAACAACCCTGCTCTTCTGATGAAGGGGGTTTTGGGTTTATTTGATTTGTCATGACTGAGATGATTTGGGTTTAGTCGATTTTGCTATCATGTTGGAAATGATCGGGTAGAATCGCTTTTCTTGTTTGTGTGATTTGAACTTTCTTTTTATATATTTGAGTTGGAAATACCGCCATGCTGTGTTGGTTTGTTTGACAGTAATGGGGAATTCGTTCGGTATGTTATGAAACTGTACATGTTGTATGAGTTTGTTTTTCATTATTGAGCAATCGTTCTTTTGCTAATACGAACTTGAGTGATGGAACGTATTAACTATGCGAGTTGTTTGACATTGTTTCTTTACTGAATTTTTTAAGGAAATGAGTTCCTCTTCCTTCTGTTGTTTTAGATTTTGAAGGAAATAGTAAATTGGGTTTTATTGAGCATTATGAGCTCGGTTCGAAGGAAGTGATAGTAATATTCTTATTGCTGTGCTTTTCTTTTGTAAAATTTAACGAATACGACTTGGGTATTCGTGAAAGTTAAGGAAAGTAACTGTTTTCCTTCTGAACTTATAAATGAACTGTATTTTCTCTTGCCTTGGTGGAAAGTTGATTTTGTTGTGTCTTATTGATGCGGTTTGATCTTCCAGTTTGGACTGTAGTTGTGAACAAGAACTTGGTTTTGTATTTTTGTGCAAATAAATGGAGAAATGCATGGGAATTAGCTTGTTTGTTGAGTCTGTCTTGACTGTACTAAGCTTACGTTTTTAATACCCCATGTATGGGGTTTGCCTTGATAGAGGTATTGATATATGATTATTGTATTTTGAGTTTTGTACATCATTGAAATCATAGGAGAATGTTGTTTTGGATTTAAATGTTGATTGAGAAGAAACTCGAACTGGGCATTCTTTTCATATGGTATATTGAATAAAATTTGTGCATGTCTTGCGTAGTTGGTTTAGGCATTGTTTCTTTTCTCAAATTAATAGGAAATGAGTTCTTCTTCCTCTCATTGCTTTTTAAATTTTGAAGAAATGTTAAGTGGGGATTTATTGAACTTTATAGGTTCAAATTGATAGAAGTGACAAAGTGGTATTTAGATTATTTTTCTCGAGTGCTTTTTTTCTTATACAAATAGAAGGTTGAAATGTTTCATGGGATCTCTAATTTTGCACTGTCATTCAAAAAAAAAAGAGAATGAATTCGACTGAGTGATTCTTGTTATGCTTGAAGCAAATGGATGTTTTCTTATTAAAATAGTTATAGGGATGAATTTCTTTTCTCTCTTTTGTTTGAATACTGGAACTAGCACTAGAGCTTCACTGTACATCCGGATTGGGCTTGTTGTAGGTAACAACAATGTGTAAATTGTTAATTATGAACTGTATGCGTTCATGGATATAGAAAGTCATGTGGATAATTGATTAAGTGACTGTATAATTGTTTGTTCGGTTAGAATACAGTGAAAGAAGTATGAAATCTTTTAGTACAGTAGGTACATAGTATGCATTCTTTATAATGCTTGTTCTATGATGGATACGATGTTTTACCAACTTGTTTTTGGTATTCGTATGTGCCTGCTTGAAAGGGAGTATTGATATGGATAATAAATTCTTCCTTGTCTTTATTTAAAGCTGAATATGAATGGAATTATTCTTTGCTGCTGGAAAGTGAATTCTGAATGGATTTTGTAAGTTTCACTCAATCATTATCTGGATTTGATGTCTTGTTTGGATTCAATTTTAGTATGCAACATGAGGAAAGGAATAAGAATGTGGATGGATAACTTGGAATAAAGATCATTTCTTCTATCATACAATTGAAATCAGTAATCGTTTAAGAACGAATTTTGTATTGCTTGGGTTTAAGCATCTATATTTGTTGTTGTTTGCTTTTCTCATCTCAGTACTTGATTGCTTGAAATCAAAGGAGATGCGTGAACCGAAAGGAAAGTAATTGGTTTACATTTCGCTTAGATTTTATCCTTTGCATTTATTACTAATGTAAGGAAAGGGAAGGGATAGCAGTTATGATTATAACAATGACAGATGCTTTTACTTGTATTCCTAGTTCTTACAAATGTTGTAATGTCTGAACAGTCGAAGGAAATTGCATCTTGTAATGGTTATGTGGGAAATAGGACATAAATCCTTTGACTGATTGGGATGGTATTTAGATGGTTCAGTTGTTATGTCGTTCATTCTTTTTTATGCTTAATTCTTGATTGATGTTCTTATTAACGCTTCATAAAAGCGGGTTCTTTTATTGAGAGTTAATTTGAAGCACCTCATTTTAATGACAAGTGCTTAATATGCTCACCAATGAACCGACCTGCAAGTAATTTTGCAGATGGAACTTGAGTAAAATGAAGACATGGTTTTTTTCTCGATACTTCTTTTGATTGCACAAGATGAATTGTATTTGTTAGTTATTATTCCTCTACGAGGAATTATGAAAAAGAAGAAAGTACATTCTTCTATCTATGAGTTGTAACATTGTTTAATATAAACAAAGTCCAAATCATTTGACCTGCAAATGTATGGATTATGAAATGGATTGATGAATACAATTACAAGTGTGATATTTTAATGACTATATCGGTTTGATATTGTTGATTAAATTGGAAATATAATGTTGTTTCTTGATTTGGAATTATTCAATTGTCCTTGGATGGATTTAAAGGAACTGATTTCTATTCTTACCTAAATGCAACTTTTAAGTTGAAATGTGCAATTAGTTCATACTTGTTAAGATGAATTTTTAATTGACATTAAAAAGGATTAGGAAGAACATGATCTCATAATCGATAGGTATTCGATTAGCTTGGAAGCTAAGGAATATCAAATAACTTGGAGCAATCGAACTTCGTATTCGACTCAATAATAGCCTCGAATGTTAAATTCGTAAAGAAAGGATATGGGAAAATATATCCAGGGCTAATAGACCTTAACTATGAAAGGTTAAGGAGAATAAATGAATATATTCATTGATAATTAGACCTCGCTTTTAATGACGCTAATGAGTTGGAATTCTAAATTTGGTTACAGCTTGAAAAACTTGGTTAAGTTTAATAGGTTAAACTTATTACATCTGGCGTCGGTAATGGGCTGCTTAATCCAATGATTAAGAAAAGAACCAAGTAGAGAAAATGCAACCCTTCTACGAAGGAGAAGATGCATAGTAAGCTAGAAGACGATTTAGTCTCTCTTAGCTACATACAACCGTAACAAGAACGAGGATAAGGGATCGCAACATGGTCGCTGAAAGTTGATCTTAAATATTAAGATCATATCCAAATCACTTGAGCTGGATGTGTACTCTCGATGGGAGGATTCCGTAGGACATTGACATACGCCAGCTACAACAAGGTGTCTTCATGAAGGCGGGGCCTTCATGACGACACAATGTTATAGCTGACATATTACAATGCCCTCCCGAATTAAATCATCAAGATTACATAAGCTGAATATTAAGATCTTGGTTGGGGATAGGAGTATGATCACGTATACGGAGTGACTCCGGAGGACTAAAGATAACTAGACACACGGAGTCGTTTAGGAACGACATCGTATGTCTGCGTATCTTTAGTTACCATGAGTGCCTTCCTATACTTGTTCATATTGCTAGTTGGAGTTAGAATTTGACCTTATTTTGGAAGGACTGGTAGGAACCAGGAAAGACCATTCTAGATAATAGGTGAAGTGAGGTGAAGGACGTATTCCATTGGTGTGTATCACATCCAGGAATATGATCATGCAAAGCATGTGAAAATCTTTGGCCAAAGTATCGAAAGTGTTGGTTGCGTTGTCCTAATCACCTAATTTAAGATGCAGGATGTCAGATGAATATCAGTAACAGATATTTAGATAGGCTTCTTAAATGGATCACTTCGATAACCGGAAACGGTAAAGAGAACCTTGTATATATATTATACTATGCATGAATGAACATGAAGGATCGGTAGTTGCCGAGTCATGAAATGAGAGATCGTTGAAACTCCGAGCCATGAAAATGGGAGATCGGTAGTTCTTCGAGTCATTTACAAGCAGATATATAATGCATTATAAGATTGAATGGCATCAATGTGTGTTCCATATTGCAAATATGTGAACATGGAACATTAGTTTTAAAAGGAAATTGTGTGTTCCAAACGCATTGTTTGGGCAGAATAATTATTAAAACTTGAACGTGTGTTTGAATTATATAATTCATAACAGAACGCTTTTATAAAAAAAAAAAAATTCCCTTGTTTCTAGTATCTTAAAATGGGGATGTTACATCCACGACCTCTTGGGGACATATGCCTATTATATGAAGAGACCAGTAGCCTTAAAGTATCCATTGGGCATGGAGTCGAGCCTAACCTTAAAGAAACTAGTCTTTCCTTTGAAAACATGTCCCTTAGACTCATTTGAACTTAGCGTATGAACTGAAGCCTCCTTAACTTGCTCTCAAAGCTGATTTTGGGATTCTGGATAAAACCTATAAACTGTCCCCAAAATTGAAAATTAGACCAAGGAAAGGCATGGAGAATTCTAGGTCTACAACTGATATGTTGGGGATGAAAGATGTTTTTCTGAAAACTTCCCCAAAATATGATTTCTGCCACATCTGAAATGTACTGAGCAAGAGCAACTACCTTGCAAAATCTATGTACAAAACTTAAAATTATGCATACCCCAAGTGGAGTATGTAGACCGTGCATAAGAACTTCTTCATTAAAAACAAACCTACCTAATCTACACTAACTAGAGGTAAAGGGAGCTCAAACAAAGCCTACAATTGGTATGGGAAAGTAGCTCCCTTTCCTAAAAAAAGGCAGCCATGCATATGATTTAGCACTTATCATGGTTGTTTTTATAAGTGAAAAGTCGACAAGTGGTCGATCCTCCACCCAAATCATCAAGGTATCACTATCGTGAAGATGAATACTTCCTTTGAATGATCCACATAGAGCTCCTGGAGATGATGTGGCTGATCCTTGACAATTTCATGTTCATTCTCATGCCCCTAAATGGACACGACCCAGATTTGTTTCTCCCTTGGCTCCAATGAAGCCAAGTACACGATTGGGCATTGGTCTAATCCATTGGGTGTGCCCGTTATTCCGAATGTTGACTCCATGATAAAACTCATCCCGCAATCCCTCGTGGAAGAAATAATTGTCATGAGCTGATCCTCGGCTTTGTTATTCATCTACAAACAACTAATGCTCGCCTTGATGACTCGATGATATGCAAATTTGTATAATCCTTGTCCTCTTCTTCCTCGTTTTCCAGATTGAATCTTGGAATATTCAATTCCTCCAATCTTGGTTTCAAAGGGTTGTTGTGAGATGCCTACTGTTATTCTTGAATGTCCTCTTCCTTAGAAGTAGACTCCTGATGTTAGGGAATGAATGACGCAGGGATCGTGTTCCTACATGGTATCCTCCTCACCATCCTATTGTCCCAAGGATCGTGTTCTGCATGGTGTCCTCCGGATCTGCAACTCGTTCACCATGGTTCCCCTCATCCTCGAACATAAAGTTCAAGAGCTCAAACTTATCCCCAAAACTTGAAGTCGGGAGGATGAAGTTGGAGGAGGCTCAAAGCTTACTTTGTGACCCGCTCTCTAGTTAGTGCCCTTGAAACTGCATGGCTTTCCTACACAACCGGAATGTGTTCCTCTTCTTTTGGATTTGGGGTAGTTGATTCTTCCTCGTTAGTGTTGGATCTGGTGATGAGTCAATAATATCCAAAAATAAGGTGCCCTCAGTGGACACTACATTACGAACAAACCGATTTTTGATCATCTTCTTGTTCTTGCTCTACCTCTGCAGTTGCAAGCTCAATCTCCACCACCTATTCTTCTTCAACCTTAGCCTCCTCTGGAGGCTTGACTAGAAAGCGATCTTTTCTATTCCAAATTTTGCAACCCAATTTCTTTAAAAAAACATCTCTTCTCTGTTGGGTTCTTCGGTTTGTTATTCCTCTTGATTTGTTTGACGAGTTTCTTCCCAACATGGACTTGGAAAGGTAAAAGGAGGAGTGGGTGAGGTATCTACTATTTTCTTCTTTGGTTGAGGTGGTGGGAGGGAAGGTATTTCATTCTTGCTCTTGTGGAGGGGACTTGGGTTTGGAAGGGAAAAAGGTAGAGAAATTGAGATGTGGTTGGAGACTAAGGGATGGAAAAGGGGATTCCACACTAGGGCTAGCGGGTGAGAAGCTAGAACCATGTAACTACGAAATGATGTAGATTGGGAAGGAGAAGAGGGGAAAATATGAGATTGTGGTGGACTCACCCATTGACAAGGTTCCCTTACACCAAGCTCATAAGTTTCTATCTCCTCAATTCACACCGCAAGTTGGGGCAATGTTTCAACCATGAATTCCAAATTGTTGCAGTCAAATGTCTTGGCAGTAGCCCACCCATGGACAAGGGGTCCCGGCCAATTTTGAATGCCTTCATTGGAGTTGTAGCCCTTGATTGCACCATGTCTACCTCCAATTTCTTGATCTTCAATGCATCTCAAAATTTCCAAGTGAAGGATAACCTCTAAAATCTGCATACCCTCGGCTATTCAACAACACCGTAGTTTGGCGTAGTAACCAAACTTATCTACTCCTTTCTCGTGGGCGTATGTGTATTATTCGATTTTCATCATAGTATGGATCCGGATGGCTCTAGTAATAACACAAGGATGAATCCTGCACATATGGAGGTGGGTATGGGTGGCATCGTTGTTGCTTTGCATGTGGGAATTCCATCACATGAATAAAGTCATGGTTGCTGCGGCTTCATGGGATGGAAGAAAATGGAGAGAGGTGGAAGGAAATAAGGTGGATGGAATGGGGAAAGGTCTAGAACTCGAGAGAGGGTTATTTACCGGATGGAGTCGTCGATATTCTCGCATGTGCCTCGAAAGGTTGGAACCTTCACCAAGAGCACATCAACTTGATGAAATGAATATTTAGACCAAAATACACACCTACGAAGTATAAAGCTTTTACTGCTTTTCCCACTCGGCGCGTGCAAAAGCTGTTATGTCAAAATTACAACACCCCTAATTTGTCGTGATTTGTGTGGGGAAATCGGTGCAATTTGGATAACATTGACCATCTCTCAAGCTATGAGACTTGTGAAATTGAGATGGTACTCTAGAGAAGGCCTACTTTCTCTACCTAATCCTAATGCTAGAGTTACTCCTAAATTCAAAAAACCACTTAATCTAATCCTACACCTAAAACTTCTAAGGAGGCAAGGAGAAAGAGAGTGCAAAAAGGAAATCCTTCACTAAGGGGTGGTGATAGCACCAAAAAGAGGGGTGGGATATTCTATTGAGAGGAGAAATAAGAGGGAAAATAGGTCTAGGAGTCAGTGAATGTGATACGAGACCAGCATTCTTAGTCGTCATCTACACTCCAAGGAACACAACATCATAAACCTACAAGTGAAAGAAGCATGCATAGAATAATACAACACAATGGAGAGGCAAGGGAAACATAATAAAAATGGGTGAGGGTTGAAGAAACCACAAAAAATATTTTTTATTGCTTCATGATATGCACATACCATTACATTTGATGCACAGAGGCATAATTACATTACCAAGCCCAAGAGAAGGCTCACAGCTCATTGGAGTTGAGGAAAAAATCTGCCAAGGTTTCCCTAGCTCCCATAATGTCTCTACAAAAATGAGGGGGTGGATACATTATATAGGAAAATTTCTAACCTACCCTCATTAAAGAGGTATGAGAAACCATACAAATTCACTTCTTGAGGGTACTTTCTGTCAAATGCAGACATGGGCACCATACCACATTAAATATGGTTGTTGAGCTGTCATTTTCCCATCTACCTTCACCTTTCACGGGACTCGTAAGCCATCCAACCATGTAACCCGTCCAAACCCTTAGTCATCCATATTGTGGCCGTATAGTTGGAAGAGAGTTTGACTCGTTGGGTCATCTAACCATGTCCGTACTAGTGTTGGGATGTCCAACTTGATGACTGTCCCAACCCTTGGGTGTCGCTCGACCTCATCCGTCCAACCTGGGGGGTTGGACACCATCTAATCTGTAGGCCATACATTTTGATGCAGATGCCCATCCCGACGCTCACCACCTTTTCACTGTGGATTATGCAACCTACGTGGTTGTACGGTCATCCATTTGTCCCTGTATAAGGCGCTACCCCCACTAACACAACCGATTAACCCTATGTCATCTAACCCAAGGGGGTTAGACGTCATCCAACCTATCTGTACGTCATGCCACCAACCAACCCTTGGGTCCATCCATCTCAACCGACCAACCTTGTGTGTCGCCTAAAGAGATGTATAACCATCGTCTAACCCAGGCGTCTTCTAACCTTCTCGCCCGGATCCATGACAAACTTGCCCATCTCACTCTGTAATTTGGGCATCCTCGACTTGGTTTCCACTCGATAGATGGCCAAACTAGCTCGTTTCACCGTGGTGAGCCGGCTAACTTGGTCGAGCCATCCTAAACTCCTTTTCTCTCTGATTTCTAGGGTTGAATTTGACATTCATCTACACGTCCCAGGATTTAAATGGCTAATTCCATTTATGATGAGTTATCCAAATTATCCTCAAAATTTGGGATAACATTATCCTATGATTCAAGTGGTAATATTATACACATGTACTAGTTAATTTTGATTTGTTCCTTGCCATGGTGTGATTCACATGATATATCTCCTCTTAGAAAGAGGTTTGAGCTCAAGATTAGAGTTAAAATGTGGAGATCACCATGTTTCTTCTTATGCATTCTTGTAGCTTTACAATTCACCTCTATGAAAATTGTCCGAGTGATTTAACTATGAATACTATCATTCGGTGACTACCGGATGAATTGAATCACCTGATTTCTTGTACTTCATCTTAAGCCTAGGTTTTCAAGAGTCTGTGAGGGCTTTCATTCTCATTTGAACCATGAGACAACTTCCCTACCTCGCAATTGTGGGAAAATGTAATGAGATATATGAACTATGTGTTGATATAAGTGATCGAGCCCAATTTCAAGACTTACTATTATTAGCGAGTCCCGACTAGGGTTGTCATTTTTAGTAAGTTTTCTTAATTTCCACTTTCCGATGATTTTTATTTTTTGGAGTAACATGGGTGCTTAGAGTTTACCATTTTTATATATTTACTATATTTATACATGTGAGGCCTTTAAAATTTACTAATTTTAGACAGAGGTCTTCCGGGTGTTAGATTGCAATGAAAGGTATCAAAACTTTAGGTTTCACTCCAGACCTTTTTCTTTAGTTTTTGAGTTTTTTCATTTCTTTGAACTCTATAGATCTAAAAAGGGAACATCTGGGTTTTAAAAATTCACATGGATGTAGTAAATTTTATAAGGCATCTGTGGTGGAAATTGAAGGCATGTTTGGAGGGATTACATTGGAAAATTTTGGTGGAAATTAGGTGCACCATTTTGGAGATATGAACATTATTCTATTTTGGAGCATGGATGTCAGGAAAACCCCAATGGAATACCTATGCAATAATGGACATTTTGGAGGGAATAACACAACATTTGGAAGTTTAAAAATTACTAAGTGTTGAGGTGAGGAGAGTTAGTCAACTTTCTTGCAAGTTTTAACTCACCCATTTGACCTGATAGCTTAACTATGGTTGGTGGGTGATTGAAGTGGAGTTACACCTGTGAAATATGGAAAAAGGGACACAAAAGTGTGAATTGCACCAGATGGTGAAAAGTGGCATCTTCCGGTTCCTTGTGGGTGAGATGCATGGGCTGAAAATGAGCATTGATGGTTAAAATCTAGTATTCTATGTGACAAGGAGCTTAATGGGAGGAAGGTGTCATACCCACATTTTTCATCTACATTACTCGTAAAAATTTGGAACAATTTTTTTGTTAATAATAATTAAATGTGATTTAAACATTGTTGTATCCCACCAAATAACTTACTTGGATGGAATAAACTATCTAAAAATATTTATTGAACCTCATTATCATTTTTTTAACATAATTAAGATCTTCGTTTATCATGCTTTCTTTTCTTTGAAAGAGGATGAATAAATCCTTTGAATTTTTTCGTGTGGTTTAAGTTATAAAATTTCATAAATCAACATTACTCCATCTCAATAGCCCCATTGGAAGTGTAATTTGAGGACAATTAACATTGAAGTCCTATTCACAAAGTTTATGTTTTCCTCTCAAGTCGTCATTATTCGATTGCTTGAGATAATACAAAAACATCGTCATATTATTTTGTGAATATATAGGGTTCCCTCAAGTATTAAAATATTCACATTTATTTGTTCCAAGCCAACGACATAGTGGGAAAGTAACACGATGAATAAAAGTAACAAGGATTTTCCAAAAGAGCCCTAATTTTACTATTGGAACGGTCCCTTATATTAATAAAAATAAAAGAGAGTTTACAAGAAGGGGGTGACTGGATAACACACGGTCCCACAAAATTCCACGAGGGCACAAAAAAATCCATGTAGGCTTACATTATAATTCTCGTTGGGAAACCAGAGATCAAAAAACAACTCCGCATCAAGTACTTGATCTTTGCCACACCAAGAGAAGGGTCATCTCGAGGAGGGATGAAAGCTCCGCTATCGGTCTCTGCAAATAGAGGACCCACCTATTAATCGTCCTAATCGAGGATACCACATTTGAAGAAGCACAATAATTCCCCAACTGGGGGGTGGATATCTAGCGAGTGTTTGTATGGCCGGCAGAGAGAGATCCCCACCATGGAGTGCTAGCAACAACTTTTCCCCGTAGAGCGAGGCTGCAACCTTGTCAAAGGACGGGACATAAGGGAGGCCACATGGGTAGGGAGAGTGGTGGCTTCTCAAACAACTCCTCCAACATGGGCCCGTAGCAAGTAGTCATAGGGGAGGCGAAGGTCGAGGCGGCGGTAGGCGAGGATCCGAATGGACCCCACTCATTGTTCATGGTGTGTTCCCTCAAAGATCCAGGAGCTCCTAAAGGTGTGCAAATTCCAAAGCAACTTTGGTAGCTTGAGCTTGAATCTGTAGGTGAACAATAGAAAAAATAACCACCTTATCATTAGTAGAAACATTTATAATAAAATGATCTTGCTTGAAAATGATGGCATTGCATGAGCTTTCCAGATATGAAATAAATACAAGCATGAACTAAATGCCATAGATTATCAATATCACTAGACCATGGGCTAAAGTCACCAAATAAAGCAAGATGCCACGGGAAACATTCAGGGTGATAAGGTTGGAACAAAGAATGGATCCATTTCCAAATAACTTGGGCACGCGGGCATGACCAGAAAAGGTGCAGGAACAACTCAGGGCTAGAACAAAAAGAGAAAATCAAATAAGAAATACCAATATACCTAAGCCTTTCACCTATAGATAACCTTTGATAAATAAGACACCACAGAAAAAGGTTAACTTTGGGCTCCATAAGAGGGTTCCAAGTACAAGAAAGTTAACGGAGCCAAGTAAACTACGTGGAGTACAACCCCCATCAATCATTGAGCTTATCAATGGCTGGCGAGAGAGGGAATAACAATTGGTATATGGTTCGAGTGTTGTATCAAAGGAATGCGATATCATGATTCCATCACTAGTCACGCCACCAAGCTGCCGGAGGTTGGAGGCCAAGTTTATGCAGCATAACATCTGGAAAGAGCTCTTGAATTTTACAAATTGACGGGAGGTCTGAATTGTTTAGATGGAATTTATCTTTGAGCTCGCAAAGGAATCTAATCTCTGCGATGCACAAGATCCTATATGGTATGAATGCCCTTGTGATAAATCGGAATGGCTTTAATGCTAGGGTTTTTGTGAGTGACAGTGCCTTCATTGATAATAGGATACCACTAGATGTTCTACGAATTAAAGGAAATGCCGGTGCGAAAACCATCGCCAATCCACCTCATTAAAGGCTTCACCTGCTCAAAGGCTTTCAGATAATCTTGACAACAAAGGTTCTGTAATTTTAATCGGAGTGAAGTAATAATGACATAATGTAACCCAATTCCAATCTAGCACTTCTTACCGTAAGGAGTTCTAAAAGCAATGCAATGTTGTGACAATTTTTTCTAAGTTTGAGTGCCCGAAAGACACCGGATAACACATTTCACACATAAAGTTGCGCTCTTCCTGTAAACATCAATCACTCCCATGCCTCCTTGAGCTTGAGGAAGACAACACATCTCCCAGGTAACTAGGTGAAAACCAACTAAGCCGAACTTTTACACCAAAAAAGTTCCGAAAGCAACTTGGCAAACCGATTGAAGGAAGTGCGAGAAGGACACAAACAAGAAGAATAATAAACATGAGTAGCAATGAGGATCTTGGTGCACACCTAAAATTTACTAGCTAGAGATAAAGATTTAGAGGACCATTTGGTAAATTTCTGCTCCAGCTAAGTAAGAACATAATTCCACAATGTTGCGAAATCACTTTGCACAAAGGAAAATGGAATGCCAAGAAATCTGAATTTCCTCCACTACCTATCCATTTCTAGGGGTAAGCATTTAACCAAGATGGAAAAATTAAACAACTATGTAGATAGCCCAAGGCTTTAGCCATTTGAATAGTGGATCCTAAAGCCAAACAAAAGTGTTAAGACAATCAAAGACCACAACAACATTATGCTCCGACTCGGAAGAGTACGGAAGGAATCATCAACAAAGTGCCCATTGATAAGTCATGTTGCATGGTTTGCAAGAGTAATACTTCTAATCCAACCTTGAGCACCTTGATAGGGAATTAAGTATCCTAGAGCATCTATAACAAGCACAAACATTGTTGGTGTAAGAGGGCACCCTTGTCTGATGGAGTGGAATAGGCCAATAGTAGTAGACTGGTAACCATTAATTTTAAGTGAGAATAAGCATTAGAGAACAACGTGCTCACAACATTTTGGAAGAAGTTTCCAAATCCCGAGCTTTTAGCATAGCTAAAATGAAAGGCCATTCAATTCGATCATAAGCCTTTTCAAAATCAATTTTAAGAAAAGAAAATTATGTGATGAGACATGCACCCATTTCATTTCCTTCCCAAACGGTGATAAGATTGTCCAAAATAAATTGTCCTTTAACAAAACCAGTCTACTGGGCCAAAAACGCTTAGGTAAAATATCATTTATCTACTCGGGATCACTTGCTTTAGGAATGATCTTGATGTTGCATTTTTTATGAAAATCCCTAGAGATACGGTTTGTAGAGCTTCATTATACACCCAAGAAGATCAGGTCCAACAAAGGACCAATTTACTTTATAGAATTCGAAGGAAACCATCCAACCTAAAAATTTGTCATCTAGAAGACAAAGAAAAGTTGCATGAATCTCTTCTAGAGAAAGAGGGACATCGCAGAAGACATGATCTCTGGATGAGAGTTGAGAAGCCACCACATCAATAGATTCGTGCAAGGTGAAAGCTCACTCACTTAAATCCTCCTAAGCTTTTAGTACTTGACGATAATGCTTTACAAGAGCATCAATGATATCTCGTATCTTGGTAAGCTATTGGTGAGAATCATAAATGGATTTAATCTAATGTCATGCATTCCTAGCTTGGAGGGATTTAAAGAATATTTTAGAGGCTTTGTCTCCCACCTAAAGCCATTGAATTCACAAATGGATCTGAGCACCACGGGCCGAGTGGAGATTAATGAGTTTGAGCTTGACAAATCTCCGTAGCTTGGATTTGAAGATGAGAATCAAAAGAATTGGCCTCAAGGAGCGAGTGATTCTTCTAAATTCCTTGTGTAGAGTCAAATCAACCCATCTTCGAACTTAGGTAATCTATTTACCAAACCGGTCAAGGAACTTGGTGGTGCGTTGAATCACCGCCTCCCACCATGAAATCTAGCTTGGCAAAGAAAAGGCGGATGTGGCACCATATTCCAGATCTTGGCAATGGGATGGACCACTCAGGATGACTCAACTAAGATACATTAAGAAATAATTGAGTATTGGGCACCTTAGGAGGGCCCCACGTGCGATAACTTTAAATGTGATCGAGATGATGATCTTGTTAGGAAATATGGGATAAAATATGCATAATAATCCCTCATAGAATCACAACAGTAGAAACTAATATGCAAAAAATATTATAGATCTCAAATAAAAGTGTAGAATAAAATAACATAACACAAAGAGACATTATTTAACGTGGTTCACCCAATTTGCACTACGTTCACCAAGAATCACTTGCTCGATTTTATTACAAGTCACCGCTCTCTCAATACAAACCCAAATCTGTTTGAGCTATTCTCAACAAACTCTACATAATTCACACCGAATTCAAAGCACATCCGTAATGTTTACAGTATACCTACCATATGCATAAAACCATTTAAATAGACAACTGTTTAGCGGTTTTACAAAACCATGGGTATCAAAACCATGGGCCAAAACCATCCCATAAACCTATGGGTCAAAAAACCCACCCATATGAGAAAATCATGTTTCCTGATATATCGGTCATAGGTTTAACAACAGTGTTTATTTACCATTTTTAGATGGTGCCCTTGTTTTGCTTTCATCTTGGTTGATTTGTGCAGTATGTTGATGACATGTATGCTGGTATTTGCACTTGGTATTAGTGGCATGGTTCAAGCATGGATGTTTGTTATTGACATTGATGAGCACAAGATTCATATTCAGCTTTGGAGTTAGTCGGTGGCAGACTTGGAGCTTCTAGAGAGCTGGTGATATGGATGGATGTACATGGTGAGTTTGTACATGTTGGATAGATTCAGTTTTGTGAGTCTATGATGATGCAGATGTTTGATTTGCACATGGATGCCTTGAGCATGAGTAGGGGATGTTTGTATTTCCTCTTGTTACTATGTTACTCCTTGAGAGATGTTATCTACATATGGTTGTCTTGGACATGCTAGTTGTTTATGCAGAGTTGGATTTGCAGATTGCAGTGTTTGGATTCTATTGAGTTATGCAAGTTTGTGGATTGATCACCCACTGTTGCAGGTAGAACTCATGTGGGTTGTCTTTACCCAGGATCTTGTTTTGCTTTCGCATATTCTAGTTTGACTTGTCTTGGTCAATTGCATTGGTGGTTGCATGGAGACATGGATAGATGGATGGAGAACATGGTTGGTTTTATAGGTATGGCTACGGATATGATTGAGGCTTAGAAATTCAGTTTGAGGGGGAGATCTTGTAGGTGTGATTGAGGCTCGGCTACGGATCAGGTTGTAGCTTCGTGCAGGTTTGGTAAGTCATGGTTTCATGTTCTTGGTTTGAGAAGATGGTTTTGATCTTCTTGGTTTTATTTATGAGAGAATTTTGAAGAAAAAATAGATGGTCTTCATGTGTGTGTTGAGGACAGGATGATGTACAGTACATGTATAGGTACAGAGATATAGAGGTTTAGCAATTTATCTCCAAGTGGGAGATTGTTAGGTTGTGGAGCTAGATTGCTTCACTGTTAGCATGCAATGGAAAGTGATTGGTAATACAGAACCGTCAATGGTCAAGGGGGAACTGGCTCGGTCACCCAAAACTATCATCAGTTAGACAGGATTGACGTTGGTCAGTGCAAGTGGGAACCGCAACTTATCATCAGTCAAACATACAGACATTGGTTAGAGCAAGTGGGAACCGACCGCGGTTAGGTCTAATGGCGCCGGTTACCTGTGCGATGTGTTTTATTTTTAGTCACGGAACTTTAAATATAGATTTTGTTTAAAGAAAATCTATTGGATGTAATTGCATAGCTAAGGTGCCCTAAGTTTATATATTTATATATAAGCATGAAAGTTAGGGTTGAGAAGAAGAGTCAAGAATGAGAAGGATCGGATTAGATCCTTGATTCTCAGACCAAGAGGATGAAGACGAAGAAGAAGAAGAAAAAGAAATAATAGGTTACGTGAAGACAGAGTCTCCATGGAGAGGAGATGGACATAAGGAAATACAGGTACATCTGAATGGTGAGAAGAGGGACGTCTTCTACTATATTTCCTTTGTATTATTTAGTCTCATGTAATGGCTTGCATAGTATGCAAAGCACATAGGGCTTCTTCTTGTAGATCCACATGTTGGTGAGATCTTGTATTATAGATCTATGTAGATCTAGTCTTGTATTGTAGATCCATGAGATCTCGATATCCATGTAGATCTAGATATTGAGAGTCTAGTTTATAGATTCACAATACAATGAGAGCTTGGTTGCATAGTGGCAGATGCAAGGTTTGTTTTAGGGTATGTGAGATATGGTTATGTTTGAGAGGCACAATTGTAGTGCACTCAGGTAGATCCAGTTAGAGATCTAGAGGAGACACATGTGGTGGTATGGAGGCATGGTTTAGTGTACTCAGGAAGATCCGGTTGGAGATCTGGGAGGAAGAGATACTCTTGTAGAGATACATGTACTCTTGTGTAGAAGAGTTGGTTTGTAATCTCTTGTTATAATATATATATATATATATATATATATATATGAGATCTCTATCTTTGGTGGATGTATCCCACATTGGGTAAACCACGATACATGTTTTTTTATGTGTGTGTACTCTTTTGTGTGATTTGGATTATTCTAGTTTATGCTCCCACTTTGCTTGTAGATTTTGTGGGGATTGTTTAGATCATGTGTGCATGATTTTGTTTGTTATTAAATCATAGCACTATTCTCGCTGCCCCTAAATTCCAACAACTAGTATCAGAGCAACATTTGTTTTTCCTGATGAGAAGATCACAGGAAGAGATTTAATCTCAAGTGGGAGCTAGAAGAGTAAGGTTGCTAGAAATTATAATGACTGGTGTAGGTTAGGTGGCAAAAAACGGCGTTAGGCAAGGGGACCAATGTCGTTACTAAGCATCCTTTATAAACAGAAAATCATAGATCTGAAGAAATGGAAATATGCATATAATGTATCTTGTTTATGTTGAGGTGTCCCAGGTTCTTAGTGGCACAAGCATGTTGGTCGACATGAGATCCGATTATTGAGGTATGGTTTTACCTTAGCATTGTAGTGCTTAAATTATTTTAGTTGCACATGCATGTTTAGGACTGTAGATCTAGATCTGAGAATGAGAAAAGGAGCATTTATGCATCCTTTGGTGCAGTTAGACGCACGGGCTTTGGTAGAGAGGCCGTAGCACGTAATCGAAGGCAACGAGGTTTCCATCAGAGAAACATATACTTCAGTTGAAGATGCAGTTGAGTGTCTTAGTGTTGGTAAGGTGATGTGTTTCATCTTGATGCAATTTATTGCATGGACTTGCTGTTAAGTTTTTGTACAAGATTTGGATGCCTCTTGAAATGAATGGCTCAGCTCAACTACTCGGATTCAGTCGAAGTAGGCACCTGGTGTGGTGTGCTATGCCAAATTGTGTGGCGTTGGGTTCATTCTAGCATCATTGACATCGGTCTGAGAACCGAGGTCGGTCACAAAGGAATCGATACTGATTCAGCTAACCATGGTTGGTTAGGGGATGACCGTGGTTGGTCTTTGTGGCAACTTATTTGTACAGGGTTTTTTGCAAAGAACAGAGGGCAAATGGTTCGGTGTCTCTTTTTGGAGGATGAGGTTTACGCACAAAGTGTACAGGCGAAACCGTGTTGATCACTTCAATGGTTTAGATCAGAAAGAGGACGAGTTGGCTTGGTTATTCAATTGATACTTTGAGTTAGGTGTCTCTATATGGTTCATGTTTTATTTCTTTCGTTTGGAGTAAGTGATATTATGTTTGGACTGTGTGCACAAATTTACACCATGGTTTCTTGGTGTTGTTTGACTTTACTTCCTTCCCGGTTGTATGGAATGTTGAGGACAAGGGTTTCTAGTCTAAGGATGAGATCCTCAATGAAAATTCACCATGTTAGACACGGTTGCAGAGTAATGAGAGATGTTGAGTACACATGATGAAAAGAAGTTGATTCAACTACTTCACAAGAAGTCCAAACTTCTTTTATGTAGAAGTATTTTTTGATAAGAAGGGAATCAATTTATATTTTCTTTCATCCGATTTTATTTCTCATTGACATATTAACTTTTGAGCTTGGTGTTAGAGGCGGTGTAGGGGATTTCGTGTTCAGTGGGAGAAAGCCGTGGTTGTTGGCATTGCAAGATTGGATACATGATGCACATGCAGAGTGAGAGGAGATTGCTACTATTCAGAGTGGCAGAGGCACTAGTTGGTTTTGTAGCACAATCACGGATTTGCCGGTATATTGAGTTTATTGCTTTGTGATGTCACTTCTGGTTTATTTTGTGGTGCCTAGATATCCCTATGGGATTACAATTGATGGTTAGATTGAGTCAAAAGTGAAGATGATAGAGCAATTTTTAGAGTTGTAAGGGTTAAAAGAGAAAATGACATTTGTTTGCGGTGTTTGGATTCTATTAAGTTATGCGGGTTTGTGGAGTGATCACCCTGTCTGTAGGTAGAACTCATTTGGGTTGTGTTTACCCAGGATCTTGTTTTGCTTTTGCATATTCCAATTTGACTTGTCTTGGTTAGTTGCATTGGTGGTTACATGGAGACATGGATAGATGGATGGAGAACATGGTTGGTTTTACAGGTATGGCTACGGATGCGATTAAGGCTCAAAGCTTCGAGTTTGAAGGGGAGCTCTTGCAGTGTGTTAGCCATGATGGCTTAGGCTGCATGAGAGGCTTGGTATCACAAATCATTTATAGCTTCGTGCAAGTTTGGTAAGTCATGGTTTCATCTTCTTGTTTTGAGAAGATGGTTTTGATCTTCCTGGTTTTATTTCTGAGAGAATTATTGAAGAAAAAAATAGATGGTCTTCATGGTGTGTTGAGGATAGTGATGTACAGTGCATGAGAGGTTCAGCAATTTATCTCAAGTTGGAGATTGTTAGGTTGTGGAGCTATATTGCTTCACTATTAGCATGCAATGGAAAGTGATTGTAATCTGACAACCGTCAATGGTCAAGGCGTAACTGCTCGGTCACCTAAAAATCTGTCATCGGTCGGTCGAATCATGATCGACGTCGTCAGATTCATGATGTTAGTCGATGGACAAGTGGGAACCGCAACCCGTCATCGGTCGAGATGGGCGAGACATCAATTAGAGCAAGTGTGAACCGGCCGCGTTAGGTCTAACCGTGCCGATTACCTATGTGATGTGTTTTATTTTTAGTCACGAGCTTTAAATATAGATTTTATTTAAAGCAAATCTATTGGATGTAATTGAATAGCTAAGGTTCCCTAAGTTTATATATTTATATATAAGCGTGAAAGTTAGGGTTGAGAAGAAGAGTAAAATGAGAAGGATTGGATTAGATCCTTGATTCTCCGAACGAGGATGAAGACAAAGAAGAAAAAAAAAAAAGAAAGAACATGTTACGTGAAGACAGAGTCTCCATGGAGAGGAGATGGACATAAGGAAATAAGCAGGCTACATCGAATGGTGAGAAAAGAGACGTCTTCTACTTTATTTCCTCTGTATTGTTTAGTCTCATGTAATGGCTTGCATAATATGCAAAAAGCACATAGGGCTTCTTCTTATAGATCCACATGTTGGTGAGATCTTGCACATTATAGATCTATGTAGATCTATGTAGATCTAGTCTTGTATTATAGATCCATGAGATCATATTGTATGGTTTGATCCATGTAGATCTAGATATTGTAGAGGTCCTGGTTTGCAGATTCACAATGTAATGGTGAGAGCTTGAATGCACAAAGTGGCATATGCAGGGGTAGTTTCGTGTATGTGAGATCTGGTTATGTTTGAGAGGCGCGGTTGTAGTGCACTCAGGTAGATCTGGTTAGAGATCTAGAGGAGACATGTGGTGGTATGGAGGCACGGTTTAGTGTACTCACGCAGATCCGGTTGGAGATCTGGGAGGAAGAGATACTCTTGTAGAGATACATGTACTCTTGTGCAGAAGAGTTGGTTTGTAATCTCTTGTTATAATATATATATATATATATATATATATATCTATATACCTCTCTTCTTTGGTGGACATAGCCCACATTGGGTGAACCACAGTACATGTTTGTTATGTGTGTGTACTCTTTTGTGTGATTTGGATTATTCTAGTTTATGCTCCCACTGTTGTAGATTTTGTGAGGATTGTTTAGATCCTATGTGCATGATTTTGTTTGTTATTAAATCATAAAACTATTCCGCTGCCCCTAAATCCCAACAATCCACCATATTAGAAGTTGTTATAAACCAACAAATAAAAACCGGTAAGTTATCACCTAATTATCTCCATAATAAAGTTCTTTTGAGTCCTTCGTTTGGGGAAAATATATTTAAAATACCAAAATAAATATCATTAATAGTCATAATCACCCACATGACCCTATTTCTAGGGTCCTAACGAGGCAACAATAAAATTTGAAAAAATTGGCATAATGAAAATACTAGCTCCAAATCTGTCATCAATGTTTTGAGTATGAAAATGCACAAAATCGGGGCAATACACGCCAGAACCTCCTGCGTAGTCTAAAGCAAAAACCGAAATATTGATTTCTTGTAAGAAAATAACATCTAAATTCTTGATTAACTAGCAAGCCAAATGGACATATAATTTTCATGAGGATTCTATTATACTTGAACATTCCATGACATAAAATTCATAAAAATGATACATATCAAACTCCTTCTACCCATCAAGAATTCCATCCTCGAGCCGAGAATGGAAAAGTTATTTCTGAAGAAGAAGTTGGTCTAAATTCGTATTCTCAACTTGAATGGAGCACATTTGGCCCCATTTACTCCTCGTGCCTTTGTGAGAAACCTCTCGAGGTGGAATGCATGAATGTCACAAAGGAAGATAGGTTGAGGAAATATTCGCAGTATTCTCGACTTCTTTGAAACAACTTGGATCTATGAGGTGGAAGGAATGGAAACTAAAGGGATAGGTTGCGCCACTGGTGGCTCATCCTGGATGGCGGAGCGGAAGAGGAAGAGGGAGGCGGAACTCGAAGAAGCCTTAGCCCCCAAATTCTTCTTGGAACCAACTACCTTCTACCCATTATTTTAGGTTCAATCGTAGTCTTCGGCTCGAGGGTGATGCGAAGCATGCTTAAAACGTGACGGGGATAGTCCCGAATTCAATGGTTTAGGGCCCGAAAATGAAAACATGTATTGGGGAGGTTAAAAGAAAACCACCTTTTGAGAAATTCATAGGGACCCAATTTAGATATTCAGACGGTCCCACATATAGGTTAAATAAACACACTCGCTTGTTAGGACGAGCAAAGAAAAAACGTTCTTGTTCATGGCATATGACCCTTCCAATGGGCTTGACTATCTCTGGTAAGAAAGACCAGAGGTGAATGGGAAGGACATGGAGCTCAATCCAAATAGGGATTTTGAGCGAGACTTGGCTACTCAGGCTAAAGTATGGGGTCCATTAGGATAGCACAAGAAGGGTGTTGTTTGAATACCAACAAGTTGCCTTAAGCAGAAGGGCATGGGCCTGCAAGGGCTTGCGGAAGGTTAACATGTAAAAACCTTTAGTGAGGATACAAACCCCAAAAACCTAGATACTGATACACTCCCAATGGTTTTTCATCTAGTTCTACAAGTAATTTTCAGATAGGAAGCGTTTATAGTATAGAAGTAGGTAATAAGACAGTGGTATCTAAAATCTCATTTGAAATTACAACATCCGGAGAGGGTTCAAATTCCATACCTCATCGTAAAATTTCAATTCGAACTTCCATGTGCACTTGGAGCCATTTTTGCCGTAGCAACAGTCATTGTAATGGGGGAGAGTTGGCCATTTATATGCACGACACCACCTTAGTGGTGGAAAAAATATGGAAAGTGCCATGATTGGACCAAAGGGAGACTGGAAGAAAGGCTAAGGATTCACATAGTTTTTACGATGAAACAAGGTAAGAAAAAGCATTAGAAACCAAGCAGAGTTGAAGTCCAAACACTATTATGCCCTTGTATGTTTTAATAAAGCAAGGTATAATTACCCATTTTCATTTTATTTTTCGGTATCATGTTTTTCTCTTTACCTCTTGCATAAATTATTTCCTCACCTTTTTTTGGTTTTGTATTACGGAGGTTGTGTTGGGCGTATCCATGGAGATCAAGATATTTTGGCCAAATTTCTCCTCCCATTTTCATATTTCCTTCTATCTATAATGATGTAGGTTTTAAGCAATCTCTAATGAAAGATGCTAGATTTTATTTAATGAGATGATTTTATTCTTTTTATACTCTTGAACTCCTTAGGGTAATAGAGAGCTTTAATGGAGCACGTTGAATTTATTTTTTTTTTTTTTTTTCACGAATATACCCTACATTGAGTTCCAAGGAGGAAATATACATATATGTTCTTGTTATATGAAGTAATGAGGCATTAAAATCCTCACGGCCATTTTTTCAAACATGCATATTAAAACAAAATAATGGCGCGATGACATGGGAAAAGTTGTGGGCTAGAGACATACATCCAAGGGTGAAGGAGTTATGGCCAAGGTTGCACAGGGGAGAAAGTAAAGGTCATGGGAATGCCACCATTTATCTAATATAGGTCACTTGGCCTGCCAAGAAAGCTTGGAGGGTCGGGTCCCTACTCTAAACCCTACCTAATTTTTAAACTTCATTTGTAGAATCATTTGAAAAAGATTAAATAAAAACAATACATGTGAGTTTGTATATATATATATATATATATATATATATGATTTAGATCCATTTTCTTATTTAATAATCTTTTCCATTTACTTGAATCTTTATTGTATTTTCCATGTAAAATTTTGTATGTTCATTGTGAGGATATATATATATATATATATATATATATATATATATATATATATATATATATATATATATATATATATATATATATATATATGCAACCAAATATTTGATTAAACTCACGTCTTCTATCTAGATTAACAAATTTTAGTTTTATTTTTATTTTTAATAAGAAAATGGAGATCACCTAAGTGGAATAAAACTTGAGGGTTATTTCCAAGAAAGAGGCAACGAAGAAGGCTAGGAAGATAAGTAAATCACAAATCCCCTATAAACAATCATTATTCATCAACTAATAGTCATTCTACCCTTCCATTTTACAAACACTTCAATGAAAATTCTATTCTATTCTATTCTATTTTATTTTATAAGATTTATTACTCTTCCACTAAGAAAATTATTGTAACTTAAACCAAAGTTTGTTAAGGATCTTTGTACACCCCATTTAAGTTGTCAATCTATAATTTCATGAAAATACAATAAACTGAACAATTTCAACTATAAACCAATATTTGTTCAAGCACAATGGACTGAGAGGGTGGGGAGGTGAATTAGTCCTATTAACCATTAATTACAGCAACCATTATCATTTAACCAGTCACATACATTCAACCATTGCTTATTTATTGTGCATAATACATTCAAACAACCACAACATAAGAGAAGAAGCACATAGACACAAGATATAAGTGTGAAACTCTCATGGTTAAGAAAACCCACTATGACTTTACTTGATATTACTCGCAAAAAGTAATTTAGTGAAGCACCAACTTCGCAAGGAGCACCAACCCCTAGTTTAGTAGAGCACCAACCCTACAAGGAGCACCAACCCCTAATTTAGTGAAACACCAACTCCACAAGGAGGATACATCCCCCTAGGATGACCAAGCACAAACTCATCCACCTGAATATGTTTTATCTATGATTTTTCTGCTACCACAATTGATGGAGATCGTTTATTCGGCCCACAAACCCTAGGTCTTCAAACTCATTCTTTCTTATTATTTCTTAACATTTCTTGCTTCTAAACTCTTGCACACATTATGTAAAATATTCCTCAATCTGAAACACATCTGATCATCCTTTCATTCATGCCTCAATACCTATAAAATAATCTCTTGAAACACATCTGGTCACACTTCTCGACATGCAAGACTAGCTAACTAAATGAGCTTAAACTCCACTTTTATATGCATTTAAACTCACAACCCCAAATGAGGTCAGTACCTCATGATAAATTAAACTCATACACCTTTATAAAATTTAATTACATGCATTACAATGGTCACATATTACAAAAATAGGTCGGCTAAGACAAAAACAACATTCCATGCACCAAAGTGTCTCAAAACCCTTGCATTAGAATGAAAAAAAATCCCATCATTCCAAAACAATGATTAATCAAGCTCTCATATTCATAAAACATGAGAAATATATCATTTAAAAATTAACCATGGTCACAATTCTCATTAACTAATCAAATTATTTCATTCAATGGGCCCAATGGCTTATTACGTTTACCAAACAGTTGTTATCAACAACCCGATTTCTTGTTTAGACCTCAAACACACCCAATAAAACCTAAATTATGGCATGTGAAAACCCTATGTAAATTTCAATACCTTTATAACACTCCTAAAAAATGTATAGCTCATGAAACAATCACCTGCTCAAACCACAATCACTTTTGTCTTTACCAAAACAAGCTTCCCAAAAACCAGTTTTCCAAAATCAGCTAATAAGCACTCTTTATGTCACTTTCAAGACCTGAAAAAGGATACTCTAGATTCTAAATTCACCCCTCTTCACTTTTTATGTGATATAAAGCTTCATCTCATCCATCTCATTCTCCACACATTTCAACCTTTCATAAAGAAACGTGTTCTGAAATAGCAGCCTACAAACTTCTTCACAAATCAGCCTTGAATGTTTATCAAATTATCTAACCAACACTCAATCCATATCTCATTGGAAATATCTATGAATTACCTTTTCATAACATATAATAACTCCTTCCAACTCCAAGTGGAAGGCCTTCAAATAGTTCCATCTCTGTAAACTACTTTTTATCTCTACTTGGACTCAAGAACTGACACTTAGCCCAACTTGCTCCAACATACCAAAACTCACTTCCACACTAAACCAAATAATGTAACATACTTATAAATGATTTATAAGCCATATAAAACCTTAAAAATATTGAACAACTCAAAATCATCACTTTACCTTATGTAGCTTCTTGCACCCTGCTAGAATGAACACCTTCCAAATTTGACCCTTAAAAGAAAAGGTCATAACTTATGCATATTATATCTGATTTTCATGTTTGATATACCATTATAATTATATTTTAATCATATTCACAAAACATCTTGAATGGAGTCCTAACTCCTCATTTATCTCCTCCAATGTCAAATTTACTAAACGATGCTCCAAACTACCCCAAAAACAAGTCAAAAAAGATAGGGAACACATTACACTTTTTCAGCATCGCCATGACTTGAAACCTCCATGGAAATCAACAACTCTTTGGGTATCATAAATGCTAATTTAGTCATTACCTTCTTGAGATAACTTTAGCACAAACTAGAATTGTTCGAAACTTGCATTTTTTCAAGTTGGGCCACATATGACCACATGATCCAATATACCTTTATGGAAATATAAAAATTACTCTACAACATCCAATAATCACTTTTGAGTAATCAATCAAAACAAGCTCAATATACTCACTTTTTGCAAAAGCAACTCCTAGCTAGGGTTTAGCTAGGGTTTCAAACCACTGATCTTCTTAACGATTGTTCATAAAATCATGATGATAAAACTACCTAATTATTTTTATATACCTTATTAGTTCCATGTAAAAACATCCTTGAAAGTATTTAGCTCCCATGTAAATCATAAAATCCACAATGAGTATCAAAGGTCCAACCTTGTTATAAAATCACATTAAAACTTACCCGTTTCAAAAAAACTTGCATATCTTAAAAAATCTTAGTATACTGACCTAAAATTTGCATGAAGCACCATGAAAACCTTCTCTAACTTTCCATGCTCACCATATAGCCCAAATATACCTTAAAATCTCTAGCCACAACTTACCTTTTCCAACATGCCTATTTCTAACATGTAGCTTCTCTAGGACCCTATAAGTGCATCAAACAACTAGATATAGGCCTAAACCACACCATACACCTCAATTACATTATCAAAATATTGTTTTCAAGCTCCAAAAGGACTTATTAGGTCTAAATATCACTTATCCACTTCATTATACATGCTCCAAGGCTAGAAACAAGCCTAGAATGATCTCGACTCAACCGATACAACTCATGAACACATTATCCGACACAATGCAGACTTATACACACCTAAAACAAACTTCATAAACCATGTATGAGATCAAGACACACTCCAAATCACTTGGGAGGACTCAAATCATGACTCGTCGCCCTAGACCATGCACCAAGACACCATGACAACTCATTAAACCACTCAATCAACATGTTTGACACCTAAATAACACATTATGGAGACTCATACTATAACATAAAACCCTTTTCCATCAATGGGGTTGACATCAATGACAGAACAACCACACAATGGCCAACAATATCCCCCTTTTTCATTGATGATAACCATCTCTAGAAACACTAATGGCAACCAAATGACAAACACACATATAGAACGTTATTCTCATGTTTTTGATGTTTCTGTCCCCCTTTTCCATATATGAAAAATACTACAATGACTCTACTACATGAAAAATGACAACACATTATTACAACAATGCAAAATTAAAATTACATGAACAATAAGCTCCCCCTAGGACTAAAATCTCCCTTCTTTGACTCCAATAACAGCATACAAAGATCCTATGGACCTAGAATGAGCTCAAAATAGCTCCTCTCAACTGATACACCTCATATTTTCCTTCAATCTCACCTCAACATCACTTTCTAGGCCTATTCCATGAACAATGCTACAAAATTTGTCTTCAAACTGAACATGTCAACCATTAGGATCACTTGTCCCTAAATGAGACTTTCAGTGTATTTTATACAACCTTCTACCATCCATACACCCAAATCAAATATACATAATAGCCTCCAAAGACACCCCATGGGTTCATAGCATCCATATTAAGTAGATAACACAAAATTTAGCTCTTACCATATATGCATGCTTTGAGAAGTGGATCAAACATTTTGCCTCTATCCAAAATCACTTTGCTTTAGTTTTTTAAATCTCGTTTCATGTTATTATACCCTTCAAGTTCATTTGACATATTCGATGGACCATCTAGTTTGCAATCAATATTAGTATAGTTCTATCAACCTCCTAGGCACATTGTTTATCATTTTGAGGTGAGAGAATAACCCCCTTTCAAAGAACACTCCTTCGCACCTAATAAAAAGCAAAAATTGACCTTCCTTTGTTTTGGAAAACTTTCTCAAACCTTTCATAATGCACCATAGTCTAGACACTAAGTAGATAGCTCATCTCTTCAAACTTCATGAGAGATAAGTATTGAATTCCCATTTAGTGATTTCATGCTTTAAACACATTACCACTAACTCCCCCTCGCTCTAAAAATGCTTCTTAGGCCATTAGGTATACATTCAAGATTCTTTAATCAAGATAATAAGTATTCTCGGTTAGTCATTACACTGAGGTACCTTGCACTCTACTTCACAATACATATCCAATTTGTATCTCATTTTTGTTCAACATATTTCTCAATTTTATTTCTTCACGGTGTCCTATAACATTTGGTGTTGACATCTTTTGACTAATTTATAGACCATATTGTTATTGAATATGACCTTCAAACACACTGCTTGCTTCAATTGATCTTCCTCAAAATTATGACAATTTCCTTGTTAGCACTATTAATTCCCTTTATCTTGATTGATAACCCTTTAGCTTCTTCTCAGAAGAGAAGAGCTAGTACCACAGCTTCCGGCCTAGACCATAAAAGCCTAGACATGTACTATTGAGTCAAGACAAATTACATACCAGGCTTGGGATTAAGGCATATTTTGACTTAGGTTAAGCTCGGACCTAGATGAATCTTTGAAAAATTGATGAAAATTTTCAGTTGACTAAGACCACAACAAGTAGTAAACTTACTCACTTATGACCTATAGAACTCAAACTTCTAAAGATAAGGTTTCAATGATCAACCCTTGTTTGCTCATTCCATAAAAATGTTAGAGTCATTCTTAGTCCTTACAAAACATTTTACATAGCCTATACCATGTAGTTTTAGGGTGACAATTTTCCCAAGCTCATTCTATCTAAAAATGCAATCAAACAAAAGACATGTAACTTCCTACACCACACTCTAGCAAATCATCTTGTCTTTCACAAATGTTGAAGACTAATTAGAGCATTACTCATGTCTTATTCATTTCTTGGATCTTGGTTACAATATCACCTCAATAAATATCCTTACTTTATGGCCAAGCTTGTATAGATCAACAAACCCAAAGATTCTTTATAATAATTTAACACACGCACATGCGCGCGCACACCAACACACAATGAATCACCTACTCATTGTTGTATAATATCTTTTCAAGATAATTATCTATCACTTAGACAATATATTGGGGTAATTACATAATATCTTCTATCTAAGAATCATTGTTTCATTCTTTTTACGATTACACTCAAACTTGAACCACTCCAACATGAACAACATACTCCACTTATGAAGAGGCCTTTTCTCATGATACACTACATACTTCTACCTATTGATATCCCTTACACTTCAATACCTTAACCTTTTCATCATAGACTGTGATATCACTTTCATGATCTCATATCATAGCTTTTAACACCTTTTGATATTTGTAGCAAGCCTAAACAAAACACTAAAGCATACTTGTCTTCCACATCTCAAGAGAATATTTTCATATTATAGGTCAAGTATGGACTTATCTACAAAACTCATTATGGAGTATGACTTCATTCAATATTGCACATAACGAAATCTTCTTAGTTACCTTCTACTAGATTTATTTGGATATGTTATAGTACAAAGTCACAATGTTTTGCAAATGAGTTCATAGAATCAAATAATATTTTGAAGGACCTTAATTTCACATTTATAAACTTAATCCAAAAATTCATTGCTTTATCAAATTTCCCCAATTTATCTATGTAAAACTATGTAAAAATCATCACCAAAATGCATAGTAAATAAGCTAAATCCATTACTACTCGAGCCTAATTTTAGAAGAGAAAGGAATATTTAATGAAGGAAAATAAATCCTAGATGATGTAATCCTTGCACATGAGATACTACACTCTCTAACAAAAACCAAGGAGAATGGTATGATTATGTAATTGGATACCTACCAATCCTATGATAAGGTAAATTTGGAATTCCTTCAAGGTGTATTGAAGAGGTTTGGATTTCACATGGGGCATTTACTATGTAAACCTATGTTTTATCGCATGCATTCATGGGATATTAAATAATATCCCTATTTCCAAATCTACATCTCAATATTATATTATTAACACCCCCTCCTAATACAACTTTTCAATTATAAAATACCCCTTATTTTACCATATATCCAAACCACCGATTTTCCCCTAAAATTCGTTATACCCCTTTTTATCTCCACCTCTTCAATGTTGGATTGAATTTCTTATTTTTCACAAATGTTAACTATATATATACTCAAAACCTTGGTGAAATTCATATTAGAATAAAAAAATACAAACCATAAATATGTGTTATTTGATGCATGTCTTCCTTTATTTTCTATTTACAATTTTCACATTACTAATTACACTTTTCATAGTAATGTGAAGGGTCATATGTGGTTACATTCTTGTTAGAAATTTTTAATCTTCATGACATCCATTATACTTAAAATTTGAATTTCATAGAGAAAAAATATCTTAGCAATGATATTATGAAGGATGTACTAACTATTGAGAGTTATGTAGTGCCATAACTTTGAGAATACATGTTAATTGTCTAAAAATCTTCCACTACTTTGAAAAATCACACAATAAAAATGATCTAAATTTAGGGTTTCTTCATCTAAACAAGAATTAATCCTACTCCATCCTCCCTATCACTCCACATACCCTACCCCAAATCTATAATTAACTAACCTTTATAATTTAACCCCATGTATCCCTATATTACACTCTAAAATATATTAGGTCCATTTTGAATAATATTTAAAACCCCTTTATGAACTCACGTGATAAGTAATGCTTGGGATTGTGAAGCCTCTATGGGATTGTGAATCCCCAAGGGATTTAGGGAGGACTGGTGTAATTGGACCACGGTATTTATCTCAACCGTCCATTTTTCAATATTAGTAAATAAGAGCCTTGTTGGCTTCTTTCCTTCATCAAGGGGTCTGAGACAAGGAGATCCAATATTCCCATTTCTTCTCATTATCATGATCGAAACCCTAAACATGTCTTTCAAAAATGATATCTAAGAAGGAAAAACGAAAGGTATCAAAGTAGCACCTAGAACCTCAACAATATCCCATTTACTTTTTGTTTATGATGTTCTACTCTTGTAAAAATCAAGATACGCTAAACCAATATTTCTAATGATCACTCTTACTAGGTATATGAATACATCCAAAAAGTAAATTAGTTACATGAAAATCAAATGTATTCATTATCAACCCACCACTAGTAGTTCTTGGGATCGGGTAAGGATCTTTGCTAAAAAATATTGGGGTATACCATTAATGGTGTAATGAGGAGACACTTATGATAGAATACACTTCTTTAGGTAGAAGCAAAACTATAATTTTGGGAGGGTAAATGGCTAATTCTAGCCAGAAAATAATATTTACTAATATTTTTCAAGTTATCCCCACCTATATATTTTCTATTCTCTAATTTATAATCAATATTATTTGACCATTTAGAAAGAATTTTGAAAAAAATCTTTCGCAAGGAATATTAGATGACCATAAATTTCTCCTCTTAAGATGGAAGGGTGTCCCTACCCAAAATAATTGGTGGGGAAAATATTATAAATATTAAATATTACAACATATCCTTGGAATTAAATTTGCATGCTATAAAATATAATTGAATTCATAACTACTATGGAGACTATAAATTAGATCCATGTACTTTGGATCATTGGATGATGAAAAATTCTTCATGAATCATAAACTTCCTAAAAAATCTCAAATATATAACTTAGTTGCATAAATGCATCTAGGAGGTTAGGACATGTATGAAAATAAATTTATGGGATGATTCATGGATGGGGCCACCACCACTTGCTAAAATTGAAAATTTTAATGACATCATACATTTAGCCTCAACACAATGGGTAATTAAATCAATGGATTGTATCAAACCTTCATCTTATCATAAGATTCGTAATTTTTATGGAAGGATTGGTTTAACCTAGTATCTCTAGAATATTTACTTTTAAAAATTAAATGAGTGCTTCATGATAGAGGGTTTCCACCTATGAGATAGGATGACCATTTAAGATGGAATGGATCTATAATTAGTGAATAAATTATGGTAGATAGATATAATGTACTTTCCTCTCAATAAGCTACTACAATCATAAACTAATGGCCATACAAGAATGTTTGGAATAAAGGGAACTTACCTAAATCAGGAGCCTTTGATTGTCTTGCATCTCTCAACAAAACTTCAAAATTTGACAATCTCATCAAAGAGGATAGAATGGACTGGAAAATTTTCCTATGTGTGAATTGTATGAAGAAAAATGAACCGCACCATGCTATAATGTCCATATGCAGCCAATTTTTTGAAATATATTGTTCAAAAAAATCCATTTCCCATGGGTGATCCCCATAATAACTACTAATTTAATTACATTATAAAACTATCCAAAATAAACCATCATTTCTCCATTATTGCAAGCATGCTCTACCTTAGTAATGTGGAACTTGTGTCTTAAGAGAAATAAAAGGAAATTCATAAATTAAGGATTTTCAACTCAAAGTTTGAGAAAAAAAATATAAATATCCATATTAGAATGGATCAATGTGAAATTAAAGGAAAGAAAAGTTCCAAAAAAAAAAAAATCTATTTATCCAATAAAGTTGACCATTGCTAATTTGTGAATTAGAAAAGAAGAAAATTGGACTCCACAAAAATTCCACCGAAATTCCCCACTCATGCGAACAAGGAAAATTGATTATGATGGGGAAAGAAAAGAAAATATGGAGCAAACAGGCTTTGGATTTATTATTATGGATTCATTTGGATCAATATTAATGGTTACCTCTAATTTTATTCTCCATGCAATTAACAACTAGGATGAAATTATGGCACTCCTAGAAGGCCTCTAAATTTTAAAAGAGAAAAGACATGAGAAAGTGTTGATTAAGGGAGATCTTTGTCTAGTGGTTGAAGTAAAAACAAATAAAAATTCAAATAAAGACTTAGTTATATTCTTTCATCACCCCATCAACTACTCTCCAAACTTCAAAGTTTCTAGATAAATAACCAACCAAGAATGGATATCAAGGAAACAAAATTCCTAGCCAATGCAGGGTGCCAATTTGGGACCATTTACTAAAGTTATGAACATTTATATAGATGATTGGTCATAATTATCAAGGATATTAGATTTAGATAACAAATAACCTAGTGATGAAAACTCACCACCAATCCTTTAGTCATCCAAGTAGTAAGAAGTGAAAATAAGAGATCACCGTACTTTACGATGGAGGAATTATGCTAAGTTGCGTAGGAAAATAAACTACAATCAATTATCACATATGTGATTAACAATAATTTCACATGTCTATATTACATCCTAATTTGGAATATCTATCCTTATCCACGAATTACAACAACTTGCTCCAAATGAATCCATCATTTTAAATCAATTTTTATAAATTATGAATTGATGAAATAAAATATGAATCCTTGCAAACATAACAACATATATGATATCATTCAACCAAGTGTGGATGAACTTATATAAAAATGGAGAATCCTTTCTCATTTGCATTTTTTTGTTTTCACCTATCCATTTTCTCAAATCTATAATGATGGAGTAGTTCAATTGCGTAGTGTTATAAAAATTTCCTTACAATAAAATGCAAATCAATTATTAAAGTGAGTGGTCTTAAAGAGGATTTTGTAAGGTACGTATTCGATATTCATGTTCCTTCTTCTAGCAAAATTGCATTTGTATCTCTAAATAAAATAAGGCTTTACTTCATGACTAAGTTAAAAGGAATGTCACTTATATTTTTCTCCCTTCAACTACTACTCTACCACCTTCGATTCCTAAAAGACAAAGTCCTAGTGGAAGGTAGTAAAGTGCTCTAGGAGAAACATAGCTTTATTATAATGTGTTTGTAACTAACAAGGCATACCCATACTTCTCTCCATTATTTATTACATTTTCTCTATGATATTCCTACCTCCAAACAATTCCACCATCAACCCCACCTAATTCTTCGTATATATCCTCCAAAGTAATGATGATTGAGTGGGTAATGAAATCCTTGAAGACCAAACATATCCCTTGATGAAGACTAAAATTTATGAAAGTGTAAAATCCTATTTCGAGGAAAATCTAGATACTTAATGTAAGAGGGGTAAGAGGAAATTTATTCATGGAGTTGCATGCTCGAGCACTAACTCAATTCTATAGATAAAAATACCGAGTTGACTATAATTTAACAAGGCCAAAGAAATACAATGGTAGAGTCACTAGAGATGGGAATGTCTTGGTAACTTTCAAGTGAAATTTAATTTGCCTTTATGTTGTAAATTCCAAATAATTCCTTACACGTAAGGATAATATTCTCTTAACTGGTCCAAAATACTCAACTATAAATGGACCAAAAATAATGCACCATGGATGAATATCAACCTCCTCCAATGTACTATATTTTGTATAACAACTATGGTGTTATGTTCTCTACCCTTACGGGATTATTAATCTTATTATATTATTGTACTAATTAATATGGTACTTATTCTCTCCTCTCTATTCTATTTCTTTCATGATATACAAACCATCCCTCAAATGGTAAATTTTGAAAAAAAAATACATATATTTTATTATAATTATGTGTGAGGGCCTCAATAGAAACCTCACTTTACCTATTAAAAATTCTACTTTTAAAGAAATTATTTAGAAAATATGAATGTGTCTTACCATACACACTCTTAGAGATTACTTGAGACCATACAAGGATTTCTTTAATCTACATACCTTTGTCTCTTGACCTAAATTTCATATCCATGTGGTTATTACACATACAATTCTTCATCCAATATTCCTTTCAAAAATATTGGCCTAACAACTATTTGATAGACTTTTCTATTGCTATGAGATATTATTGCTAATATAGTTTTGACAATGTCTAGTCCGCCACTATGGAAGAATTCTCATTTTGATTAATTATTAGTTGTTGTAAAAATCCCTTTGAATCCAACCTTGCTTTATGATTCTCTACATTTCCGTCGCATTAAATTTATTTGTATAGATCTATTTCACTCCAATTAAATATTTTCCTTCTATAATAATTACAAGAACACGTTTGATTTTTTCAATAGAATCAATTTCTTCATCCATGGATTTCTTTAAGAAATATAGGATCATGTTGAGAAAATAATGCAAAATCGAATATAAATCAACATTTTGATCACCTTGATATTCATCATAGATATCCTTCAAAATTCGTGTCTTCATTGCGATTTCTCTAAAGTGAGATCTTAGAGATGTTAATGATGGATCTAATTTTTAAATTCTATGAGAAATCAAAGTTGAAATTAGATGTTTCATGTCCTAATGCTTCACCAAGATGAAAAATCTCCTAATATGTTATCGCCGCGAGATCTTAAGGATTCTTGAGCGGTGGATGTCCCTAAAAATCCCTATGGGTGGTATTTCAAGGGAGTGTAAGACTAAATTGCATTAGGAGATGTCATTTTAGAGATAGTTTGTCCAACATGTATGGCATTTTAATAATATGTAGTTGGATTAAGAACTTATGGAGGCAAATGAACATATTACACACAATTTTCTTCTAAGTTATTCTCATTATGAGATATCTCTCGTAGTGATATTTGCTTGACTTATTAATACTCTCATCCCATTCTATTGAGGTGTGTATCTATTGTTAGATTATTTAGTAATCCAAAAGTTTTATGAAACTTCATAAACTCATTTGAGATATATTCTCAACCCTTGTCTAATCTCAATGAAATATTTCACCTAAAATGAAGAAGAAAGAATATGCATTGATCATTATTTGAGAGGCTTTCATATAAATCCTCTAACATCTCCTAGAAATGAGGAAGGTAGGTATAATAACAGTATAGATGGAAAGTTACTAATAGGCTTCACTTGTACAAGAACAATAACCAAAGAATAATACATTATTGATACAAAAAAAAAATAGTTACAACAATTATCTTAATTATTATAATACTCTCCCTTAATGACTAGATCGGAAACAACTCCAAGGTTATCTCGTAATTTTACAAATTTGTCTTTACACAAAGGGTAAGTCATTATATTATCTTGTTGTTCGAGCTTGGACAATAATTAAAACATATTTATTCATTAGTAACCAAATATTAGATTCGAGTGATTAAACTCATTCTTCTTAGTACTCGCATGAAAATGGGATTCTTCACCAACTAAATACTACACTTTGGTTGTTGCGTAGAAGATAGGTTTGGGCGTTGATGAATCAAATTGAAGATCCTACAATACAGATTAAATCCACATCAACTTAGAACCTACACTAACGATATTTTTGTACTTGGCTTCAATGGAAGAAAATGTAAATATACTCTAAATATTACTATGTCTATGTTCTTCATGTGGCTTATCCATGAAGTGAGAAATATAATTCACTACAAAATAAAAATTTGGTCAAGTAGTAGTAATATAAGTCAAACTACCTACTAATTATTGATACATTGTTTCATTGACAAGTGGTGAATCACTATTGGTTGATATTTTCCCCAAATTCCATAAGTGTATCTGTTGGAATACAATCATACATTTTGAATTTTTCTAACAAGAATTTGGCATATTTTTTAGGATACAAAAATTATATAGCTAAAAATGAAAGACTTCCAAAACTATACACCTAGAAAATATTGAAGTAGTCAGGTAGATCAATCATTTCAAACACAGAAAAAATATCATCTTTTACATGTTTAATTGAGTCATTATTTCTTTTGGTGATGGAAAAATCATCAACATAGACAACTAGAACCACCATGCCATCACCAACCAATTTAACGTAGAGGATAAATTTTGCATCACATATTTTAAACCCATACTCTAAAATATTTATCGGTTATGAAATATCAAGCTCGAGAATCTTGTTTGAGTCCATATAAGGAATTCAATATCCTCTAAACTATATGCTCTTTTCTAAGAATATAAAATCCACTTAGTTGTACCATTTACAATTATTCCTCTAAGTCTACTTTCGTGAAGCACTCTTGACCTCCATATGATATACCCCACAACCAAACTATGCAAAGAATACCAATAACCATTTTAAATGTTACCATTTTTTATCATAGGAGAAAATGTTTCCTCATGAACTACCCCTTCTTCTTTTGCATACTATTTATCAACAAGACAAGATTAATAGTTATCTAAAGAGCCATATGACTTACATTTTACTTTTTAAATCCATCTACAACCAATGGCTTTCATACCTAGTGGTAAATCTAATAAGACTCAAGTTCCATTTTTATTAGAGAATCATACTCCACCTTTATGGAAGATTCCCATTTTGGCTTTCCTTTATTCTTTGTTGACCTAGAACAAGATTTCTAAAAATCTATTTTTGGAAAGTCTTAAAATATATTTCTAGCAACTTTCAACAACTTTTAGTACTTTGCATTTTTTGGGGGTCTTCAAGCATTTATGGGCTTCATACTACATGATAATAGCCAAAGTTATATGGTCATAGTGATTTTTTCAATTTCATTATGTCATATTTCTAATGGATCTCGTGCTTCAAAAATTAGGTCAATGGGCTAGGAGATATGATCCCAACAAGAAACACTAAATAAAATAATAGTAATAGGATATATTTTACATTTTCAAATTTTGTCTTTTCAAATCCATCCCTAAGGTGGATACAAATGGTATCCATGTAGGATGACATTTTGGTTCCCATCTAGAACCCTTCATATTTTATTTTTAATAGTTTTTCATATTCTCCATTATATAGCAATAAAGCGACTTGATTTGAATAAAGAGATATATCTTGTTGTCAAAATTTAGAAAACTTTGGAGCCAAGGATCTCTCCAACATATCCATTACCATAGTCTAAAAACTCATACGCATTAAATTGGATCAATACTCTCCATTATTCAAGCTCATGAATGTACGTAATGTTCCCGATTTTTACAATGCGGGAGAGAGCCTATTAAATAGGCAAGGTGATTTGTTTTCACAAACAACCAATTGGTTGTTTATGAATAAATCCAATATGGGGTTAACTCTATTATTATGCACTCAACAATTACGTGTATAATAATAGTTTCCTTCTAACCAACTCAAAACCAATTAACTCCAATATTTGAAGCTTACCTTTATGAGTGTGAACGTGGCTCAAATGGGGTTAGTTTGGTGTAGTGCCCACACTTTTTATAGCTCAGTTACTTGTTGTTTCTTTGCTCATAGACATGTTTTGACAGTGATTTGTTATATCTTGGACATTATATTAGAGATTTGATCTTATGAGACATGTGTGGACATTTAGGCGTATAAATACCAATTTAGCTTAATTCCTATCATATGATGTCATGGGTACTAACATGGATATGATGTTGTTTTTGGAACATAATTATATTGATGGATACTTAGTTGATTGCATGTTGGGATTCTATGGTTATATGTCACTCTATCATCTTGTCTAACTTTTGGAGAATTGAGTATAATTGTGCACGTTGTCGCATTTTGATTTCAGTAGGATGTTAGGCTAGTTTAGAACTCATTGATATCTTACTAAGTCGTTGATTTATATTTTATCGGACATGTGCGGTTAATGTGTGCAATGAGTGTGCAGGTGACAGTTTATAGGAGAACATGGGATTCAGGCCAGCTACACAATCTTGCACAAGTAGCCCACAGGCTAAGCCCTAGCCATGTTTATTGCTTGAGGCCTTAGTGTTAGAATTATTGTTTTGGACACCATGGGTGGTCCTCTTTTGTAATGTATTATGTCTTGTAATTATTAACCTTGCTTAGGGTAATTGGTTGTGTTGTAAACTTGTTTTTGGGAGTTAATGATCCCACTTTCATTAAGTTTTGATTTTTGTTTAATGATGTACTTAATTTTGGGGGTTTAGGGTCACATGTGAACCCTTGGGTGGTCCCCACACCCTCTAACCATGTGCCTAATCTTGCCAAACCCGAAATTGGGTTATTTTGGGCATTTTTAGGGACCCCTTTTTAGTTTGGGAGTTCCCTTAACATAAAAATGAGCCCTTGGACCCTACCTAATGGGTAGGGGGCTTATTTCCAAGGCTAGAGGGAGTTTTCCCTCCCTTTTTGCCTCTTGTTTGGTCACATCCATGTAAGGGGTGTGGATTTGAGTGCTTGTTAAAAGTTGCACTAGTTTTGTCTTGTTAACATTTAGAGTAATTTGGGAGAAGAGGGCTAAAAGGCATTTTACCCTTTCTCTCTTTTGTTTTGGCATCTTTGACCTTGAAGGAGGAGAGGGGTGACACATGTCACCCCCTCATTTGTGTGGATTTTGTTTGCTCCTCTTCAAATTCCCCTTCATGGGAGAAGAAGAGGACTTTTTTTGGAGCTTTTGCTTGGATGCTTGGGTGATTTGGAGCTAGAAGTTGCTTGGGTCAAGGAGTGGAGAAGTTGAAGTTGGAAAGCTTTTTGGAGAGCTTTCTTTGAGGTAGGCTCTTAAGCTAAATTGTATGTGTTGAATTTTTGTTAGTTGTAGATTTGTTTATATGGAAATGTGGTTGTTGTGTGTGAATTTTTATTTATGGTTAATTGTTTTGCTCCCTCCATCATATGGTATGATGGAGTTTTGGAGTTGTGGGGGAAGAGAGAGGGAATTCTTCCCTCTCAATCCTCTTGGCTTGATGGGCAAGCCTTGTAGGATTTTAGAGAATCCCCTCAAATGGTTGAGGTGGGGAAGTTGGTTCATTTGGCTTGAACCTCCTTCCCCATTCTTGGTAAGGAAACCCCTTTGGGGTTTGAAAATCCTTTCAAGAAGGAATTGGTGAAAGGGTGGAGAGATAAGGAGGGTTTTGAATGAATTAGGAGCAATAAGGAGGGTATGGAGATTTTGTTTTGTGCAAGTAATATTGAATATAACTTTTGGAGAACTCTTCTCCTCTCTTCCCCACTTTTGAGGTAGAACATGGGTTCTCCTCCTTGTAAAACTTGGAGTCTTGTTTCATACTTGTTTTTGTTTCCATGTGAATGTGTTTTTGGTTGTTTCACCTCATTCTTGTGCAAGTTGTGGATGGTAGTCCTCTTTCCCATGGGCTTGGGGGAGGCTAGCATGCATCCCAACCTTGGGAAAGGCATGTAATGATGCCTATGGTTGGGTGGTAAGCAAGCTTTTCTTCTCCTTGGTTGATTTCTAGAAGGCATGAAGGTTGGAGTTCAAAGTTGATAGTTGGTGTTTGTTGGAGTCCTGTTTGGCTTCTTCTCTCTCTTTGGGGACATTACCTCTTTGTATCTTTTGGATATGGCTTTGTGGAAACTTGTACTTCTTGTAAAACCCTTATTTTGTAATTGGCATTCTTGTAAACTTGAGTCATTATTGATTAGCAATCTCCTTAACATCTTGTAAGAGACTTGTAACTCATTTAATGAGTAGTTATGTATTTTGTAAAAAGCATATTGAACATTGAATTTGAGTCTCTTGTAAATGAAATTTTGGTAACTCCTTTTAGAATGAAAAGTTGTTTTTGAAAGCATGTCCTTCAAAAGAAAATATCAAAATTATTGGATATCTTGCTTGTGTGTGCAAATCTGAAAATCTTAAATATGCCTTGCATTGGAAATGAAATTTTGTTGTTACGTGAAGTTTGGTATTTATTAGTAGAAGAAAATGTTATCATTTTGAAATTGAACATCCCTTTGAAAAAGTATCATAGATTAGATATTAAGGGAAAAATAGTCCATTAATTACGAAAATTTTAGAAATTGCATTCTCATCTCATATTTAAGTATATTTCACAAACTTTTACTTTCTTATAAAAAAAAAGGAAAAAGAAATTTCAACTATACAAGTTCTCTTTTTATTATTATTATTAGATAATGCCTCATGTAATATCTTTATATTAGTGTTGTTATTCATTTAAATTGTTATATTCTGTAACTTATTATCCGAATCATTTTATTATATATATTAATATGATATACGTGTGTACATATATATATAAAATAATCTTTTATATTTAAAAGTATGTTAAATATTAAAATATATATGTATGTATATATGTATGTATGTATGTATGTATGTATGTTATATTTATATTTATATTATATTAATTATTTTGTATTAATATTAAATAGAAAAAATGCAGATTGTTATTAAATAGAAAGTAAATATATATGTATATATGTATATATATTATATGTTAATAAACTTAAACAAATTTTAACAAAAATAATAATAAACTATGATTGTGTTTGGGGAGGGTCGGCCCCCCCCCCCCGTCTCGCACCCCCTCCTTACCCTACGGCTCCCCCCCCCCATGCTTTGCGATCTCGCTCCCGCACCACCACCACCACCCCTCCCCGCAACACCACACACACCCCCTCACACTCCTACGTGGCCCATCCCTCTCCATCGCCGTCCCCACTTGCTCGCCTCTCCCTTCCTCGCTGCGCCACGCAAAGCACCTCCGCCCGCGCCTCCCACACCCCCGCCGCGTCCCTCCTCCATCTCTCACCACCGACCGCCCTTCTCTCCACGCGGTTCCTTCCTCACATCTCTCTCCAACCAGCCCCCACCGTATATTCAAAAAATAAATAAATAAATAAATTATTACATATGTTTTCTCCATTAAGGGAAAAAAAAATATTGTGTTGATCCAAGATTCCATGAGAGTAACCCTTCCAAGCTTCTCCTTAGCCTCGCACATTCCCAAAAACAAAACAAGACAAATGAAAGAGAGAAAGGATGGAAGGGAATGATAGAGATGGTTAGGGCAAATTTTAGGGTGAATTGAAAAACAAGGGTTAGGATTGGTTTGATCCTAGGGTCATCATTAAATCCTGCACTTTTTAAGTCATGGGGTTTTAATGGGAATAAAACAAAAAGTGTGATTAATTAAATAATTTAAGAAGGGGATGTGGGTAAATATATCAAAGGGGGAATTAAATCTATTTAAGAATGAGTAGTTAGTGTTCTTGTGGCAAATTTTAATTAAAAGAAAGAGATATCAAATGTGTGCAAATTTAAAAGATAAGTAAATAATTAAAGACGGGTTTAGGCTAGTAATTAATTTAAATTAGGTAAATTAAATTAGAATAAAATTAGTTATTATCGAGAATGGGTTAAGTGATGGATTAGTATTAATTCAACACTTCAAAAAAATTACCCTGAAATTTTAGTCACGTTTGGTGTGTTTTTCGGTGTCCCAGAGGGGCACGACATTTGGAAATAACCCAAATCATTCACTAGTGTGAGCACGTTCACTCCAAAGACCCTCCCATAAGCCAAAAATTTGGAGTGAGAAAAAGGAAAATAATGAGACATATCCATATATGGGTCCCAACAACAAGGCCTAATAAGGTACCCATTTACAATACACAAAGAAACATTGAGTGTCCTTATGGTAACCAATCCATCTTACCGAGAATACATGGATGTCGAGTCTTTGTATCTACTAAGTCAAATAGAACTCGTTCTTTGTACGAGGCTCACTCAAAGAAAAAACTGATCAATAAACTGGAAAAAGAGTTATCATGGATGAAATGATCACCACAAAGTACTCAAAAACTATTAGAAGCCACAACTGAAGTGAAGAAGAGAACTTATGCTGCAAGGCATCCTAAGAAGCATGACTCCAAAAAACTCACCACAATCTGTATTAGGTACACTCGATGGAATGAATTCCACCAATCACATGTGCACTCAAATGTCTAATGAGAACACGTGGTCTGAATATATGAATGATGACAAAAACCCTATCAAGTCAGAATCCACTGCTCTTCCTGAGAGCTAAAGTTCTTCTATTGAAATGATGTAGTGTATTAAAATTTAACAAGGAACATGAAACCTAAGCAAGTATCTCAACACACCCTCATATAATGTTGAAGTGAGTAGAGTGTTTCAAAAGATCTGTACGAGTGGGAATATCCCACTACTCGAACACTCTTCCAAATAATAGGGCTCCATATTTGATGGAACATCTAGGGTAGGAGGATCAATGTGCAAATAAGAAGTTGTATACTAGAGGAAATTCTCTTTTAGATTCCTTGCCAAGATCGTTGTCGATGCCACCAAGAAGAATATGAAATCCATCCCAAATCAATATGGATAGTAAAGGAAGATATTTGTTGATGTTGAGGTGCAAAGTGAACATCAGGCAATGAAGAAGCATCTCGATGAATGTCAGAATGATCGTGTCTGACAAATGATGTCTCAAGATCCTTGGTCCTGAGTGATGATGCAATAGAACTCATGTGCTGCTCAATATCTACCCGAAGGGTGGAACAAACAAAAACTGGAGCTTTATTGTCATGTGATCCCACATGGTGTTTATTATCTTATTTGTATCAAATACCATGGTGTGAAGTCCAAGTTTTAGGCTAGACAGAGCAACAATGCCTTAAAGATTCCAACCAACACCTCTACCAACATAGCCAAAAGAGTAAAGTGTGTGAGATCCAAAGGTTGTAGTATGCTTCTAAAATGAGATAGGTATATAAGTAGGAGGATCACAAGTGGGATTAGCAGAAGATGTTCATCTAAAGGTGTAGTGGGCACAAATACATGAGGTGCAACATTATGAGTGGGAGGCTCATTTTCAACAAGTGGACTAGAGCATGGGATTTTATGGCCACTTGGTTAAAATGTTGCAACTTAGAAATTTGTTGCTGCGAGAATGAATCAGTGATCCTTACCATGGATCGGGTGTGTAAAAACACATTTTGCCTCTGTAACTTGTTATTTTCTTTTCTATGCAATGCTAGAATAGAATCTTGTATGGAATGTACTATAGAACAATTGGATTTATTAGTTGCTCAAGTTCCGATAGATTATTATCAACGCTCATACGAGCAATAATCATATTGTCAAAATATCCAACAATAGGACTACTAGCCTTTGTATCATCATCACAAGATGCATCCCCGTCAACAATCAAGAGTAGAAAAGAACCATCATCAGAGCAGCAGTAGGAGGAATAACATCACCAACAATAGAATCCTCGTTATGGGAGGAAGGAGCTGGAACAAGAACAGGAGAAGAGCCCTCCCCAAATAGTGTCACCATAATGTTCCAGGTTCCTACGGTGATGTGGCATGCTCCATGTTGGACTGCAAGCTATCTCGAAATATGGAGTCGAATGAAATCAAGTGTCTTTCCCTGCATGGATAAACCCCACGCAATATCCTCCTCGTCCACAAAGTGAGGAAGGTCACCAATAACGACTTGCAAATTAATTTCATCTCGCAAGTGCATCCTCATCGAATCTTCCATGTATCATAATTAGAGGTGTTTAGGAGCTTCATTGCAAATGTAGAACAAAGAATAGTGTTTTCTTGTGATGCGGTCTAACCACCTACCAAATCGGACCTCACCCTCCAGCCTTCGACACACGAAAGAGGATGGTAATGTTCCAAAAATATGCTTCAATAAACTCAAAGGGTCTACAAAAACTCCAAAAAGGCAAAAAGATCCAAAACAAGGAAATGCCCACTGATAGCCAAAAATAGGGTATTTTTCAAACTTGGATTTTTCAACAAAACTTGCCCTCGTGCGATGAGGACAAAAAAATGCAGTTTTGAAAATATCAGTACTGATTCCAAGTTACCTTGCAAAAGTTATTAAGCTTTCAATTTCCCGCAAAATAGATATTTTTTAATTAAAATAGACTCGATGATTAAAAATTAGGCATGACAGAAAGGCAAAGTGGTCGTGTGACCTCTCGTTGAACCGGAAGGAAATAAGGATTTCAAATATGGTCTCAGTTTACAAACAACCCACCCAAAAAATATTAATTGGCCAGAAAATGGTTTATTACCCCCAAAAATACAAATATTTTGGCAATACTATAGTGCAGATTTAATAAATTAAAAAAGCAGCTATAGTTTTATTTTTTTAATTGGCCAATGAGAGAGGGCTGTGCAGCAGCAAATAAAAAAACTGACGGCATAATTTCAATTACTCAGAAAAATAATCAGAAATACAAGACATCCAAACTAGGGTCGAACCATGGCCGTGTTAAGTTCGCAGAGTTTTTGTTGCTGCATCACAAGAGAGTCTATCCATGACAAAATGGAACCGTCAAAGTAACAATCGAATTGAGATAGATCTGATGTGAGTCAGGAGCACACTTCCACCATCATAGATCTAAAGAAACCCACGATGCTTCTCCTTAATTCGACACCAATGCGGCTGAGTTGAGCGGGTATGAACAAATTCACAGAGAATAAAAGGATCTGAGCAGAGGTCTTCGTCCTGCACAAGATTAATAGATCCAATCTGGGTTGGTTAATAGGCCAATCTACAATGAATCTAGGCAGAGGATAAACGCCCAAGGAAAGGGCAGATATATCAAACGGTGGAGGCGTTAAAGTGAGGCAAAGCCTCAATGAATTGATCAATCACCCAAAGAGCATATCAGTGTTGAGCAAGAAAGGCCGAGAATGGATGAATAGTGCACAAGCTGAGTTGTTAAGCTCAATCTAAAGATAAGCTTGGGAAGAGCAAAATAATGACCTCTCAATCCAATAGAACCCTGCAAATTGCTTTCACAAAACTGAGCAATGGCTGCTGAAGCATGCTCTGATGCAATGTCAAAATTGAGAAAACTCTGGAGCCAAGGATCTCTCCAACAGATCCATTACCACAGTCTAAAAACTCATACTCACAAAATTGGATCAAGACTCTCCATTATTTAAGCTTAGGAATGTACAGAATGTTCCTGTTTTTACAATGAGGGAGAGAGCCTATTAAATAGGCAAGGTGAGTTGTTTTCACAAACAACCAATTGGTTGTTTATGAATAAATCCAATATGGGGTTTAACCTATTATTATGCACTCAACAATTACGTGCTGATAATAGTTTCCTCTAACCAACTCAAAACCAATTAACTCCAATACTTGAAGCTTACCTTTATGAGTGTGAATGTGGTTCAAATGGAGCTGGTTTGGAAATAACTCAAACCATTCACCGGTGTGAACACGTCTACTTCAACACTTGTGGCATACATCTTTTTATGGAATTTTCTAGTTTTTATATATTTGGAATTACAATTAAATTAGTTTGTGTTCAAAAATATTTTATTGTGAATTGATTATTATAGTTTACTAAGCACCATCATTAGTGTTTTGTCCATTGGTTTTCACTAGAATCTAGATCGGTGGTATTTGAGCTAGGTTCTTTATACGCTGCATGTCAAAATACACAAGATCAGAATACTAGAAGTGTAGTGTACACACCCTTGATCCTTCATATTACCTTCCTTTTTGCTTCAAATGACCTCAAGCAACACAAGAGGAAATGGGAGATTGCCATAAATAAATGCTTAATGAAGATCTAAAGAAGAAGGGGAGGGAGATGATGGCACAATTCATTGAAGTCCTCTTTCGGGTCATCCTTACAACTAGCCCTACCTCCTTAATTACACATGCATCAAGAAAAGCCATCGAGGACCAACACCATTCAAGGTACAAGTAAATTTTGACATTCCATAGTTTGAAGGAAAAATTGATGTTGATGAATTGGATAAATGGCTCAATCAACTAGAATCATATTTCTCTATCAATAATTTTTATGATGGTGAAAAGATAACATTTGCACTTTTGAAAGCATCTCTTCATGTCAAAAATGGTGGGAATCATACTCCCTACAATAGGATGATAATTATTATGTAACGGTCAATACGAAACCTCTAAAAACATGGGGTAGTTTTGTAGAGGCCATTAGAGAAGAATATTATCCAATGAAGACCTATTGTTTTGTAAAGGTCATTAGAGAAGAGTAGTTCAAGAAACTACACCAATTATGTCAAGGACATGGCCAAATAGTGTAGGAATACATCAATGAGTTTACATTGCGAAAAGTGTGTGCACGGACATCAAGAGTATGAAATTCACAAATACTATAGCGAGTTGTGATATTTCATCTAGGGAGAAATGCATTTTGCATACATCAATACTCTCAAGTAATCCTATTGATTTGCAGGTCAAGATTCAAGAGAGGCCCAAATGTATGGGAAACAAAGACACTTCATATCCAAAGAAAGTGAAACCTTACACCAATTGGTAAGTAGGGATGCACCATCATAGAAGTAGTATAGTATGAAAGCATGGAAAGAAAATCCATGAAAATACATACGGATGTGGTGTGAGAATAACAAGAGTAGGTACCATGACATGAAGGACTATTGAGTTTTCAAAAAAAACTCTGCTAATAGAGTAATGGGAGTTAGATGCAGGAGACACCTCGAAAGAGAACCAAGGTACACATGAGAAAGGGGAGTGGATTATGGATGTAGATCTATATACCACCATTTATGCCACAAAAACAAGATGCCCACTACAAGAGGATCCAAAACATCTATTTCAGTCGTATATGTAGTTAAATGGTATGGCTCCTCACTTTATTCGAGATAGTGGTATTCAAAAGAATATTATACTTGTAGTCACAATATAGAGGCTAAATCTAGTAACAACATGTCACCCATAACCATACTTTTTTAGTTGGGATAGTTAAGGAAGAGACATCCATGTGAATTGAAAGTGTGTCTTTCCCTATTCAATCAAACCGTTCAAAGATGTGGTGGTATGTGATGTCGCACCATTGGATGTCTGTGATGTACTTCTTGGAAAACCATACATGCGGGATCATCATGATGTCTATGAGGAGTTCCATCATTAATCTAGGTCATAAGAACTACTCCATCCCAAAGGTAGCCCTTACTAAATCGGTGACCCTAATCAAAGTGCAAAGAAATGTCAAAATTTTATTTCTCAAACTATGACCTTTATATTACTCATGACAACCTAATGACAAGAAAAAGGTTGCACCAACCATAAGATTGATCCCATCAAGACAAATTTTGTAGTGGAAGTAGAGTGATTGCATTATATATGACTACTAAGATGTATTCATACCACCAATTGGTGTACATTTACATTATCATGTAAAGCATAAAATTGACTTGATCCTTAGAACGCCACTCCCAAATGGGACCCTATAAATGTGCTCGATATTTGATGATAAAGAGATCAAGAATCAAATTTAGGAGACAATTTAGAAAGGGGTACATCCAACCAAGTGCATCACCTTATGAGAGCCCAATTCCTCTTTTGTAAAATAAATATAGTACATGGTGCATTTGTATTGAGTATCAATACTTGAACAAAATCATGATAAAAAATGATACCTGTTTCCATGGATTGATGACCTCTTGGACCATCTTATGGTAGCTAAGTTCTTCATGAAGATTGATCTTAACTCAGGGTACCACCAACTTCCCATCAACCCATAACTACATTCAAATCAAAGGATGGATTGTTTGCATGGTTGGTTATGCATTTTGGGGTTACAAATGCTCCTACAACATTCATGAGTATGTTGAACAATATCATGTAACCATTCATTGATTCATTTTTGGTCATGTACCTAGATGATATTCTTGTCTTCAGTGAAGACATAATAGGAGTACATTCAACATGTCCAACTAGTTCCTCATACCATGCATCAATATAAGATCTATGCCAACATACAAAAGTGATCCTTTGACATGGAGTTTATATAGTAATTGGGATATGTCTTCAACAAGGATTGTTTTTATGTAGATATAGAAAATATCTGGGTCATTCATGACTAGCCAACACCAAAGACCATCCTTGAACTCCAAGGTTTCTTGGATATAACCAAATTATATAACAGGTTTGTACTTGGTTTTTATCACATTGCATGGCATTTGAATCAAGTGACACATAGAGGATTGAAATCAAAGTTCATATGAGCAGAGGCACGACAAAAGGAATTTACATGAATGAAGGAGAGAATATACTCAACACATGTTTTAGTATTTTTGGATTAACATTCATTCAAAATAGAAAAAGATGTTTCAAATATGCACTTGGTGTAGTCCTCACCCAACATGGGCATCTAGTGGCATACCATAGTGAGACCTTATCTAACACATTACACATGTATCAAACATATGACAAGGAGTTATACACAATTATGTAACCCCAAAAATAGTTAGAAGCATTACATTTTGGGAAAAGAAACTATCATATTCATATATCACAAGCCTTTATAACTCATTCAAACCCAAGGTTACATAATAATTGTCATCATAGGTAGTCTACCTATTTTAAATATTTCCATATCAACATTCTTTCCAAAAAGGAGAGTGTTAATTGAGTTTTTGATTATTTGAGTTTGCCCCAATCACTTCTCTAACAAGAATCCCTAACTTTTATGGGCATGATAAATTGAAGTGGCCTCAAATGTACAAACATGACCCTAAGTTTTCTGAAATGTATCAAAGGCTAAGTGATGGAAAAATATTCCAAACTATCATTTACATGAAGGGGTTATATGCCACATGGGACACCTATGTATTCTTGTAGGGGATTGTCACAAATTGATTTGAGAGGATCTTTGTAGTTGCATTGCGAGATCACTTTGGAGTAGAGAAAATAGTGGTAGTCTTGCAGAAGTATTTCTCCTTTCAAAATACCTATCATGATGTCACTAGATGCATCAGGTCTTGCATAACTTGTGTGATTTCTAAGCCATCCAATCGAAAGCAAGGAATATGTTCGATGGATTTCATGTTAAGTTCATCTTCAATCGAAATGGCCATGAATGTGTTTTTTTGGTGGTCGAAAGGTTCTCAAAAATGGAAATCTTTGAACCTTGCAAGAAGAAATTACAACCAGAGAAGATTGCAAATTTGTTCTTTGAACATGTTTCGGTTAATTTTGGCCTTCTAAAAAGAATTGTGTGAGATATGGATTTTATGCTTATGGGGGGGTTCTATATTTCACTATAGTCCATGATGGGCATAAAACTAAACAAATCCACTGCATTCTAACCTTAGACGAATGGGAAAATATAGGTAGTCAACTATATGATTGTGAATTTTCTTCATATGTATCACTTCGAACATTTACACACATGGGATGAAAGACTTGTGTATTTCAAATATATCTACAATTGATCTCTTCATAGCTCCATGGTACATAGCCCATTTTAGGTATGTATTGGATTCCATCCATTGGCTCCCATTGATGTAGCATTTCCCTTCATGTTGGAAGAATAATTTTCCCATACACAAAAATAAGTGGATAAGTAATAAAATTTGAATAATGGATTTGACATATCTAGAAGGCAACAAGTTCATGAGATCCTAGAATAAACCATCTAGACGTATAAATGGTGTCATGATATCCATCGGGTTCCTCATCAATTCCAAGTGGGGGATAAGGTTTAAATACATCTTCATAAATAGTGGAAACAAATACCTCGTGATATGGTCCATACAAAATATCTAAAAAATAGTGAGAATGCATTTGAGCTCAATATTCTATCATACCTCGGGTGCCATCCAATTTTCAATGTTGAATTTCTCTACCCATACTTTCCTCTACTCTTGGACACATCATATATTTGTGAACAATTGTAGATTACAAAGATGAACCCAAACTATGTGACACTAAAGAAATTTGATCATATATTTGATGCGGTGGTCAAGTACATAAATCATCAACAAATCACACTCTACTGCATAGTGAAGGTAGGGAATATGGAACACCATGGGAAACGCTTCACCAAGAGTCAGATTGAGAAAGAATTACCACACCTAGCTAAAAATCTAGGAGAAATAGGACCCATTGATTCTTAAGGAGGGATGAATGATTCAAAATAGGATTTTTGAAAATCTATTTTTAGCACTTTTCAAGTAAATTTTAGTATGTTATATTTTGAGGGGACTTCACAACATTTCTAAGATTCAAACTATATAATGATAACCATTGTTCTATAGTACAGCAATTTTTTTTCAATTTCATTCCTTCATATTTCCAAGGGATCCTACAGTTCACAAAATAGGTCAACAGACTAGGAGATATGACCCCAACAAGTAGCACTACATAAAATAATAATAATAGGATAGACTTCATATTTTTTACATTTTATCTTTTCAAATCGAACTCTAATGTGGATATGAATGGTCTCCATGTAGGATGACCTTCTGGTTCCCATCTAGAACCCTACATATTCTATTGTTTTTTTCATGTTCTCCATTGTATAACCATAAAGTATATTTTTTTATTAAAGAAATATATCTTCAGGTATACATCTCTCTTATGGAGTATGTTAGTTTGTATACATTTGGAATTGTAAAAAAATGTTTAAATATATTTCATTTTTAATTTATTGTTATAACACACTAAGCACCATCATTAGTGTGTTGTCCACCAAGTTTCATCTCAATCCAAATCATCTAGATAAGTATTGGGCTCAAATATTTGTGATATAGCTAAATAGAGAGAAATTTTTATGTGCTCAAGATTTTATACCTCTTATTTTCTAGATCTGGTGGATTTTCTTTCGTGTGATTTTTGAATCTCGTCTTTTCGAACATGCTACTGTGTTTTATAGTACAACTTTGGCCTTTTATGTTGAATATTTGAATCATTTATTGTTTCATTAGGTCCTTCTATGGAGCTATACTTTTATGGTGTTTTCCTTTTTAAGTCATATTACAATTTAGTGATAGAACTTGATTCACAATCATCATTAGGAATCCAAATATTGTTAGTATCGTAGGTGTACTATTTGTTGAAAAATATGGAGCTTTCTCATCTTTTTCATATCTCTACTTATCATAACCTTATTTGTATAGATATTTATTAATATATGCTTTATATTGCTCACTATATCCCAAAACATTCCACTTCTTACTTTTAGAATTTAAACCGCTCATTTTTCTTTAGGAATTAATGTTAAAGGAATATGACCAAAAATGTGAAAATCAGTTACATCAAGATTTCTACATGGCCATACTTCTTCAGGAGTGATTTCTTGCACAACTTTACATGGACTTCTAGTCAAGATGTAAATTGTAATATTTGCATCTTCGCACAATACCAAAAAGGTACATTTCTACTTTGCACCATACAATGTGGCATCTCCGTAATAGTCATATTTCTCCTTTCCACTACTCCATTTTTTTGTGGAGTGTAAGGAGTGGTATATATTACAAGGTAATCATATAATTTTTTGGAAACAAATTCCCCTCCATTGTATGTTCGAAGTTTTATTAATCTTCTACCTATTTTATTCTCAACCAGTGTTTTCCATGCAACAAGGTTAAAAAACAATATGATTTTATCTTCAAAAATACAACCACATTTTTTAGATCAATCATATACAATGAAGTAGAAGTATAGTGTACCTCATATTGTACTATTATTCATAGGACCATGAAGATTTGTATGTACCAACTCTAATACATTTTTTTGTCCATGATTTACCAATAGGAAATGTTTTCCTAACCTACTTATTTAGCTAACATCCTACACATACATCTTGATTTTGTTGAATAGATGGAAGTCCATTCACCATGTGATTTTTTCTCAAGACATTCAAATACTAATAATTAAGATGACCATATCTTTCATGTTGTAAAGTACTAGTTTTCTCAATTGTTATTAAATCATACTTTTCTATTGATTGTGTATCTATAAGTTTGTGTAGTACCCTTTCCTTATACCAATAAAAATTGTATCATCATTGAGTGCAATGAACATACGTTTCTTTCCTTAAATTTTAACTATTAGTTGTTTGTTTTTAGTGATTTTTTGATAGATATGAGATTTTTTTCATATCGTGGACACGTATACTTGTTCATTACAAAATGTATATTTATAGTGATCGTTCAATGTAATTTACACCTACCCATATCTATTAATATTATGTGTCCATCCATCACCCAAGGAAATAATTTTATGAATACTAACATCCTAAATGAATTTTACATACCAATCATTGTGACATGTATAATCCCGAGATGCTCGTGAGTCAAAATACCATGTGTGTGACTTGCTAGATTGGTCATGTGATGTTGTAAATGTAAATTCAATAGATGCCCCTCCTTTCACTTCTTATGCATCATTAGCATGCATATACTTCTTGTTTGCATTAGCTATATCTTCTCATTTTTCTACAATCCTTCTTAAAATGTCCTAGATGTTTGCAATAAAAGCATTTCCATTTTGCTTTCTTACAATCATCTATAGTACTTTTAGAGGCTACCTTTTTTGAATTACTTGTATTCCATTATTTTTCCTTTCCTTCGATTGTTCCATGAATTCACTCTCCATGACCATTTATGTTGAGGAAGTTGTATGAGTTTTCCTTCTCTCCTTCCACAGAGAAGTGTAGACAACTTCTCAAAATCAATCTCCTATGTCTCCACGATTGAATGAAATGACTCAAAAATGAGTCAAATGATGTTGGTAGGTTTTGAAGTACCATAACAATCAAATCTTTCTCATCTACGAGAGTTTCCATTATTTTTCAATTGATCACAAATGTCCTTTAAGTGCACCACAAGAATTCATATATCGAACCACCCTCCTACACTTTGGTGGAAAACAACAATTTTTTCAAACACAATACCCTACAACCTTTTAAATCGTAGTACTTGGATGTTAGAATTTTACAAAAATCAGAATCACTTGTGTATTTCTAACTTTAGGAATCAAATTGTCATCCACTAAAAGTTTTAGCAATATTTAATCTTCTTTATAACAATTATCGTAGATATCAAGTTCATCAACTCAAATCTCATCATCATCGTGTATTGTTTCTTTACCAAGTATAATTTAATAATCTATCTAGATTCCAATACTCATAGATGATAAGTGTCTTATGACTCCACACACCAAAAAAATGGTCAAATTTTGTGATTTGATAGCACTAAGTGTTGTAAACCAGCCATTTTGACTACTTTTTCACTAAAAAGGTTAAATAAGAAAAACAGTAAAGGATTTTACAAAAAAAATCACTTTGCTCACTAAATTTATCCTAAAATAGACAAATTAACCAATATTTAACTCAAAAATCTTGATATTTCATGATATTTTAGTTTTATAATTTCCCATAAAATTGAAAAAATAATAAAAATAAAAATCTTGAGTTTTACACTCTTTTACAAAAATTCCTTTTGCAGACGCGGGCCTAGACCTCTAACCCGACAAAAATGGGAAATATTGAAGCTTTTTCTCCTTTTTGTTTTCGTACTATGGAATTAATGGTGGATTTTCAAGTGATTAATAGGTATCTAATTGACATTTAATAAAGTTTGATTTGTAAAAACTTTAAAAATTATCAATTTGTGCCTTAAATTTGTATAAAATTAAGACTTAGATATAAACCATACAAATTTATTTTGACCATGATAATTCACGTGTGCCAAGATTTGGTAATGGAATTCTAATGAGTGTATTAGGTGCATTATTCCTCGAAAGAAGTACACTAGATTCTTGTATTACTAAGAACTAGTGACTTGTGCCTTCCTCCTTCAAACACGTAAACCTTCACGTCCACCTACCACACGTGTGGACTAGGTGAATTTTTTGTTACCTTCTTTTACATGGATTTTTTATATTCATTGTTCACATATTTCAACGTAGCTTTGATTGATGTATTATTATTTTTTATGAAAAAGATCTTATATTATATTAATGCAATAAGATACAAGATAGCTTTCAAAAAAAGCGGGTGGTATGAGAGCATGCCCCAAAACCATGAACAAGATAGGCCGAGCCTAGGAAAGTACAACAAAACAAAAAGCATCACCCTAGAAAAATCGAAGGCACTATCAAGTAGCAGCTTGCAAACATGCCCGAGGCAGGCGGATCTTGATCATCTGGCCACCCCAAACTAGACAGATCTTTGCCAGGATCCGAATCTCCCAACCAAAGAATAATTTCTTCCTCCAGTGGCTGCTTCCCCATGTGTAGGAATGGTGAGTTTGAGGTGAGGGAATTTTCTAGATGATGGCGGGAGTGGCAGGATGGCGGTGGGTATTAAGCGGCCCGGTGTGAAGCAACGGTATAAGGAGAGCCGCACCTGCTATTGAGCGTAAAAATGTAGTAGATAACCCCACCCATGTTCTTTGAGGTGGTGAGTCGATGAGTGAGGTAGGGAACCCTAACCATGGTGGCGCACAGTGAAAGACTATGCCGATGTATCGGCCCTAGAGAGCGGTGGGTGTGATTGAAAGCACGATGTTGGGATTGGGCATGTGTCGGCCACCACAAGTGAATGTGAGGAGTGTCTAGTGAGAGACGAAGGCACTCGGGAAACATTGCACGGGATTCCCCAGGTGGCGAAGCAAAGTCCGGAGGTGGTCTATCTCCGGGCGCCACCTTGTTTTCTTGAACTTGAATCTGCAGAAGTACATTGAGATCACCATAGATTTATTATAAATCGAGAAAGATTGATCAACTATAGAATTAGCAAAGAAAAAAGCATTTCTTTCTTTCCATATCCAAAATAAAATCTCCCCTCTGAAAACATGACAAATTTGGGTGAACATAGGAAGAAGTTTGGGATTATCTCCCGAGAGGATATGTTGTTAAGTGAAACAATGGAGCTGTGAGGGAAATAAAAAGAATGGATCCAGTTCTAGGCAATTTGAGCTTTGGGACATAACCAAAATACATGTAAAAGAAAAGAATTCTGGATTGATGTATTATTTATTTAATCTCTAAATAATTATTCTTCAACTACAAATAATGAAACTCAATTGTAGAATATTGTAGTTTTCTCCTTAGTCTCTAAGTGCCCTCAATATGGAACCTCACACGTAAAAAAAAATATTCAAAACCTCTTATTTTTTTCAGATTTGTATTAAACTAGCAAACAGCTATTTCATTCACCCTATATTTGGTTTTCAATGAAATATTAGTCTACCTTATAGGATTTCCTTCTCCCTTAGGATCTCGCTAATCATGAGCTCTAATTCTATAAAAGATATCATGTACAATGAAGAAGAAAAAATCATCATCTTTCATTATTGGCAAGGCTCACTTATAAATCTTGAATAACTCCTAGAAAAAGGAAGATAGGTATAACCACAAGATATTTAAATGAAAGTTAATATTCTGTCTACATTCAAAGGTGACAACTAATTTTGAAGTTAAGATGAATTTCATGAATATCTTCGTTGTTATTTACTACAATTATTGGTTACTATTGTATTATTCTAAGTTACAGTGCCCTTTAATAGCAAAAAAAGCACTATAAAAAAACACTATCATCCTCTAGGACATAGGAACAAACATACAACCATCAAATTCTCAAGAGGATAGAAAACAAGTGGCAATAAATCTAGAAAAAATGCAATTAAAGTATGCTCCCTTTTCTTGAAGAAGAGTAAATTTAAGTAATTATCCTTGTCATTAATTGGTAATTAAGAATATATATAATATGTAATGCCATTGGTCACAATACGTAATGCCATGGCAGACTTTACAGAATCACAAAATATCCTTGTAGTTATCGTATCAATTCAGATGTAGAATCATTTGCAAACATTATTATACATTTATAAAAGCAATATTAAATTGATGACCTCTAGTAAAGAAACCCACTATTTACCCTTACATTTGCATTCTCTTAGATAGAATAGATCCACGGTTCCAAGTACATTGGATAAGGCAAGATTAGTACATATCAAACATATTGACACCATGTATCCATGGATACATTGCCTTGCAAGCCTATTCACCTTTTCAACTTTTCTTACATTGGTATAACACAACATCGTCCACTCTTGGATCCCTATTAATTAAAATACATAGATTTTTTTCTGTCTGAGCACTAGACAATATGCACATAAATCAATTGACATATAATAAGATCTGAGAGGATAGGAAGAGTAGGACAAAAGTAGCAACCAAATTGACAGTTTAGAAAAGAAAGAATAAGAAAATTGGATGGCATTCAAAGTATAATTCTTTGGGGTATTTTGTCAAACAATTCATGTCCATACCAAATTTTAAAAATTGGTTACAAATTTCACTTCAATGCCCAACCATTGTCACTCTTATTGGACCTACATCCTTTTCTTGTTATATCAGTTCAATCCTCTAACCAGGGTGGAAGTTCATCACAAGATTAATACTGGACCTACATTTATGCTTTTCCATGTCAACATGACCTGGGATCATGCAAGAAAAGCATTTAAAGAGAACACAAACCCAATAAGAATATTATTCTTGTAATTTATCTGTAATTATATCTACAATTAAAATGTGCATGTATGATGACATAATGAGAACCACAAAAATATAAATGAGAAATATATAATTGGCTATGGTGCTACAAGCATTGTTTAAAAATAGCATAACTTATATTCACACCTGGGAGGCCAGATATAAGTAGGCACAAAAATTTAATCCCCTTCACAATGCAGAGAACACAAATATAAGCACAAAAATACCAAAGCCATTTTGGCAACTATATAAGCCTTCACTCCATAATTGTGTTTGTGTAGTGATAATTTTGTCATAAAATATAAGAGTTTGCTTCAGTATTCAATATTCAGTATAAGGTTAGAGATTGATAGGGTTCTTCTATTTCAAAATATGAATCTACAATGTACAAATCCATTTTTTTTCATAACATAATCATTGTACTCACCGTGTAGGATGTCCCACAGACTTTTGTTTACCATGTAATCATAAAACAACAGGTTTCCATGTGGAGAAAGTGAATATCCATGAAGACTCACAAGATTCGGATGCTTGATGCTTCCAACTCAGATTGCAATTGTGTAAAATTAGCAGACTCGTTAGGATTGTGAAGTGCAAACTTGCAGAATAGCATGATATCGAGATGAGGTTTCATTCACTCTGGTTGCCTCAGTGCTCTGTTTTGGTTTCCCCTATGGAGCAAGGTCATTTACCTGGAAGACCCAAATTCCCAATCATTGAAGTTTTTCATTGATAGGCCTTCATTATTTTGTATAAAAGTAAAATGAGCTTGGAAATCGATGAGAAAATCATACCTCTTCAGCTGAATTTTTTTATGCTGAGTGAGCCTCAGCAGACACATTACCCTGGAACAAAAGGCCCAAGATCAGTTAATCTAGGTCAACAAAGGAAATGAAAGTGTTCACACAAAAATCTTGGGAGGGGCATATAACACACCTGTTTATCCTCTCTAAGAATAAGAGCCTTGTCAGGTGACAGGAGATCCTTCACAGCTTCATTGTGCACTTCAAGATAAGAAATCCAAACAACATGTTTGCCATTAAAGCTCAACTCTTCAAGCTTTGCAAACAAATCCTTTATCACAATGACCATGACACCAGACTCCCTACCATTCCAAGCATTGTGTAGGTTTTTCCTGCCCCTGTCGCTCCATAGCACAACACAGAGGTAGTTCTTCCTTGCAGAACACCATCAACAAGCTCTACAACACTGTATAAAATTCTTCCCAATCTTACAAAAATTACATGCAAAGAATCACTGCACAAACACCTCTGACTGGGTGGGGTTGGATTTTACTTACCATAGATGTGCTCACAATTCTCTTTGGCAAAGCAGGATGTGATTTGTGTTTCCTCCATCAACCGGGTGCCTTCACGTTGTCCTAACTACAATCACTATAATTTTGTTTTGAAAATTGCATCGCCATACCTGTCGATGATCTCAAACATGGCCAAAAATGGGCACCTATGGAATAGTTGTGCTTAAAATAGTGGACACAAAATCACCTTAGATGAAAATCAGGCATAACACATATCACTTCAGTGAAGGGGATACAGGAATCTATATTTTGCACTGAGGCCAAACTATCTCTCTACCATAGCATGAAAACAAGTAAAACCATTTTTCCTAAAAGATGACATTAAATGAAAGATAGGATTACACAAAGCGAGAGATCTAAAACCCAACACATACTTGGAATAGGATAAACAAACCATGCAATCAAATAAGAAGAGATATAGATAGTGATGAGAAATAAGAAACAGTGTGGTGAGGTTACCAGGCATAAATTGAACAAGAACATAAGAAGCAACATGATCATCGGGAGCAGTAGCAGGGACGGCGAGATCGGATGCATCTTTGACCCTGGGGTGCTTGGCCTTGCTATCCTTGTTGTTATTGCTTATGAGATGTGCCACGATCTCCTGAGCTCTTTGCTTGCTATCTCGCACCTCATCCAAAGGCGGGGAAAGAAAGGAATCCTAGTCACTCATTTTGTGTCCGTAGAGGAAGGAAAGGAATCCCACGATTGGCTCTTGGTCATCCACAAACAAATCTTCAGGAGCCCTAAATGCCCCATGCACATAAACAATGGCCAATCCGACCATCAAATCTGAAATAAGAAGCAAGCCAACTCAAAAAAAAACAAAAAACAAGAGATTAACCTCAACAAAAGCGGGCATGCAATGGAGTTCTGCTAAAAAGCTAAAGCAACGTCGAAAATGCCATCATTCAACTTGTCAAATTAAATCACACTGGAAAAACGTCCAAATGGACGTCAAATTTAACATAGTCCCATGAATTTCCATAAAGCCCTTTCCCATAGAGGGGCGCCTTCGGTTGTAATTACATGGAAAATGAGTTACAAATAGGCTTGACCCATACAACAACAACCAAAGAATAATAGTTTGTTGATACACAAACAAACTAGTTACAACAATAAGTTTAATTATTTTAATACAATACCTTTATATAATAACCACTTTTATTTTCAATTGTGGCCTTAAAGCTCTTTGAATATACCAAATACTTATTTCTTTCATGATGAATGAAAATACAAGAATGAATAATTTCTCATAGGTAAGGCATGGTTTTATATAAGGACTTCATCAACCTACTTATAATATTTTCTTACCATAATACTACCAACCTACTATTAAATAAAAGCACCAATCCAAAGGAAAAGTTGCATACACTTTGACCTATTATGACATGAATTTATTTAAAATTTGGCAATCTTAGGTCTTTTGATTTTCTTATCTCCCGGGCCTTTTGTGTTTTCCTTATATGTAAGGATTACTTCTTATCTTCTCTAAATTATGACCTTTCTTAGGTTTGGATCACATTATCTACACAACTATCTTTTTTATCAAACTACGACTTATTTGTAACTACATATTTCTAGCAACACTCAATTGTTGTAGCACAATATATGTGTGTGTGTGTGTGTGTATGTGTGCGTATGTATGTATGTATTTATTTATTTATTTATGTGTGTGTGTGTGTGTGTGTGTGTGTGTGTGTGTGTGTGTGTGTGTGTGTGTGTGTGTGTGTGTGAAATTTGCATGTTTCATTAGGATGAAATGGAATTCACAAAATTGGTGTGAGTGTTTTGTATCACTAGCAGTGAACTAGTGGCAAGATTGAAATCCACATTGTATATGTCTCTCCATTTATACCACAAATCCAAAATTAATTATCAAAACATTTTGTTGAAATATCTAATTCTAATTTACTCAAATTTATAACCTCCAACTTTTTCAAATTCTAATCTTATTGCATAATATATCCACATTTAATATTGGAAATTTTGTCAACACAAATAATAAGGAGAATATTTTTTTATCAATGTAAATCTCTTCAAATATCTAAATGTCATTTTATGAATGTATCTCATATACATTACTTTTTCTTGCAAAAGAAGCTACGAATTTTCTATAAGGAAAATACATCTATAAATAAGAGGTCTCGTTTTTTCACCTATATCTATATTGTAAGAAAAAATAAATATACCCAAATGTTACAAGGTTTTTAATAAAAAGTTTCATTTCACATATATGGAAACTGTGCATTTTTTCTCTTTATTGTATACAACAATATAGTTTCTATTTTACTTGTTTCTAACAAACATCCTCTAACATTTCATGATTTTCTCACAGTCTCCAAATAGTTCCCAAGATTAAATTTCCATTTTGCACACAATACCTGTATCCTCCAAAAGAGCCTATTATTCTAACAACATGCCAAAATACTTATTGTTGTTTACTTAAAACTCTCAAAAACCGCAAAACTTTAAGGAGACATATGATCAAAAGAACACTTGGTTTTTCAATTAAGTAGAAAGATTTGTAAGGAAGGATGGAAATGTTGATACCAAGCACGAGATATAAATTAAAAAATAATAACACACCCATTGATATGATGTTGGAGTAAAGCATGATGATTTTGGGCACCAACATGTTCACTTAACATGACATTATCAAATTATTCCTCAACATGACAAACTTCTTTTTCACTTATGAAACACAACATCTTACCCTTTGACCTACAAACATAAAACACAAATTCTAACACCATCTTACACAACTTAGAATACTCAAACTTGAATTGATGATCTCAAGCCAAGAATCTTCATAGAGAAACTCTTTTTGCACCTTGACAATGAGAAATACACACTGACTCATGATATGGAGCATACAACACGCTTTTGCATCATTTGAACTATTGCACATACCTTGACACATAAGGCCTACTTAAAGACAAGTCCCAATACACCCTTTACCATCAATTCAATGAGACCAAGCATATACAACTCGCTCCAAAGACTTAAGGACTCATAATTTAGACCCTAACATGATGAGGACAAATATCAAGACTTTTTACACCATGATTCCAAATCAAACACCTTTGATAGATAGATAACCTTTTGGCTTGATGGCTCATACCAAAAGAGCACTTTGAAACTTAACTTTACCATAACACAAACCTTTCAAGGACAACATGACCACTACTTGCTCATTTTTTAAAACTTAGACTTAGAGGTTTCACTCTCTATGACAATATAGGATCACTCATGACACTAGCTTAGAACACAAGGACTAACAACTCTTTAAGACTTAACATAGTAGACACCTATCAATAATAATCTATCTTAAAAAACACATGGACAGATCACATATCATACCTTATCACCCTTGAAGTGTCCCACACACCTAGATTCTTCAACTTCTCATGCACTGAAGCATTGAGGCACATATGATCTTCTTCAACCAATGCAAACATACTTCCTTGATCTGACTTGGACTTGTTGAGAAAATTCAATGGATTAGATTCATGGTATGCATATCATACTTTTAATCAATTCCCTTGACATCTTTAACTTGAACAACATCCTTCTTGACCGTAGAAGCAAACCTTACATTAAACCTCTTCTTTTTTTGGAAAAGTCTTGCTATATGACTTGATTTTTGACAATTGAAGCAAACAACATCCTTCTTTCTTCTTCACTCATATACACTTAAATTCTAGAAAAATTCATTGGCCTTATAACCATACTCACAACATTAAAATCATTCACCTTTGAAGATAATTACACCATTCTTAGGAGACCCCATTTTGTATTCTCTAGTTCTATGACCAAAATCATAACAAACATAACAATATCCATTGAAATAAGTATCATACCTCATGTAATTAGGTTGTCTAATTGAGTTATACTTTCTCAAATTAGTCTTATATGTCTCATTTTGCTTGCTTAAGAGCTAGAACCACTTCACCATCATTCTCTTTTTGGTTTCCCTTGAATCCTAGGAATGTTTTATTATTGGTATTTATTTGGTTTTCTATAATCCCATCAAGAGCTTCAGTAATCTTCTCTAACTTCTCATACATCTTCAGCCTACTAGATGGACTCTCCAAATAAGATTCTATGTTTTTCAATTTCTCTTCATACCTAGAACAAGCTTCTTTTTTACCTTTAGAGCTTTAGAAACACTCTCTACTTGAGATTTTAAATCCTTGATGGATTAACCATTATCTTTCTCCATATCACTAATTTGTTCTTGCAATATAAAACCAAAGACTCGGAAATCTCATACTTTCCCTCTAAAGATCAACTAACTTATCCATTTATGCTTATAGGATCTCCTTCAAGTTGTTAAACTTTCTTTACAAGGACCCACTCTAATACTAATTGTTATAATCACAATAGACTATGGGTGGGTGAATCGGTCTTATAAATTTCTTATTTCATTTAGGTCATTTATTGTATCATACATGCACGGTTAGGGGCCAAAAACTGGACATAAAACCAAAAATCAACGAAACGCGTATGTGTTATTTAATAACATGATCACGTTATTTTTTTCTTGATCCGGTAATTCCCAAACCTATAACATGTACGCATTATGAAAATTTATTAACAAAAAAATTATCCCCTATTCATTTTCATTTTGCCCAAACGTGAATTTTACAACATAACCTTGTCCTTGTGTTTTGAATTCAGCTATATCTTGCTCAAACAATCATCCGAGAATCACCGCGAAGATCAGAATCAACGATGGAGCCACGAGAAGAGGTAGGCACAATTTTTTCTTGAAATTGCATTTAAATTTGGTAAATATAGAGTATAATTTGAATTGAATAAATATTTTTATTATTACAGCTCCATATCAACCACACCAACCTCAACCAAACCCCGAAATTCCTATGAACCCTCCTATCCTTCCTACAGCTTTCTCAACATCCCCAAGGCAATCAAGAAGATTTAGCAGCCCATATTATGGAAAACAAAATTGAAATTGAGGATTTGATCAAAACACCGATGGATTCACATTCTACAAACCCCCATTGTGCCTCTCTTATAAACACATTAGAGGCATTAGTGGCTCAAGTTGACGCGAAATGAGTCAAATTGATCGTTGGATGTCGTATAGAGAGATTTTTAGGGTTTATTATGCCAAAAAATGGTCATATGTGGATGTAAATAAAAATCAAATGAAAAAAGACTGCATATGTGCCTTATTCACAGACTCAGAATAAATTTGCATGTTTAGTTGTCATTCAAATGATTTCCTATCCATTGGTACAATAATGATTTGATTAAAAATAATTTTTGGGACATGATGGTAGATGGTGTTTGATTTTCCACCTTGCAACAATAATGAAGTGCCACTATATTTTTAAGGAAACTCTATTGTGATTTTATCCTCAACGAGATCTCAAACTATTTTTATTTCGAGATTTTCGAGGCCAAGGAAAAGGCTCTACACAGATCGACCGGTGCACAACATGCACCTATTCGGTAGGGTAGAGTCCCCGCATGAAAGCACCCTCACCCCGAGACTTTGCCTCTAGCATTGAAGGATACGGTAGAGATTGATACACTCCACGTGCTTCATGGGCTATCTAATACCATTTTTCATCATACAAGGGAGATTTACGATACGTATGTTTGTGGAGGTGCACAGAGTATTCCCTCGTGTAGTAGTGACATGAGGCCACATATTTGCTTGACATGTGGTAGCATATGTTTGGGGCCCGAGAAGGACGATACTTTCATGCATACTGGTTTTGGTGGAGTTTCCGCTTGTGGTGCACATGATAATCTTGCTATGTCAAATGAATTTTCGAGTGAAACATTTGGATTACAATCATCGGCATCACCTTTGCGGGCATTTTTATGTTTTATCATGTATGTTACAAAAAGATCAAAGTACTTTATTTACTTATATATGTTAAATTTTTGAAACAATTTAATTTGTACATGTATGCATTGATATTATAGTGCGCGGGAGGGGCGTCATCATCCTGATCACAGGATGCGAGTACCATCCCTATACATACATTCACAAAGGTAATTTAGAATTTTAATTATGTAAAATTTTCACATATGAAAATATATATAACTGTTGAACTCAAATATATGTTTGTTCTTGTATGTTCGACTAATTTGACGTGATATGTGTGTGTGTGTGTGTGTGTGTGTGTGTGTTTGATTAAGATGATGACCTCAAGTATACACACCACCATCTCTATGATGAGTAGAGATAGGTGTTGCTACTATGATTTCATCTACGCAAAGAACTCACCGAGGTATTCAAACAACATGTATTTTCATTAAATTTCTCGTGTAATTCATATTAAGTGAAATTACATATTAACAATGTCCTTCATTGTAGCATTATTAAATTATGTTAATAATGTCCTTCATTGTGTATATGCATGAGTTACCCGTGACATGTAGCAACCCGGTTCATTTCATTCATAAAGCGTGGCCCAAAAAAAATAGTTGTATATTGATAAAATTAGTTAAAATATTGTCATTACACATACATGTACTTAGTTGGCATAAATTTTTTGATCTGCATTCAAAAAATTATTGTTAACATAGTTCTATTTTGGCTAATTTTGATGTTTGATTTTGTGATCTTATGTGTATGTAGGGAACTTCAACCTCCTCTTCCATTTTGTCTTCAAGAGCACGAGACTCCTCGAGCTCATCATTTTGATACCCTCGTTTGTACACCAGGAGCTCCCAATGACTCATCTGAGCGTGAGATGCAAATTCAGCATGACCATGAGCTTACAATAAGTGTGTGTATTTATGTAAAGACTTTCATTAGAATCCAGTCTTTATACATGTTGAAAACACATATAGATTAAGTTTTGACAAAAAAATGTTTGCATTTACAGGTTCAACTATAGGCGAATCTTCAACTGGAAGAGGACTCGTAGCATGGGCACAGACGATCCAAAGTCATCTCACATATCTCCATCTTTTTCTAAGGGAGGGCCTTCTTCAAGCAAGGCCAAGAGAGGGATATATATATATATTTGTGTGTGTTTGTCTTACATGACATTTTTTGTATGCCTATGTGCATGACATTATATGTATGCCTATATGGCATTTGAACTTGATATTATATGACCTATTTGTGCATTTTTATATTTATTGTGCACGTTAATACTATTTGGAACTCGATATTTTTGTATGAGACCTTACATTTCGTGATTAATTTTCTATGAAACTAATATGATGAGCACTTGACAATATTTAAGACATTATTGATTTTTTTCCATTTATTGGTGATGTATGTACGAGCATTTTCAATGTATAATATGCATCAAACTTTGGAAATCAATATTTATATAATGTATTTATATAAAGGTATACCTAATTTAAGTAATTATTCATGTCAAATTTCAAGTACTAACACAACTACAAAGAAAATTTATGCTACTTTTGTAATTTTTCCTTCCCACCAATTAACCCTCCTACACTTTGTAAATCACCAAGTTTAGAAGAACCTGTAAATAATCAATCAAAAGAATTACATTTTCAGACATCCTTCATCTCATTCTTGCTTTTCAAGATGGGATTTTTCTCAATTCTCCTTATATCTCTCTTAATCATCAAACCCGCATTTTTAGGTTTTAGCTAGGGTTTCATGTCAAAATTGTGGTTTTAGATGAACTTTTCAATATATAATAGGAAGTATCAATGAATGGAAGGTCACTAAGCCATAGGCTAGTTGACTCCCATTCAAAACTAAGCAAGAAAAATTTACTAGGCGATTGATAACCCTTATGTGTTCTTAGCCATTCCACTCACATGTTATGATTGTCATCTCACCTACTGTCAGAGAATCCTATGAATATACATATATTTAGAGCTTCAAACGACCAATATATTTTATTCCATCAAGTTAAGATGATATGTTCAAAACTTTAGCCTTATACTCAATCATTAGGCCCTCCAAAAACAAGTTTCCATTCACACATGCATAGTCACTATGATAGAACACAGTATAAGGCATAAACACTTCAAAATACACCACATTTAACATTTATGACCTCAAGAATTGATCATGTATGTTGATAAACACCATTTAAAAGATATGAGAACCCTTCATCATGATTATGAACCCTCTTTCTTTTATCTAGTGCACAATGGATTTATGCATATCTTAGTCAAAAACACCTCTAATTGTAAGGAACTGATCAAGTTAACACTTGATCACATTACTTATCTTCATACATACTTCAGAAGACAATCTTACACCCTTGAAGGCTCATGAATTAGGTCCCCAAGACACACACAGACTCAGACAGAGGCCTAGACAACTTGCAATACTTCTTAAGAAGAGTGAGTACATATGGACTCATGATGACCTTTTTACAATTTCTGAAACACTTTCAAAGATCCTTACCCATCAAAAACTATAGGACACACTATGTAAATGCCATGATAACTCTTGAAAATGCTTGAGAAATTAACAATAACTCATAAAAGTCTTCAAATTTATCACAAACCACATACTTCTTATTTCATAAAGGAAAATAGAATGAGAGTGAGATTGAGATTATGAGAGAGAGAGAGAGAAAAGAAACCATGAGCGGGAGAGGGAGAGTGAGAGGTTGTCCAATCCATTATTTTGCAAATGGTAGGTCGTGGGACCAAGCCGACTACACCAAAACATCTGGGTGGCCAGGTAAATGCTAGTGGAGGCTTCGTTTTGGTGCGGGACGGTGTCGTTGCTTCCAGGCTACTTCGTCTAGGCGTAGTCCCTTAATAGCCTTAAGACCAAAAAATAGTATAAGTTATTCGTGTGATTTTTCAAAATCCTTAGCACCTAGAGATGTCTCTTTAGATCATAAACCTCCATGTAAGAACCCTCTACAAAATCCTATCTCACTTTTTTCTATCTCGATTTTGTGCTCTCGTTATCATATTGTTTGCAAACGCGCCAAATAGTGCAGTTTGAGTCAGTGTAAGGTTGTTAAATGCAATATTTTGCAAACGGTAGGTCATGGGACCAAACTAACTACTCCAACATGTTTGGATAGCTTGGTGAATGCTAGTGGATGCTTTATTTTGGTGCGGTATGGTGTCGTTGCTTCCGGGATGCTTCATTTGGGCGAAATCCCTTAAGAGCCTTAAGACGAAAAACTAGTATAAGTTCATCGGAGATTTCTCAAACTCCCTGGAACCTAGAGATATCTCTTTAGATCCAAAACCTCCATATAGGGACCCTCTACAAAATCATATCTTGGTTTTTTCCATCTCCATTCAGTGCTCTCATTATCCTATTGTTTGCAAACGTGCCAAAAATTGTAGTTTGAGTCGGTGTAAGGTTGTCAAACGTAATATTTTGTAAATGATAGGTCATGGGACCGAATCGACTATGCCAATATGTTCGGATGTCCTAGTGAATGCTATTGTAGGCTTTTTTTTGGTGTGGGACGGTGTCGTTACTTCTGAGCTACTTCGTCCCAGCGCAGTCCCTTAAGAGCCCTGAGACCAAAAAATTATATAAGTTTGTCGGGTAATTTCATAGAATATGTGGTACCTAGAGATGTTGTATCGATCCTAAATCTCTGTATATGAACCCTCTACACTAGCCTATCTCAGTTTTTTCCATCTCGATTTGGTGCTCTCGCTATCATATTTTTTGTAAATGCGCCAAGTAGTGTAGTTTGAATCAAAGTAAGGTTGACAGACGTAATATTTTGCAAACAGCTTGATTGTGGGACCAAACCGGCTGCGCCAACACATATAGATGGCCAAGTAAATACTAATGGAGGATTCATTTTTGTATGGTATGGTGTTGTTTCTTTTGGGCTACCTCATCTGGGCGTAGTCCCTTATGAGCCCTGAGACCAAATAATTGTATAAGTTCGACGGGTGATTACTCTGTCTCCATGGCACCTAGAGATGTCTCGTTAGATGTAATATCCCCTTTCATGGGATCAATGGGAAATAGAAACCAAAAAGTAGAATCAACACTAAAATGATCAAGCTCAGCCAACAAGGTTATGAAATAATTGTTACAATCTGATAATAACATAACAACGAACAAATTCTCACATTCCCTTCACATAATATTGATGAAACCTTCTTATAGACTGTTGTTAATACTAATTGTTACACTCACATGAATGTAATAAACGCTGAACCAAGGTACCTGTTTGCTGCTCCCACCTGCAGATGAAATCAGATCCAGATCGTAGTATCCAGGAGCTATATGATGCCCCGAGGCACACTAAACATTAGTCGATCTATCTAGTGAATATATCATATCAATATAGGATGAATTGGCTGCTTCAAATGCATAATAAGGAGGCATATAAACTCAGATTTAACACTTCTAGTGCAAGTCACTGTAATAGAGACTTAGCACCACTAAAATCTCAATAGATCAGGCCCAAATAGACTCCCCAATCTCACCCGAACAGTTCACTACCCTTGCCAACCAATATACATGCAATCGATATGAGGGAGAGGTAGAAATGTAATTAAGATCAGATTCAAACCTTCTTCCAAATAGTCATTGTTATTGGTGTCTTTAAAACATGCATCCACATACCTCTAAAGAGACAAGGAACATGGATTTCGTTGTCCCGACAAACATCAAATTGATCTCACGAGTTCACTATAATGAGAAGCTACAAACACCCATGCATAATGTACTAACCCATTCGCTTCTAAGGAATTAATATTGTAAGAGTGCTACACCATTAAATCTGCAATGAAAGACCACATAACACCACAAGGACATGCAAACTACAAGCCACCAATGCTAGAATATATCAGCTATAAGAAGATATTCAATCAAACTGGAAAATCGCTGCCAAAATAGGTACTTTGTACTCAACAATGAGATTTTAAAGAAAATTGTTGTAACAAGAGGAATAAGATATTTATTTTGACCAAAACCAGATCATTATAACCCAATTTGATTACTCAACTTTTCCTCATACAAATCGCTACCACTAAATATATTTTGCTCCCACGTTGACTGTTAAAATCAGTCACCAAACAATGGATGCAATTCACAAGGGTTCAGAAATATACACTTAAATAGTTCGCTGATCATATATGGCCCAAAACACACATCCAAATGCTTAATAACTTCCCAATGAAGTCGCTGAGTGTAGGAACAAAAAAACCAGATTATTATTTATCAAATACTAACACCAAACTTGCCTTAAATAAGTCGCTGTAAAAAGGAGATAATATCATGCAACCAGCTGATCGATTCACATCAAATAATGCTCTAAAAACAGTCCACAAACACCATGAGAAAGTCGCTAGGGCTGGAATGAAACATACACCCAAGTCGACTTGCAATGGCACCAATGAATCCTTCAATTGATATCAAAAACCAGCTACAAATGGATTGCAAATAGATTTCCAACACATGAGAGAGCAAGAACATCAATGGTGGGCATACATCCCTACTCCAAGCATGGAGTCCAAATCGAATTCATCATAACATAGCATGTCTTACAATGTTCCAATAACCTCCTTTTATAGACAAGGAGTACCAAATTCGAATTTCCCTTTTTGGAGGGAAAAATATAAACTCTAATTAAATAACACTAGAACTATGTGCACTTTATTATTTTAATTAAATAATAAATATGACTAACCTATGTGCACATTGACTTAACTAAGAGGGCCCACCAACATGGAAAATAGATATCCCAAGACAATTTCGAATCCAATCCTCAAACTTATTGGTTTGAGGGTCTTCCATTCTTCGTTGTAGGAAATGCTCGAAAAGGGGGACATTACATCATATCCTACACCTCCGTGTAGGGACCCTCTACTATAGCCTATCTCAGTTTTTTCCATCTCAATTAGGTGTTCTCGTTGTCCTATTAATTGCAAACGTGCCAAATAGTGCAGCTTGAGTGAATGTAAGGATGTCAAACACAATATTTTGTAAACAATTGGTCAGGGTGGGACCAAACCGAATGTTTCAACATGTCTAGATGGCCACGTAAATTCTAGTGGAGTTCATATTGGTGTGAGATGGTGTCGTTTCTTCCGGGCTACTTCCTCTAGACATAGTCCCTTAAGATTCCTGAGACCAAAAATCATATAAGTTCGTTGGTTGATTTCTCAAACTTTGTGGTACCAAGATATATCGCATTAGATCTCAAACCTCTGCATAGGGACCCTCTATAATAGTCTCTATCTCAGTTTTTTCAATCTCGATTCGGTGCTCTCGTTGTCCTATTGTTTGCAAACGTGTCAAATAGTGTAGTTTCAGTCAAAGTAAGGCTTTCGACGCATTATTTTGCAAACGGTAGGTCATGGGACCAAAATAACTACGTGAACACATCTAGATGGCCTGGTGAAGAGTAGTGGAGGATTCATTTTGGTGTGGGATGATGTCATTGCTTCCGGGCTACTTCATTCAGGCATAGTCCCCTAAGAGCCTTGAGACCCAAAAAAGGTATAAACTCACCGAATGATTTCTCAGACTCTATTGCACCTAGAGAAGTCTCTTCAAATCCTACACCTCTATGTAGGGACCCTATACAAAATCCTATCTCAATTTTTTCCATCTTGATTCGGTGCTCTCGCTATCCTATTGTTTACAAATGCACCAAATAGTTCATTTTGAGTCAATGTAAGGTTGTTAAATGCAATATTTTGCAAACGGTAGGTCATGGAACCGAACTAACTATACTAGACACCCGTAAAAGTTGGTCGCGGGAACAATAGTCTCAACTTTTGTTACGAAGGACCCCACCACCATGAAGATGATTATATGGTCACCGATGTGGTGGGTCCTCAAGCCACCACATGTCTTGTCACCACTTTGCCATATTTTATTATTGAACCTATTTACAAATTTTATGTACAAGACATGATTTCTCGTTGGTTAAACTTGATATTACGAAAGTGTTTTCTATGAAGATCATCAATTACAAAAAGGACTCGAGGAAATGAGAGTACGGAAAGAGCAGGAAATGAAAGGCAACATGCGTAATTATAGATATCGAGTAATTTTATGTATGCGAAGTCACAAAGAATTGAAACAAGATCATTTGTATCGGATAAATAAGATGGAATTCAAAGACACAAAGTTCTCAAATAACATCTCGCTAGAACACAAAGTTTCTTAACATAACACGATTCATTAATCAAGGACACAAAGTTCCTTCTTGGTTATACAAGATCACCATGCTTGCAAAGTCGAAGAGTATGCAATTGGCAAGACTAATAAACTTGAGACAAATGATCTTCACAAAGAAAATAAATGAAAGCTTAGGAATAACAGAGATCAGATAGACAAAGAATGGAAAGTCCTTCCGTATTGATTTCTTTATGATCTATTTACACTTTTCGTAAAATAAGCCAAGTTCTTCCTCCTGTTTGAATGGCGTAAAGAAGGCCATTATATAGCTTACAATTCAGCTTACTTTTCAGAATCTGCTTTTTTTTAACTAAAGAATAGTTAAGGACCGCCAATCGCAGACTCTCAACCTATTACAAAGAAAACGGAAAAGAAAGGGAAGAAGAGAAAAGAATGGGGAAGAAGACAGTGGCCACCACCGAGAGGGACCCACCGACTTCGTAATCCGCCGCCCGAATTTCTTTAACGCCTCGCCTATGTCTCTGCCACGAGGGACCGATGTGTTGGCCGTAGACCGAGTCCAAAATCCAAGACATTTCTCCATCTCTTTATCAAACTCGACATGAGTATGATAATCTTTATTTGCTTCTCCAACGGCAGATCAAGAGAGCAGATTTCCTTCATTTTCTCTTCGAGATTGAGTTTTCCTCAATAGATTATCTTTGACAAAAGCTCAACCGAGCTTTGATTTCTTGCAAGGAAAGGGAAACACTAGAATTTTCATCCTAAGATGACAAAGTGTATATCTTTGAAAGCAGAGACAACCAAAGTTGTCTCAAAGCTTCGCCTTCTCCAACCGTTTTTAGTTCTCCCAAAGCCTCCTCCAGACTTCGATCTTCATATTGATAGTATCGTGAGCCGCAACCTAAATTCGGGAGGAATTACAGAGAAAAGGGATACACGCGCAGGGAATTAGGTCATAAGGGTTCGAGCAAGGGTAGCAGATGGAACAATGTAAGAATCGCAAAGGTGGCTTGCTCATTATATAGCCGCTGAGGAGAGAGAAGGGTGATCAATGCGCATTAAATTCATATCTATCAGTTTGAAAAACAACATATTCGGCAGAGCGGAAAACTAAGTATGAATGGCATTTGGTTCGCTTGGGACATGTGAGACGCGAATGCGCGAAACACGCGGCTCGGGTGATTCGGGCGAAACAGGAGAAGACACAAATGCATTTTGGGGACATTTGGGACGAAAACGCGCTTAAGGACGCGGCGGTGAATTTCGCCAAAATGGAACAATGAATCCGAAAAGTTCGGGACATTTGGGACATGAAAGAAAATGGAACAAAAATGGCCCGACTTGACTTTGGGACATTTGGGACATGAAAGAGCAAGTACGCGGTTCGGTGTTTCGGCCGAAAATGGAACAACTTGCACTAATTTTTGACTTGGGACATTTGGGACAAAAAGTTCAAAGTACACGACTCAAAGTGCGGTTCGGGCGAAAATGGAACAAAGGTCGCACAACTTTAAAAGTTTGGGACACTCTGGAACATGAAAGAGCGAAGTACGCGGTTCGGTGTTTCGCCGAAAATCGAACAACTCACACGAAAAGTTTGGGACACTTGGGACGAAAAGTTCCGACGGGTCCAAATCGGACAACTTCGGGAAATTCGGCCGATCGGGAACAGAACGCACTTCGAACTTGGGACACGCGGGACAAAAATGTCCGACAGTTCCCGAAATACATACAAAATGACCCAAAACTATGATTTTCTCAATCTCACGACCTTTTCACACTACCACTTAGAGAAGAAAGACACTAAACTCAAAATTTTGAAATTTCACTTTCTTTAAGAGTAGGGAATTTTGAGTGGACAACAAATGCTCCTTCTCGGGGATGACTTGGCATGAATTCAAGGAATGAGACAAGGCAAGAACTTAGACAAACTCGGGGAAGCAGACAAAGACTCTTATCCATCGGGCAACGAGTCAAAAGCAGATCAATACAGAGGACAACACACACCAAAACAAAAAGGAAAGAAAAAAAAACACCGTATGCAATATACAAGGACTCCCTAATCACCTAGACTTGAACAACTTGAGATACTCGCCCACTATAAGGAAGTGGGAGAGAAGAACCATCCATGTAATCAAGATAAAAGGAATTCTCACCAAAGAAAGTGTCCGATCTTGAAAGGTCCGAGCCAAAGGGAATCAAACTTTCCATGGCTGCCACGAGGTTCATGCCTTTATCCCATAACAAACACAAAGTCTCCAACTTGGAAATCTCTCAACCTAGCTTTCTTATCAAACAGACCTTTACCTTCTCGCCGTGAATGATATCCTATCAAAGCAACCTCCAATCTGTCCTCATTTAGTTTGTGAAGGTACATAATTCTCTTATCCAAAGCATCACTGAAACTAGTATCTTCAATGGCCTTCATTAGATGCAAGGTCGGCAGCCCCACTTATCGGCAATGAGCTTCTACCCATATACCACTTGAAAAGGAGACATTCCAATAGCTCTCTTTGTGTGAATCTGTCTCGCCCAAAGAGCATCATAGAGCTTCTTGTGCCAGTTTCGTTGAGACTCATTGACTAACTTCCTTATAATAGTCACCAGATTTTTGTTAGTGGATTCTGCTTGCCCATTTCCCTGAGGGTAATAATCTGAAGAATGAGCCAGGGAGATGCCATACCCATAGCAAAAATCCATTATTTCAGTTGAAGAGAAATTCGAGGCATTATCTGTTACAATCTTGTTAGGTACACCATACCTTACTAAGATGTTCTCTTTGATGAAGTTGCACACCACTTCAGAAGTAGTGCTCTTAACTGGAATAGCTTCTACCCATTTGGTGAAATAATCTGTGGCAGTTAGTACATGAGTGTGACCAGCACTAGAAGCAGGATTAAGTGTACCAATGAAGTCCAAACCCCACTGTTGAAATGGTTCCTCAATCACAACTGGCTTGAGAGGCAAAGAAGCCAATTTAGGTCTTCCCACAAAGGTCTGACAAGCCTCACATTTATCCACCCACTTGGATGCATCTTTAAACAAGGAAGGCCAGTAATATCCTCCACGAGTATCTTATGAGCAGAACTCACTGATGAATAGTGCCCTCCACATGCCCGATCATGAAAAGCCGAGAGCAACTTTCTCTCGTTGTTCCTTGTCCACACACTTCAAAATCTCCCATCTAACCCACGCTTGAACAAAGCATTTTCCCACAATACATATCATGACCGACCTCAATTTAATGTCCTCTTTTCTTTGGTAGTTAAATGAGAGGGGCATTCCCATAGGTGAGAAAATGGGCGATGTCAAAGATACCATTCATCAACCGAGCTAAGGAACGTAATGGTAGGAAGGTCAACTTTCTCCTCCAAAGAACTCATGTTTGGCTCCTTCAAAGAATGAGCTCACAAAGGCCTTTTCCACGAACCAGCTTGGTCGGTTTGATGTCAATGTCATACTCTTGACCTTAAGAACCCGGGCCTCTCTCTTGATCCAAATTCTTGTTGTGTGAGAATCGACTTAACAAATTTGTATCTCGGGACCAATACCATGGAATGAGAGTTGAGGATGTAAAAGCGAAACTGCTTACAAATGCCTTTAACCACCGCAAAAGCATGTTTCTCCATCATGGTGTATTTCAACTCATGATCCTTCGTAATATAGCTCATGAACGCAATTGGGATTTCATGCTCATTAGAGTCTTCTTGAGTTAACACAAAGAGCTAAGGTATTATCTCAGTAGATAGCAATAGATGATGAAATCTTTGCTAAAATCAGACAAAGCAAAACAGAGTTTTAGCGATAGCTCTCTTATACCTTCAAAGGATTCCTTTCCTTCGTAAGACCAACCAAATGTTTGCTTCCCTTTCATCATCTCGAGAAATATTCAAAGTTAACTCGCAAAATCAGATGAACCTTCTTAAAAATTGATCTTACCAAAGAAAGAGTGCACGCCCTTTTACTTGTTGGGAGAGGAATTTGTCGGATAGCTTGTACTGCTCAGATCAATCTTAATACCATCTTTGGAAACGATGTGCCCTAATAACTTTCCTCTCGTGACACAAAAGACAGATTTTTTAGGATTCAAAGAAATCCCATGCTCTCTCGCATCTTAAGCAGAATCTTTTCCAGTGATCAAAATGATCCGCTCTTGTTTTGAAAATACAACAAGTCATCAAGATATATGACAATACACTTCCCTTTCAAACTTCCAAAAGCCGATCCATAGCTCTCTCGAAAAGTGGCACCAAGATTAATAAGCCCAAAAGGCATTCTCTTGTAAGCAAAGGTACCCCAAGGAGTAGTGAAAGTTGTTTTGTGTTGATCTACAAGATCAACCTCTACTCCGATTATATCCCGAGAATCCATCAAGCATGGATAACATCTCGATCCTCATTCACGCTTGCAAGACCTGATCCATCATAGGCAAAGGATAATTATCTTTCAAAGAAGCCCGATTCGATTCCCGAAATCAACACAGATGCGGATCTCACCATTTTTCTTCCTAACAGCACAATATTTGCAATCCATGTTGAATGGTGAATGGGAAAATGATTTTAGCCTTCAACAACTTCTCTCGAATTTCCCGAAAGATGGTGTCACTATTTTGGGATTATACGCTCTGCTTTCTACTTAAAAGGTTTAATTCCCGGCTTGAGAGGGAATAGAATGCCGCATATCTTTTGGCTTGAAGGCTTTTAGATCCTCATAAGAATAAGCAAGAACATCCTTATACCTCTTTAAAAGAGCAATTGCTTTCTTCCTCTCATCTCATGTGCAACATTTTCCAATGTTCACGAGCTTAGGGTCAAGAGAACTCCCAATATCAATCTTGTCATACTCAAATTGATTGCTGAGGTCCAAAGAGGCTCTAGATTTCACATACCTATCATGTTTATCAAATAGTTCCTCTAAGCTTACCAACTTTTAGGAATCTTATTCCCTTGAGTTTAATGCAACCATCCCGACTGCTTCTTCCTCGGGCGACCGCTTTGTCAAAGGGCACACTCTCACGAGGCAGTTGTCACTTCCTCAAAATACAATTGTTCAAATTACCCTTGAGTTCCAGAAGGAAAGCAAATGATGATCATCATTGAAAACTCTGCCAGCTTATTGGTATTATCAGTACACTAGGCCGATGGACCATCTCAATGGTGAACTTATCCCGAGAGAAATCGATGAGGAATCAAGAGTGACCCCGAGATCAATGCCAAGTGAATCAGCCCCGCTGTTCTTCTCCCTGGTACTGCTTCAATGGAGAAAGCATCAAGGAATTCAATGGAATCCCAAACCCGATTCCGTAATGTTTCAAATTCCATTTTTTACTTGAAAAGGTTTCGACTCGCTTTACAATCAACTCGCATCACCACGAGCCGAAGATTCTTTACACCTTGTTCTTTGGCCACTTGCAATCCGAGAATGAGAGCCTCATACTCACCGTGTTATTAGTATTTTCGAACTGCAACTTAAATGAAAAGGGGTGAAGGCTACCTTCAGTGACACCAAAGAGACACCGCCTCCGTAACCACCGAGGAACAACTTCCATCAAACTCTAAAATCCAAACCCTGCTTAGGATCTTTAGGTGACACTGGGGAAGTTGGATTTCATCAGGGGACATAATCATGTAGTTACCATGCCCCATATCCTCGTAGAGTATTTGTGCTTTAGGATCATCCGCTTTCTCGCACAATATACTCATCGCTTCTCAGCAAAGAACTTCTTCATTTGTCCATCGACAGTACATGAGTGCATGTGACCAATCCATTTGGATTTCTCCACCCACATCCTTACAAAAGTTCCTACTTAGCAACATCCCGTATGAAGGAGGAATATCTCGCAACTAAGATGGTAGCCAAAACTCTCTTTTCAGTGCAAAGCAAAGAAAAGCCACTCAGTGCATCCTTAATTCTTCCGACTGTGGGGCACTTCTTTACTCTCCATGGAGTAACAAGATCCATAAGTGCGTGTGAGAGTTAGGCCTAAAGCATGAGCTACTTTAGCAGCATCACATTATCTCGAGGCTCCGAATCTATGACACAATTACTCGAGCCTATGGCCACCTATAAGGAGTGTTACATAAAAAGGCTTGATTTTGTCATTAGGCGAGGTGACAAAATGCTACCAAACTAGGTCAGTGGCGCAGAAGAAGGAGTAGGTAAAAGGCCTTTAGAGGTGGTTTAGAATGGGAATTAACAAATGGAATCATTTTAGCAAAAGCTTTGGGATGAGTTTGATAATACTCGCCTTCCGAGATTTGACCTTGGTCTTTTCGTGATGATCAATAATATCAAAAGACCCGTATGGACGGGCCATCATCATTTGAAATTCTAGGCTTATCAACTTTAGGAGAGAAAGAAGAAGAAAACTTTTAAGCAGTAGGATTAATAGACTCACCTTTGGTGTAGATGAGGTAGGGATAGAGATCCTCTTTTTGCAATCACGGGAATAGTTGTCGATCGCTCCTTAGATTTCTTGATGGGCAGTGTCACTTTCTCCTCCGACTTGTCTCCGCTCTCGAGTCATGACAAAGCGAATGATTCGCTATTCATGTCCGCTACTACTTCATCATAGTCATCACCATCATCGCGCCTCCGGTGGTGAAGAAATTAACTCGAGATCCCTCAAGTTCATCTCGCTTCATCATCAACTTCTTCCACAAACTCCTCGCAAGCTTCATTATCTCATCATCATCCGGCTCTTCAACTTCACAGGTCGCATTCACAGGAACCTTAACAGAGGTCCTTCAAGTGCTAATCTTGTTTGAGAAGCAGCAAACGATTTCTCGGGCTGAAATTTCTCCTCGAACGCTCTCGCATAAGGAGCATGCCGAGCTAATTGTTTCTTTATGGCAAGAAGATCATTCGCAAGTTTCTCAACTAATGGATCAAGATATTAGGTCCAGGGGGAAGAGGAAGAAGCAAAGCAGACTTAGATTTGGAAGGGTCTCTTCTCAACTTCCCCGACATGATCAAGTCATCCTCGATACTAACAAATGAGGGTTTGATCCTCACCAATGTCATGAGATTAGCCCTTCTTAGTGCATAACTAACTTTGGGCGATCGAGCATTTAGAAGAAACATTTTTGAATTTGATCAACAAAGTCGGGTAAGTCATGAATTTTATTGATCAATTTGTTGAATCGGGCCACAAATTCTCTCATGGGCTCTTATGAATCTTTCTTTATCTCGAGAGATTTGGGCTAAGCAAGGCATGTACATCTTCTCGCCGGCTTGAAACGGTTTTCGAACCGAGTTCTCATTGTGTCCTGGGCCGATAGCGCCACCAACGAAGGTGGTAGAACCAATCAAAAGCATTATCTTGTAAAGTCTCAACGAATGCCTTACGAGACGCCTTCATGTTCGACTCCCGTAACTCCACATGCAACAATGAAGGTCACGATGTGTTCATCAGATGCACTTTGCCATCGCCTTTGAATTTGGGGAAGTTCTTCCTGCTACCTCTGGGTAACTCATGCAAAGGCCGAGGAAGAGCCAGGGGGCCCGACACGATGACCCCATGGTAATGGCGCCGCCATTCTTGGAAAAACGGCTTGAGAGGGACTGCAACACCAAAGCAAGAATCAAAGCTTGAAGATTAGGGCTAGCTGCTCAAGAAAACCACCCGTGGGAATTCTCGTCTTGAACAGTGGAGTGCTTGTTTAACGAGTCCTTCTATTTGTCAAGGGAAAGGAAAACCCCGCTGCTCCAAAAGCTAAAACCGAGAATCTTCAACACCAAGGGCCCTCCTCCTCGAGTAAAACGCGAGTCGCCGATCAAAGGATGATCAAAAATTACAGTAATCGAATGCGATTTTCCCCAAATGAGTCGCCAAAACTGTTGGTCATCAAATAGGACTTTTAAGAAGAGCAATAATGGGGACAAGAAGTCCCTCCTCTTTAATGGGAGAGGTTCCTTATTCAAAACGAACCTATTTACAAATGTACAAGACATGATTTGTTGGTTAAACTTGGATATTACGAAAGTGTTTTCTATGAAGATCATCAATTACAAAAAGGACTGAGGAAATGAGAGTACGGAAAGAGCAGTAAAGGCAACATGCAGAATTATAGATATCGTAGTAATTCTTTATGTATGCGAAGTCACAAAGAATCAAACAAGATCATTTGTATCGGATAAATAAGATGGAATTCAAAGACACAAAGTTCTAGAATAACATCTCGCTAGAACACAAAGTTTCTTAACATAACACGATTCATTAATCAAGGACACAAAGTTCCTTCTTGGTTATACAAGATCACCATGCTTGCAAAGTCAAGAGTATGCAATCGGCAAGACTAATAAACTTGAGACAAATGATCTTCACAAAGAAAATAAATGAAAGCTTAGGAATAACAGAGATCGATAGACAAAGAATGGAAAGTCCTTCTCGTATTGATTTCTTTATGATCTATTTACACTTTTCTAAAATAAGCCAAGTTCTTCCTCCTTTTTTAAATGGCGTAAAGAAGGCCATTATATAGCTTACAATTCAGCTACTTTTCAGAACTGCTTTTTTTAACTAAAGAATAGTTAAGGACCGCCAATCGCAAAGACCTCAACCTATTACAAAGAAAACGGAAAAGAAAGGGAAGAAGAGAAAAGAATGGGGAAGAAGACAGTGGCCACCACCGAGAGGGACCCACCGACTTCGTAATCCGCCGCCTCGAATTTCTTTAACGCCTCAGCTATGTCTCTCGCCACGAGGGACTCGATGTGTTGGCCGTAGACCGAGTCCAAAATCCAAGACATTTCTCCATCTCTTTATCAAACTCGACATGAGTATGATAATCTTTATTTGCTTCTCCAACGGCAGATCAAGAGAGCAGATTTCCTTCATTTTCTTTTTGAGATTGAGTTTTCCTCAATAGATTATCTTTGACAAAAGCTCAACCGAGCTTTGATTTCTTGCAAGGAAAGGGAAACACTGTAATTTTCATCCCGAAGATGACAAAGTGTATATCTTTGAAAGCAGAGACAACCAAAGTCTCAAAGCTTCGCCTTCTCGCTAACTCGTTTCTTTAGTTCTCCCAAAGTCCTCCTCCAGACTTCGATCTTCATATTGATAGTATCGTGAGCCGCAACCTAAATTCGGGAGGAATTACAGAGAAAAGGGATACACGCGCAGGGAATTAGGTCATAAGGGTTCGAGCAAGGGTAAAGATGGAAACAATGTAAGAATCGCAAAGGTGGCTTGCTCATTATATAGCCGTTGAGGAGAGAGAAGGGTGATCAATGCGCATTAAATTCATATCTATCAGTTTGAAAAACAACATATTCGGGTAGAGCGGGAAAAACTAAGTATGAATGGCATTTGGTTCGCTTGGGACATGTGAGACGCGAATGCGCGAAACACGCGGCTCGGCCGATTCGGGTGAAACAGGGAGAAGACGCACAAATGCATTTTGGGACATTTGGGACGAAAACGCGCGAAGGACGCGGTTCGGGTGTTTCGGCCGAAAATGGAACAAAAAGGCCCGTTTGATTTGGGACATTTGGAACATGAAAGAGCGAAGTACGCGGTTCGGGTGTTTCGGCCGAAAATGGAACAACTTGCACTTTTGACTTGGGACATTTGGGACATGAAAGAGCGAAGTACGCGGTTCGGGTGTTTCGGCCGAAAATGGAACAACTTGCACTTTTTGACTTGGGACATTTGGGACAAAAAGTTCCGAAGTACGCGACTCGGGCGGTTCGGGCGAAAATGGAACAACTCGCACGAAAAGTTTGGGACACTTGGAACATGAAAGAGCGAAGTACGCGGTTCGGGTGTTTCGGCCGAAAGTTGAACAGCTCGCACGAAAAGTTTGGGACACTTGGGACGAAAAGTTCCGACGGGCCCGAAAATGGAACAACTTCGGGGATTTCGGCCGATCGGGGAACAGAACGCACTTCGAACTTGGGACACGCGGGACAAAAATGTCCGACAGGCCCGAAATACATACAAAATGACCCAAAACTATGGATTTTCTCAATCTCACGACCTTTTCACACTACCAGCTCGACAGAGAAGACACTAAAACTCAAAATTTTGAAATTTCACTTTGGACAACAAAGTCACAACATATTGGATTTGACCGAGCCACACACCCCTTTATTTATCCACATTGGCTGCTTTGTATGATAACCGTTATGCATTTGGGGAAATTTTCCACCGCCTCATCTTATCTCTTTATACCTTGGCGCTAAATACCCTAAACTTCCACGTAGCCTTATCCCTCCACGCAGCCATGTTATCCATAGTGCCCAACTCATCCATACAATGAGCTAACCAATCAATGCACCAAACAAAATGGCTCTAAATACAATACAAAGCCGCCAAAGAATGCTAAGTTAAACCAATTCTCCACCGCTCACACAGAAATGTGGGATTTTTCCCACAAGGGAAAATACAAAGCGCTTAAAGGGGATTTAAACCTTGGTCATTGGGGTAAAATGATAAGTGTTTTACCATTATGCCACAGAGCACAAAACACAATAAAAGGAACTCAATTTTACTTGTATAAGACAGATAATTGACTATGTTATTTTGTGCAAAGGTAGAGTGTTGTTTTGGAAGGTTTGGACACCATTGAAGAGTCATGGAGGTCCGATAGAGGAAGGAGAATAATAGGGAAGCACACCGAGAAGGTTTTATAATTCCATTCTTGTTGTATTTAACATTTGATCACGTGTTTTTAACTATTTTTATAATAGGGAGGTCATATAATGACCCGAGGATGTAGGCCATGTTTTCCAAACTCCGTAAACATATCGGTGTCACTGCTTTTTTTTGTTCTCTAATATTTTCCATGTTATAGCCATTTAATTTTGCATAGTCATTATATTTATTTCCATTTCCTTTCAAAGAAGTTGAATTTTTTAAAATCAATTCATTCTCATTTCGTATTTCGAATGGTCAAAGACTACAAGTTTACAACTCACGATTTTCCACTATTAAAATGAGATTTCTAATGGATTTTAATAGACTTATTTGAAATCTGTATTTGAAAACTAGATGTACACAAGGAATTTTTAATTCAAATTTTTGGATCACTAGTATCAGAGCAGTTAGATAGCCGGAATAACTTCTGATTGTGTGTTGAAACTTTTGATTTCAATTTTCAGATTTGGTTTCAGCTTTGCAAACATTTTGGGGCTCACTTTTATTTTTAGTGCAGTGTGTGGAAGTAAATTTGTGTTTAGCAGAACAAAAAAACATGGGAAAGCTATCTAAGCAAGAGAAGTTTGATGAGCTTGAAGTAATTAACCGCTAACCGCTGGGGAAAAAAATTATTTCCTAAGAGCGAATTTTTATTCCTTAGAAGAGGAAATAGTGCAGTTAAAATCTAAACCAAAATCCTCTATAACAAAGAAAGAGGAATATGTCAACGAGATGCTTACACGTAGATAAAAATTTTGATATTTTTTGTTAAAGAGTTGCAAGAAGAAATAAAGACCAAGGATGCCCTCTTGGCAAAGTTGCAACAAGGTGAACAGAAGAAGGAAATGCCTTCCAAAACAGATGCAGGTACTATGACAGAATGCACTGTAAGTTGTTCACATTTTAATTCTTCCTCTCATTTAGTTTCAGACATTCCTTTGGGTGAATTTGAAAAACATACTAAGGGAATTGGGTCTAAGCTAATGTTTAAAATGGGATTTAATGGAAAAGGCCTTGGTAAAAATGGACAAGGTGATGTTAACCCAATACAGGTAGAGGAACAACCTTGGTTTACAGGTTTGGGTTATTCTAGTGGGAAAATGGAGATTGGATAAAGTTCCAAAGTAGGTGAAGGAAGATAAGCTTCCAACAACCAAGAATCTATGCCACTAAGATTGCAAGATTCCACCATCAAGAGGAACAATGAAAAGTGTAAGAAAATAGGTAAACGGTGTAATGAAATTCCACCTCCTTCCACTTACACTAAAAATAGCACTAAGAGGAATTTAAATCCTAAAGCTTCTAGAACACTCTTTCAGTTTGAATATAGCTTTGGTGGGCAGAAATATGCTTTTCCTTGCATGTTTTGTGAAGGTACTAATCATTTTGTAGCATATTGTTGGAAGAGGAAAAATATGATAAAGAACTTAATTAATTTTGTGAATGATAAGGCAAGTGTTAAAGACCAATCTCACTATGGTAAGGCGATAAATGGAAAAACGTTACCTCCCTAAACAGAGAGGAATCATTCTCCTAGACTTGGATCAGAAATGGAAAAATCGGTAAGATTCCTAGAAATAGGGAATTTTTCCCATTGTAAAAGGAATGGTCATGATGTTAAGATGTGTTGGTATGTTCCTTCAGTGTAACATTGGAAAGTTGTTAAAAAGGAAAATAATGTCAAACCAACAATTGTTGATCTAACTCATGTAGATGCTCATTTTGGTACTGAGGAAAAACCACCTAAATGGAAAAATCCAAGTAATTGGATGGGTAAAACATTCCTCAATTTTATGTTTGCGTTGTAGTAACTGTAGATAGCATGTAAACTTTTTCATAGCTAATTTTTGGGAATTCCTGATGTATATTGAAGAAAGGAAAATTTTCCCATATGTTGATATTCAACTTTGAAATTTTATGGAAGTCACCTGTAGAGAAATTGAGTGACAGTTTAAAATACTCAAGTTATTTTCTCATGGTCAAGGTAGACAAATTCCATTTCTAACAACAGTATGCAAGGATATGGGCATCATCAGAATGTCTAAATTTGAAACTTACATTTTTATAATGTTTCATTTGTGCAAATTTATGGATATGTTTATAAGACCCATTTGAGAAATTGTTTGATATTGTAATAAATAGATAAACTTGTTGTATCCACATATGTTATTTGCACTAATTTTTAAGACCCTCATTTTGGGCAAAAATTGATTTTTTCAACCGTCGGATGTGGTTGCAGTAATTAGGAGTAAATTTATTGCACTAACAAACTGGTTTGCAAAGTTACACCAGGTGATCATTTTGCATATTATGGCAATTCACCGATTTGGGTAAGCATACAATTTGTTATCTATCCTTTTATAGTTCAATGCATGGGTAGAACTGGTAGATTTGTGTGGTTTCGCTTTTGACTATGGCTATTTTTGGGCATTGATAATATAATTTATTTTAGATAGTGAATATTTGCAACTATTACAGTTTCATATGGATAGTGGGCACTAACCTAATTTTGGGTAGTTTAGATGTCTAGTATACTGATATGTGTTTATGAAATTGTAATTTTTGGTAATCGGTCATATCACAAAGTGACACTTGAACACTAGCTTTTCATAATATAATGGGTGTTATTATCTGGTCAGTTATTTGTGATGGCATTACAGTGGGTTTGACAGTTCACAATTATGTGCGAGTCGTTGGCGGGGTTACAACATTTCAGTTGAACACTACCTTAATTGGGTGTTATTATCTAATTGATTATGTAATTAGCTAATCAACTATTTGCATTGGATTAACCTATAATGCTTTTTTGGGTTCTTGTATGTGTTTTTGCAATTGTAGGAACAATTAACATGTTGATGGGTTGATATACAAATTTTTGTGGACAAAAATCCTTCTCAGTGGGGAGAAGTGATCAGGGGATCAATTTTAGTGTCAAAGGTTCCCTACACTTCCCTAAACCATGACAATATAGTAGAGCCTTCAAAGAGATTTCTGATGACTCTAAGAATGTGGAAAACGGACACTCTAAGCTCAAGATGGGTCCAGTTAAATTTTGGTCACCGAAAGGTCAACGTGGGTCAACAAGTCCATGGTGATGTGTACATGTGCACAATTGGCCAAGTGGATCAATCAATAGTGGACTAGTGGAAAAAGGAGAAAGAAGGAAAAATGAAGGTTGTCGAGTTATGTTTATGACCTCCGCCAACACCCATAAAAGTTGGTCGCAGGAAAAAGAGGCTCAACTTTAGTTACGAAAGGGAGCCCGACCACCATAAGGATAATTATATCATCGCCGAGGTGGTGGGTCCTCAAGCCACCATGTGGTTTGCCGCCACTTTGCCATATTTTATTATTGGAATGTCACATTATTATTGATGGTTGAATTTTATATTACTTTTATCAATATTCACCATGTTATTTTTCATGTAACTATGTGATTCCAAGTCACAACATATTGGATTTTACCGAGCCACACACCCTTTATTTATCCACATTGGTTGATTTGTATGATAAGCTCACTACACATTTCTAAACCTATCATGCATTTGGGGAAATTTTCCACCTCCTCATCGTATCTCCTTATAACTTGCGCTAAATCCCCTAACCTTCCACGTAGCCTTATCCCTCCATGCAGGTCATGTAATCCAAAGTGCCCAACTTAGCCATACAATGGGATAACCAATCAATGCACCCAAAAATGGCTCTAAAGCCAATACAAATCCACCAAGATTTCTAAGTTAAACCAATTCCCCACCGCTTGCACGATAAATGTGGGATTTTTCCCACTACATAAAATACAAAGCACTTAAATGAGGATTTGAACCTTGACTACTAGGGTAGAATGATAAGTGTTTGACCATTGTGCCACGGAGCTCAAAACACTATAAAAGGAGCTTGATTTTACTTGTACATGATAGAGAACTCGATTGTGTTATTTTTGTAAAGGTAGCGTGTTGTTTTGTAAGCTTTGGACGTCATTGGAGAGTCATGGAGGTCTAACAAAGGTAGGAAAATAACAAGGAAGCACACTTGAATGTTTTATAATTCCATTATTGTTATATTTAACATTTGATCACATGTTTGCAACTATTTTTATAATGGAACGGTCATATAATGACCCGAGGATGTAGGCCATGTTTGTCGAACCCCGTAAACATATCGGTGTCACTATTTTTTTCGTTCTCGATATTTTCCATGTTGCAAAAATTTAATTTTGCACAAGAATTATATTTATTTCAATTTCCTTTAAAATAAGTTTAATTTTTAAAAGTTATCCATTCTCATTTCGGAGTTCGAACGGTCGAAGACTATATGCATTTAAAACTCACGATTTTATGTTGTTAAAATGAGATTTCTAATGTATTTTAATAGAATATTTTGAAATCCATATTTGAATAGTATATGCACACAAGGAATTTTTAAGATATTTCAAAATGAATTTTTAATTTTTGGATCAAGTATGATGTCGTTGCTTCTGGGCTACCTCATCCGAGCATAGTCCTTTAAGATCCCCGAGACCGAAAACGCTATAATTTTGATGGGTGAGTACTCGGTCTCCATGGTACCTAGATATTTCTTGTTAGATCCTACAACTCCATGTAGGGACCCCGTACAATAGCCTATCTTGGTTTTTTCCATCTCGATTCGTTGCTCTCTATGTCCTATTGTTTACAAATACGCTAAATAGTACAGTTTGAGTCAATATAAGGCTACCTGATGCAATATTTTGCTAACAGAAGCTCATGGCACCCAACTAAATAAACACACACATTTGTATGGTTAGTTAAACTCTAGTACATGCTTTATTTGGGTGTGGGATAGTGTCATTGCTTCTAGGCTACCTCGTTCGAGCGTAGTCCTTTAAGAGCCCTAAGACCAGAAAACTCTATAATTTCGACGGGTAATTAGTCGGTCTCCATGGCACCTAGAGATGTCTTGTTAGATCCTACACCTTTGTGTATGGACCCTCTACAATATTCTATCTTGTTTTTTTATTTCTCAATTCAGTGATCTCGTTGTCCTATTATTTGCAAATGTGCCAAATAGTGTTGTTTGAGTCGATGTAAGGGTGTACGATGCAATATTTTACTAATAAAAGCTCATGGAACCAAATTGATTGTGTACACATGTTTAGATGGCCGGTAAATTCTGTGGAGGCTTCATTTTGGTGGAAGATGGTGTCGTTGCTTCCAGGATACCTCGTCTAGGCGTAGTCCTTTAAGATCCCTAAGACCATAAAACGCTATAACTTCGACAGTGTGATTACTCGATCTCCATGGGACCTAAAGATGTCTCTTCAAATCCTACACCTCTACATAGGGCCCCTCTACAACATAACATCTCGAGTTTTTCCATCTCGATTCGGTGCTCTCGTTGTCCTATTGTTTGCAAACACGTCAAATAGTGTAGTTTGAGTCAATGTAAGGTTGTTCGATACAATATTTTGCAAACAGAAGCCTATGGCACCAAACCGACCGTACACACTCATCCGGATGGCTAGGTAAACACTAGTAGAGGCTTTGTTTTTTGCGGTATGATGTCATTTCTTCCAAGCTACCTCATTCGGGCATAGTCCTTTAAGAGCCTTGAGACCAAAAACGTTATAACTTCGACGGGTGATTAATCGATCTTTATGGCACCTAGAGATGTCTCTTAAAATCCTATACCTCTATGTTGGGACCCTCTACAAAATCCTATATTTATTTTTTTCCATCTCGATTCGAGTTCTTCTCGCTATGTTATTGTTTGTAAACTCGCCAAATAGTGCAATTTGAGTCAGTGTAAGGTTGTTAGATGCTTTATTTTACAAATGAAAGCTTGTGGGACCGAACCAACTATGCACACACGTCGGGATGTCCAGGTAAAAATTTGGGGAGGTTTCATTATGGTTCCCTATGCTCCCATTGCTTCAAGGGCTACCTCGCCCGGTGTAGTACCTTAAGAGCCCTAAGACCAAAAAAATGAATAAGTTCGACGGGTGATTACTCAAACTCCGTGGCACCTAGAAAGGTCCCATTAGATCCTAAACCTCTGAGTTGGGACCCTCTATAAAATTTGGTCTCAATTTTTTCCATCTCAATTTTTTTCTCTTGTTGTGCTATTGTTTGCAAACACACCAAATAGTGCAGTTTGAGTTAGTGTAAGGTTGTCTGATGTTATATTTTGCAAACGGAATCTTGTGGGACCAAACCGACTATGCACATGCATTGGGATGGCACAGTAAATGTTTTGGGAGGTGTCATTTTGGTTCCCTACATTCCCAAAGGCTTCTAGGCTACTTCATCAGGCGTAGTCCCTTAAGAGCCCTGAGACCAAAAAATGGTATAAGTTCGCTAGGTGATTTCTCAGAATCCATGACACCTAGAGATGTCTTGTTAGATCCTACACCTCCACATAGGGACCCTCTACACTATAATTTCTCGAGTTTTCCATCTCGATTTGGTGTTCTCATTGTCCTATTGTTATAAATGCACCAAATAGTGCGGTTTGAGTCAGTGTAAAGAAGGTCATGCGATGCTTTATTTTTGCAAACGAAGCTCGTGGGATGAATCGATTATACACAAGCATTGTGATGGCATGGTAAACACTTGGGGAGGCATCATTTAGATTCCCTACACTCTCGATGATTTCGGTATACCTCTTCCGGTGTAGTCCCTTAAGATCCCCGAGACAGGAAAATGATATAACTTCGTTGGGTGATGAAATGATAATTTTAATAGGAGATTTTTACAATATAGGTGGTGAAATGAGAATCATTGTTTATTGTTCCTTTCTAATATTTAATTTCCCTTTGCTTATCTTGGCTTTGAGAATAATAAATTCTCTACTAACAATGCCAACCACGTGAAGGTGGAAGCTTTTCGACAACACTAACCTATATAAACATGTTAGTAAGAAATTAAATAGAATTTTAAATCCTAAAGAATTTGAATAAAATCATTATAGTAAATATTCAAATTAAATTCATGAAGAACATGCCTTTGCAAATTCAATCCAATGAATCGCATGGATCAATGCTACTCTTGTGATAGCAAGAATTCCTTCATGATTTGATTCACGAACCTTCCACATATTCATGTTTAATGGCCTACCTCGATATTTGATCAATTTAATATTTGTTGAAAGAACCAAATGTGAATAGTAAAGTATATTTCGATGTACTTCATAGTCTTCAAACAACCAAGTGTTTGATTTTTTTATAGGATATCATCGAAGCCAAGTTCTAGTGACTACCATTGACCCAATCGGATACTCAAGGCCTTCACCATCAATGACTATTGAAATCAAATTTTTTTCTTCTCTACACAATGAGACAAGTAGTTCATTCCCATTTTGTTTAATTTTGTCACAATAATCGCAAAAACATGCCCTACATCACAACGTAAATCTAAAGTCAAATTTAAACTACATTAAGACTTGATCATCCAATAATTCATAAATGTAAAACATGGCATACATATATACCTTGTTGTATTAAATCAAATACTTGGTCAAAGTCGGGTGATGGTGTCATATGATCGGAATACACTCGCAAGTTGTAATGTTTGTGGAACTTGGTATGTGTCAAGTGGAATTAGAGGTCTATAAGTCCATTCGTCCACCCATTTTTTTGACTCACATTCATTCCACACAAAATCAATGCATGATATATAAAAACATGTCATGCACCTAGTATAAAGAGTCCAATAACTTGCATATGAACTATGGAACGAGTGCATATCACTTGATCCTACTACCGTCATATAATTTTCATAGCTTGTCAAATGTTATTCCTCTATCAACCAGAAATATCTACGAACCGTTGAACTATCTTGAGTGCACATGTTCTTGATACACCAATCAACAATGTTTCTTACATTTGTAAATTTAGTACCATCCTTGAACTTTAACTCTTCTCGTGCAAGTGTTATTTTTACACATGCTCTTGCACCATCATGTTATCCTTTCCCATCTCCTACCTCAGTAAAACTCCAAATATGTTGTACACATGTTTCTTTGTGCATCCTATTTAGCCAATAAAATATTTGTGCATTCTTGAATTGTGATGTACAGTTGTCTCGACCAAATGTAATGTTGATTGAATAAAATGTTCCTCTCATTCAAGTTCACATAAAACACTTGGAAACACCCTTGCACATATTCTGTAGAATGTGTCTAATCATCATTGATGTAGAAATGATACTCTCTTAATATTTTTTGATCTTTCTTAGTGCTTTCTGGAGAGTGCATGAATGTTATATGCATGAAAATAGCAACTTGCACCGAGTTATAGTATTGAGACTAAACCTCCATTTGTGGTTGCAATGTGTAATTCTCTGCGAAGTCAACTAATGAAACAATAGTGCCAAGTGGGAATGTGTCCTTGCTTAACTTGAATTGTTCATCCAACCATCGAGCTCTATGTGTGTTCCTTGCATACTCATAAATAATTTCCTCTTTGAATTTGACCAAATATTCTTTTACAAGTAACTATTTTGTAACAAGCTCACACCTCTTAAATTATTTTCCATATTTTAATTGATATGCCACCAATTTATATTTATTAAAACCAACCAATTCTTTTCCTATTGAATTTGTACTCTCCTCATGGATACAAATTTTCAATTTTGGCAAGCCACCACATGTGTTGTACGTTTCATCCAAACATGTGTTGTTATAAAAATATCCAGTTGATTTTTCACAAAATATTGTAGGAATAAATTCCCTTGCAGATTTTAGTGGGACATTTAATCCACACTCCTGCAATATGATGTTAGTATGCAAAACACAACATATTTGACAAAAACATCATAATGCATTGAAAATTCAACATGATGCCTACAACAACAAGTGGTACGTGAGTGATTGATTTTCACATAAAATGGTATGTCCATTTCAAAGAATTTTTGCTAATGTTAGTTTGTGGATTTTTATTCTTAAACTTAGAGAACAATTGTGTTTGAGCCATATCTACGAAATGTTTTGTGCACGTTTCATGATTACAAGAACATATTCTTCTTTGTATTGTATCTCTTCTATTTGGTGACACACTTGTGTTCTCATTCCAAAACTTTACAATTAATTTTTTAGAATATCATACACATTCTTGTCTTTCCATGGAAGTCTCATATAGAAAGTGCAATAGTCGGTGTTATTGACTAACTCAAGACTTTTGTGTCTCCCTATTACTTTCATTAGTGTTTTTCTATTTATCTTCAAAGATCTGCTTGTTTTTCTAATCAAGGGTTTATTAACTATTTTATTACTTACTATATAATTAATAAGTGCACGCCATGTAGTATTCTTATCTTTGGAGCACTGTTGCACCTACAGCTTTGGTATGTTTTATGTATATTTTCAACAATTGACGCATTACGATCAACAACCTTAGATGTTCTTAACCCTAGGGACTTCATTGTAAGTTTCATATTAATTAATTTCATCAATGTAACAAATAATTGAAATATTTGTGTGTCATTCAACTTCTTAAAGTAATTATTTCAAATTCCCTTAGCTTTTATTATCGCATTTACTAAAAAATTTGTAGGCATTCATTTATAATGTTTTCATCGCCTTTCATTAAGTGAATTGGTTTTCTTCACAAAATCGAAGGAGATGTTCCAAGAGGTAAAGATTCATTAACAGGTTACTTTCTTCATTTAGTGTTTTCATACAAATTTCAGGATTAACATTTGGATTCTTAGGTAAAGGTTCAACATTTGGATTCTCAAGAAAAGTTCAAAAATTGGATTCAGATCAATTTTGTCATCCATACCAACATTATCATTCAATTAAATATCAACATTCATTGAAAAATCATTATTCTCAAATAGATTAGATGTATTTGATAAAGCGAGATACACCTTTCCCTACACAAATTTTTTTCATCATCTTCACTTTCTTAATGCTCATCTCTTCTAATTGCTTTAGTGTCTTGCTATTGACATTCTTCTTGTCCTTACGTAATATTTTGTCCCCATAGTTGCGAGAATAATATATTGTGGGGTAGGGATCAATATGTACTACTAAAATTTTTCAAAGAATGTACAGAATCTGCGGACTGATAGAAATACAACAGAAAACCCGTGAAGGAGGGGAAAAGGACATTGGGGGAATATATATGTAAACAAAGATAACGCGTACATATTATAATGCATACGCATTATGGTAACCTAATTTTTAAGCCATGCCTAAAGGCTTGGGGATTCGGTTTGATCCCGAGCCTAAGGCATGAACTCTTATGAACACAACAAACAACGTGTTTGTAGACAGAAAATGCAAAAATCCCTCTTCCTCCATGATAAATCAACATAAAACAATCGATTCGATTACAAAAACTATACCACAAAGTAGAGCAGACTTTCTTCTTTCTAAAAATATAATTTTTCAAATTTTCTGAGTAATATAACGTTTATATATTATACCAAATGGAATTTATGATTACAAAGTATCAATAAACCCCTTAGTCAAAAAAGGCTCAAAACTCCTTCTTCTTGTATTGATTGCTTAAACCAAGTTGTACATAGTATGAGAATGGAGGAAAAATAGAGAGTGGGGGAAAGGAAGAATTTGGCTATCTCCTTTGTTCTCTCAAGGTAGAATGCACTCTTGAGCTTACAAAATTAATGACCAACCCTTTGAAATGGGAATGGTGTTACAATTTATAGAATGAGAGGTGACTTATCATCTACCCCCAATGGATTTTCATATGTCCTTGTGCAACTTAAAACTTTTTGACTTCCTAGGAGAATATTAAGTCCCTTTTTATAACATAAAGGTGACTTATTACATTAGGAACATTAGGACATATGAAAAAGTGCAACCCCAATGTGAAATTAGAATATTGGAAAGTGAGAGAAAGTTGGGGGAGAGGAGAGAGAGAGAGAGAGAGAGAAGAAGAAGAAGAGGAGATGTCATTCCCGATGAAGTCCATTGATCCTCGTTGATGGAAATCTCCAAATGTAGTGAAACTTTGAATCTTCAAACTCCTTACACACTATGAAAATCCTTCAAATTAGCTCACAAATGCTCGCCAAGTTGAGTGAACTGTTCCATTGATGACCAAAACTCCTAGCCTGTATGATATACATGTGACCCAAACTATGTAGTGAGTGTCGAAAAACATTGTCCAGTTCCCTGAGATGATCCCTCTATGTCTCATTGTGCCAAACTTGCCCTTTGAGAACAACATTTATTAATAGTAAGTGTCCAGATGGAAGGCTTACTATTTTTAGTGAGAGGTGATTTTTGCCTCTTCTCGACCATCGTGATGTGATGAACTCCCTCATTTGATCTTGTGCACACTACCTTTGCTTTGACCACTTTTGGGGTGACTTACTATTTTTAGTAAGCACCCATATAAGGGAACTTACTATTTTTAGTAAGTGATCATTTTCTATTTTTTTCTCTCGGATAATCATTCTCGGCTTCTTGGTGACTTTGGTACACACTTTTTTCCACAACTTTTTTGATGATGACTTTCCAAACATAGCAAGTCATATAGGAAAACTTACTATTTTTAGAAAGTGTGTTTCTAGTGCTCGGTTTGTGATGGAACATATTTTTTTTAGACTCGTCTCATCATCATGACCACATCCTCTCAAATTTCACATAATTTTTCCCACTAGAATGCCGGAAATAAAATTTAAAATTTTCACCTGGTAGTGGCTTCGAGCACGAGAGCTACCATGGCGGCCATTAATGGAGCTCAAAATTTACAGGTCTAGTTTTTGTCTCCATTTGTGATGAAAAAACTCCATTGTGATAGGTTTTTCATTTGGAGCTCATGTGCAAGTTTTTAGCTCATTTCCATTGTCAGAATGATGGGAAATCCAACGAATGTGAGTCGAGTGCACAAAGTGAGGATTTTGTTGGAACAAATAATTCAGGCACCATTTGACCTCTTTTTATTGCATCATGATCATCTTGAAAAATGTGGAATTCTGTAGAAGATGACACCTTGATCCACTTGTATATCTTGTGAGATATGAAGATTTCTCGATCGGGTGACTTCACGGTTATCTGAAAAAAAACTTCATTTTCTTCTCGTTCTTCATTTCTTCAATCCACTTTTCTCATTTTCCCCTAAAACCTATGTTTTTTCATGGAGTGGAGTTTTTTGTGGCATGGTGGAGCTGGTTGGTTGATCAATAATGGTGGACTAGGTGTCTGGAAAAGCTTGAAGAAAAGCCATGGCATGGTGAGAAGTTGTGAAGAGGAGAAATGAGGGAAGAAAATGACTAAGTGCGATTTAAATATTCAAAAAATGCACATGGAGGGTGGGGGTGAATTTTTTCATGTCTATTCCCTAACCTCAAGGGACATGAGGGACATCAAATTCCATGGTGAGCAAGAGGATGACACATGTCCTCGATCCGATGGCAGGGATTTGCTTGAAAAAACACTAGAAGCACTGGGGGCTGAAAGTCGGTCACGTGGATGACCAAAAGACTCCCCATAGGGGGATGGGTGAATTTTTTTCATGTCTTCTTCCCTAACCTCCTCAAGGGATGAGGGACATCAAATTCCATGGTGGTCTTGGAGCTGACACGTGTCCTCGATCCGATGGCAGGGAATTTGAGCTCCAAAAATGCACCTAGGGGGCTGAACTGTCAAGTCTGAAGGTCACATGAGGGTCCCAGAGGTCACATGGGGGCTGGGAAAATTTTCCAAGGTTGATGTACCTAACCTCAGGATGTCGGGGACATAAAATCCCACCAGGCTCTTGGGTGCTTGTTGACACGTGTCCTCTCGAAAATTGACTAACTCTCGAACAGTCTCCAAGAGGGTAACTTGGAATGATGATAACTTGAGCTCCTGGTGGAATTTATTGGTGAAATTTTATATGATCCTAACTAAATGGAATTTTAATCCAATGGTGGGGGTATCATGTCTTGATTCATCCATTTGATCCCTAAAAATTGGAATTGTGATTTGGTACTCCACTTGTTTTAAGAAAAACTACTCCTATGAAACCTATGCGCTAAAGTGTTGTGAAAATATGATTTTCACCATCATTTAGGTATTGGAATCCTATTTCCTAGAGATGTTTTTTTACTCCTAACTCCATCCAGAGCTCCCAAATCTTCTTAAAGCTCAACAATTATTTTTTAGGCATGTGTGTGTACTACTAGGCTTGTGAACCCTAATTTTCATTGGCGAAACTACCCCAAGTTCTTTCAAACTTCCCAAATATTCCTAAATCATCTCCATGATGTCCCAAGACCTTTGATTCACCTCCATGTCCATTTTATCTCTTTTTTCTCTCTCTGTGGGTTGATCCATCTCTAGGAAGGCCAAAGTGATAGCCCTTCCCACAACCCGTAAGATAACATAACTTTTAAAATGAAACTCCTAAAATCACCTAGGGGAATGAATGGAATTTCCTAAATCACCTAGGGGATGATATAACATTAATTGGGAGGTCACTTGGAATTATGAATGGATAGACCTGGGGTGTCTTGGAATGATAGAGACTTGAAAAAATTAACATTGGGGTATAGTTATCATGTTGGGAAATTGTCAATTTCCATTTGCACATTTTACATGAAAAACAAGTTGGCTCTAGCTTGGGGACATGACATGGACTGAGTGCATAGTGAAAGACATGGCATGAGAACTCCCAGAATCTCAACTTACACATATATTTGACCAGTGCCTTATCCATTGGGCCCTGTGGAGTCATGTACAACTTACAACAAGAGAGAGAGAGAGAGAGAGAAGAAAAAACACACACACACAAAAAAAAAAGGAAACACACACAAACAGAAGGGAAACACACAACAAAAAGGGAAACACACCTATTAAATCACCTATGGTACAAGGTGGGGACAACCCACTTTCACTTGAAGCACTTTTCATTTCTCAAAAGTTACCCCTGAGTGAGGCAACACTAAATGATGATGTTGTTCTACGAAGCCATTGACTAGTTCTAGAAAAGTAACCTCCTTTCCTTAATTGTTTATGAAAGCCAGGTGCTTCCATGATTGTCCTTTTACTTTGTAGGAGTGAGTCCATGTGAGCTTCTTGATGCTCAGGTCTTTTCTTGAAATTCCATTTCCTTCATCCTCTTTGAAATCGGTTTCATAGTGCCAGTTGCCTTCCATGTTTTATCCACATAGTTGATTCTTCATTGAGCATCTCATCACTGCCCCAAAGCTGATTTTTATTCAAATTTCTTGAATATTTTGAGTTACTTTTCTTTCCCAGGTCTATGCTCATTGACCTCTTTTCCATGAGAAACCTTAGATTCATCCTTTATCTCTACTCCACTATGAGGTGCTTTGAGTACTGATGGAAGGATTGGAAGAAAACCTCATACTTGTCTTGTATGTCCATGACACAAGTGAAGAGATCAAGAATCATCTCGGGGTCTTCTTCAAAACTCTACTACATCCAATATTTCTTGCATGGAGTTATGCTTCATCATTTCTTGTAGCTCCTCTTTGTACACCTTTGAAGAATCTTTATTTTGCAGCTCAAGGAAACTATCTAGAGGGATTACCTCATCATCTTGGGAATCGCTGCACTCTACTGATCCTTCATCAAAAAGAGCTTCATCTTTAAAGGCCTCAAAACTTGCTTTAATTTCTTCATCATGGAAAGATTCTTCATCTTCAAATGGGAAAGAAAATATCTCCATTTCATCATTGCATCCATCAACCATTAGCTCAGGAGGGACATCATATTTCTCATCTTGATTTATTTCAATATGGCCAACCTTCACATTGGTTAAGGCTTTCAAATCAGCTTCACTTTGTCTTGCAGATTCATGGCTTGCATTAAAAGTTCAAGACTGAGCTCGGGGTCTTTTGTTTCTTCTCATGGCTCTTAGTAGTTCTTGTATGAGACATTTCTTTCAAACCTTTCATGGGCTCATCACAAGATGATTTTTCTCTCCATAGATGGCCTAATGAGATCATCTTCATCCCCAAATGGGAATGAGAATAACTCCTCATCTTGGATAAGCATATAAGCTGATTTTTCTTCTTGAAAATCATCAAGAACCATCTCCTCTTCCTCATGGTTTGCATCATCTTGGAAATTCGGGCTGCCCTCTTGTAACTCAATCTCCTCAATGCTTCTTCAAAATCCAAATCTCTCTGGGAAGGCATGTCTGGACCTATCAAGATGGGGATATCCTCTTCCTCCTCGGTTGCCACAAAGTGATTCATCTTCCTACTACCTTGATACAAGATGTTAGCTTCTAGGCTTCCAGAATTTTGTATACCATGTACCTCATCTTCTTCTCGGAAGAAATTTCTCCATGTCTCCCTTCACTTGGTATGGTTGTGAATGACCAATTCATCTGAATTTTCCCTCCCAAGTCTCGGCAGAAACTTCTACTCAACAACATTCCGAATGAGGTTGGGACATCTACTACCAAAATCATCACTGAAACTTTCTTGTCTGGAAATATGGAGAGCCACCTGTGCATCTTTGACCTTCCCTACAAGTGGGACTTCTTTTGACTCCAAAGAGTAACAAGAGCCACCGGGTGGAGTCATGGTGAGTTTGAGAGCTTTGGCAACCTTCACAGCATGACATTATCCGAGGCACCCAAATCTATTATGCAATTTGTTCAATACATATTCTCCAACAAGAAGGGAGACATAAAAGGTTCAACTTTATCAATCTTTGATGCACTCAAAGAAAGCATGTTATGTGAGGGAGGTGTAGGTGGGTTTGGTAGTATTCCTTTAGGACTAGATGAGCTACATCATTGGGTGTTAGACTACCATTCTGATGTATTGAACAAACCTCTCAAACTGTTTAGGATGGGTCTGCAAATATTTGGTTTTGGTAATCTACACTTTGGCTTTGTTTGCATATTCTATGAAGTCAAAGGGAGAAGATGTGGACAAGGGGGTGAAGGGACTGATTTTGGAGTTTAGGATAGGCTTAGGAGTAGGATTTGATGTTTGAGGAATGGAGGGTATTTTGAATGGCACACTAGGAGCTTTCAAGGTATTAGATTTTGTAGGAGAAGATTTAGATTTAGAAATGGAAGAGGAATTGGAAAACTTACTTGGAATAGTAGGAGCCTTCTTACTTGCTACAAGGGATCGGCTCCAACAATGCAGACTTCATGGAAGATGGAAGTGGGGATCCTCGACTGATTATTTTGTTTTGTGAGTCACCACAGGAGGATCATCAACCTTCTTTTCTTTTGCAGTAGTGGAGGGAGATGCTCTTTTCTCAGACTGAGAATGAGTGAATACCACACATGAGAAACTAGGTGCATCCTCTTCATCTTCTTCATCACCTCCTAGAATACTCACAAAATCTGATTTGTCTATCATTCTCAAGTTCATCGATCTCTAGGAAGTTTCCACCTTCACTTTCTTGTTCAAGCTCTTCTTCACTTTCTTGAAATCTGCAATTTACATTCACATGGTGGGGCCTCTAAGGAAGCCTTTGGGGTGATCCTAATTTGATTTTTGTTGCTTCTTTGAGAAGAAACTCATTCAAATAATTCCCTCTTCAAATGATGCCATTTCATTTTCAATTTTTGCAGCAATGGATTGGTTCTCTCATCTCCAGGATGTTGGGCCTTTCCTTTGATGGATTCTTGATCTTTCCAGAGAGGATGAGATCATCATCAAGTTCAATGGCCATCCTTTGTGCTTCTACAATGTTCCTTGGTTGGGATCTTTCATAGAAAAAATCCTACTTCTAATGATTGAGCATTGATGAAGAATCTCTTGATATTGTTTTCAGATGGTGAATCTTCTTCGTATCCTACGAAGCAACCATTCAAAGTGAGCCATGAAGTCTCTCATAGTTTCACTTTCTCCTTTCTTCATTTGAGCCAACTACACCAAGAGGTCTTGATAGTCTTTAGTTGATTTAAATCTTTCCTCAAAGGCAGTCTTGATGTCATTCCAACTAGTGATGGATCGGGAAGGTAGGAGGTAGAACCATTCTATTTTTTTTCTTGGAGGGACTCCACGAACAATCTTACAACAACATCTTCATGTTGGACACCAAGAATTCCACATGATGTCATGAAAGTAATGTGTTTCTTCAGATGTTGTGTTTTGTCACCTTTGAACTTTGGAAAGTTCTTGTGGGAACTTGTTGGTAGATCATGAAGAGGGGGTTCAAGAGCAAGTGGGCATGTATTCCTTCCCCATGGAACAATGGGTTGAGGTATTTCTTCTTCATCTTCCATTGTTTCTTCTTCTTCTTCATTTTCTTCTACTAAATCTTCTTCAAATTCTTCTTTTCGGAACTCAATGCTCAAGGGTTGAGAGAATTTGAAGGGGGAGTATTTTTGGAAATTTCCATCCTTTTTGGAAAGGAGGCTTCTAAAGAAAAATTATCTCTAATTTGTTTTGCTGATTTTGTAATAAAATTGAAAAGACAATGTGTATCTTCCTTTCAAAACTGGAAAAAAGTGAATATGAAAAGACACTATGGAATATGAAAGGTCACATGTATTGATAGTGTATCTTTCAACAATGGATTTTCATGAACTCTTTTTTTTGATTTTTTTTTTTTTTTTTTTTTTTTTTTGGACCTTGTGGTCATATTTTGGGTGCAGATGTTGCTAAATCTACCCCACGGTGGGTGCCAAAAATATTGGTGAGAAAAAAATTTTTCAGTGGAAAAACTTGTGGATTTCTTGCCAACACTCTGGGAATCTAAGTCCCTCTACTTAACCGATGCAACTACCATATATGCATGCACATGAAAAGGTGGATTTTGGTGGCCTTTCGACCGGGATCCAACAGGGACACTCCACTTGACCTGCGAAAAATCTTGCAGATACCTACTAAGAGAGGACTTTGTCTATAGAGAGGGAAAGGGGAGTGAGAAATTAGATAGGAGAACTAATGTTGCAGGTAGAAAATCAGATTCTTGCATACATCAATTAGAATTTTATCACATGCATTAAAATTAGGAGGAAACAACTCTACAAGCATAAAAAACAAGACCAAATGGAATTTATGATTACAAAGTATCAATAAACCCCTTAGTCAAAAAAGGCTCAAAACTCCTTCTTCTTGTATTGATTGCTTAAACCAAGTTGTACATAGTATGAGAATGGAGGAAAAATAGAGAGTGGGGAAAGGAATAATTTGGCTATCTCCTTTGTTCTCTCAAGGTAGAATGCACTCTTGAGCTTACAAAATTAATGACCAACCCTTTGAAATGGGAATGGTTTACAATTTATAGAATGAGAGGTGACTTATCATCTACCCCCAATGGATTTTCATATGTCCTTGTGCAACTTAAAACTTTTCAACTTCCTAGGAGAATATTAAGTCCCTTTTTATAACATAAAGGTGACTTATTACATTAGGAACATTAGGACATATGAAAAAGTGCAACCCCAACGTGAAATTAGAATATTGGAAAGTGAGAGAAAGTTGGGGGAAGAGGAGAGAGAAAGAGAGAGAGAAGAAGAAGAGGAGATGTCATTCTCGATGAATTCCATTGATCCTCGTTGATGGAAAGCTCCAAATGCAGTGAAACTCTAAATCTTCAAACTCCTTGCACACTATGAAACTCCTTCAAATTAGCTCACGAATGCTCACCAAGTTGAGTGAATTGTTTTGCTGATGACCGCAACTCCTAGCCTATGTATGATATACTTGTGACCTAACTATGTAGTGAGTGTCAAAAAAAATTGTCCAGTTCCTGAGATGATCACCCTCTATGTCTCATTGTGCCAAACTTTCCTTTGAGAACAACTTACTATATAATAGTAAAGTGTCCATGGAAGGCTTACTATTTTTTTAGTGAGAGGTGATTTTTTCCTCTTCTCGACCATCGTGATGTGATGAACTCCCTCATTCTTGATCATGTGCACACTACCCTTGCCTCGACCACTTTTTGGGTTGACCTACTATTTTTAGTAAGCACCCATATAGGGAACTTACTATTTTTAGTAAGTGGTCATTTTAATTATTTTTTTTCTTTTTATTAAGGAAAATCATTTTGGCTTCTCGTGACCTTGCACACACTTTTTTCCACCACAACTACTTTTGATGATGACTTTCCAAACATAAAGTCTTGTATAGGAAAAATTACTATTTTTAGAAAGTGTGTTTCTAGTGCTCGGTTTGTGATGGAACATATTTTTTAGACTCATCTCATCATCATGACCACATCCTCCAAATTTCACATAATTTTTCCCACTAGAATGTTGGAAATAAAATTTAAAATTTTCACCTAGGAGTGGCTTCGAGCACGAGGAGCTGCCATGGTGGCCATTAATGGAGCTCAAAATTTGTAGGTCTATTTTTGTCTCCATTTTTGATGAAAAAAACTCCATTGTGATAGGTTTTTCATTTGGAGCTCGTGTGTAAGTTTTTAGCTTGTTTCCATTGCGGAATGATGGGAAATCCGACGAATGTGAGTCGGTGCATGAAGTGAGGATTTTGTTGGAAAAAATAATTATAGGCACCATTTGACCTCCCATTTTTATTGCATCATGATCATCTTGAAAAATGTGGAAGTTTTGCAAAAAGATGACACCTCGATCCGACTTGTATCTTGTGAGATATGAAGATTTCTCGATCGGGTGACTTCACGGTTATCTGGCAAAAAAACCTTCATTTTCTTCCCGTTCTTCATTTTCTTTTGATCATTTTTCCCTATAAACCTATTATTTTTCATGGTGTGGAGTGTTTTTGGGCCATGGTGGAGCTGGTTTGGATCAGTAATGGTGGACTAGGTGTGTCTGGATAAGCTTGAGCAAAGCCATGGCATGGTGAGAAGTTGTGAAGGAGAAATGAGGGGGAAGAAACAACTAAGTGCCGATTTGAATTTTCAAAAATGCACATGGAGGGGTGGGGGTGAATTTTTTCATGTCTGATGTCCCTAACCTCAGGACATGAGGGACATCAAAATTCCATGGTGAGCAAGAGGATGACACGTGTCCTCGATCCGATGGTAGGGGATTTGCTTGAAAAAACACTAAAGCACTGGGGGGTTGAAATCTAGTCACGTGGATGACCAAAGGACTCCCCATAGGGGATGGGTGAATTTTTCCATGTCTTCTATCCCTGACCTCAGGGATGTGAGGGACATCAAATTCCATGGTGGTCTGAGTGACACATGTGTCCTCGATCCGATGACAGGAATTTGAGCTCCAAAAATGCACCTGGGGTTGAACCCCTTGCTCGTCAAGTCAAGTCAAAGGTCACATGAGGGTCCCAGAGGTCACATGGGGGTTGGGAATTTTTCCAAGGTTGATGTACCTTGACCTTAGGGACATTGGGGACATAAAATCCCACCAGGCTCCTGGTGTTGACACATGTCCTCTCAAAAATTGACTAACTCTCAAACACGCTCCAAGAGGGTAACTTGGAATGATGATAACTTGAGCTCCTCGATGGAATTTTTTGGAAAAAATTTATATGATCCTAATCTAAAAATGTCCTTTTTGAATCCAATGGTGGGGGTATCATGTCTTGATTCATCCATTTGATCCCTAAAAAAGTGGAATTGTGATTTGGTACTCCACTTGTTCTGAGAAAAACTACCTTACAAACCTAATGCACTAAAGTGTTGTGAAAATATGATTTCACCATAGAACTTCTCCAAACCATCATGAATCATCTCCATGATGTCCCAATTCCTTTGATTCACCTCCACATTTATTTACACTCTTCTTTTCTCTCTCTTCGTGAGGGTTTCTCCAGCTCTAGGAATGCCAATGATAGCCCTTCCCACAACTAGCATGTAGCTTGCAAATGAACTCCTAAAATCACCTAGGGGGAATGAATAGAATTTCCTAAATCACCTAGGGGGATGAGAAATCATTAATTGGGAGGTCAATTGGACCGACTAGATAGACTCGGGGTCTTGGAATGATGAGACTTGACAAAAGGGTTTTTAAAAATACTAAATGGTGCTCAAAAATGGTGGGGGCATGAAAGTCACTATATTATGTTTTTTTAACAAAAATAGGAGCACTTGTTGGTATTTTAGCTATTTGACCCACTTAAACTTAACCATTTTTAATATAATTTAGTAACTTATAAACCAGATTCAAAATTCTATGATTCATGTTTATACAACATCTTCCAATTTTAAGTGTAACTATTTCAAAAAACTCATACAAGTTGAAGTTTTTTATTTTTCAGAAAAATGCATCCACTTAAAATCCCCTTTTGGCCCCCCAACTTGGTGCACTTACCCACATTAACATCCATCCATTCACATACATTCAACAATAGCATATTTGGTGTGCATAATACATTTAAATAATCATAACACATAAGAGAGAGCTCATAAACACAATATTTAAGTGGAAAACCCGCATAGGGAAGAAAACCAACTGAAACACAAACATTATATTGTTATGTTTCAAATTTAGTGGAGCACCAACCACACAAGGAGCACCAACCCCTAATTTAGTGAAGAAACCACTCCACAAGGAGGCTACTGACCCCTAAGTTGATCATTCACAAAATAAACCATATGAAGTTAAAGATATCTGATTTTTTTTTGCAACAATTGATGGATATCACAAATTCAGCTCATACATGTAGCATCAAACCATCATTCCTATAACTTGTTTTATCGTATTCTTATCAAACTTTTCTTGGATCTAAATACTTGCACACATGCTTTTAATCAGTCTTAAACCTATCAAACACTTCTTCGATATAAAAACATTCCCTCATACATGTTACACGCTCACATATGGGTCATACTTTTCTCTCCTTGAGCACTAGTTCAAAAATGAACTCAAACTTAAATTTTGTACCATTTTCTTTTCACAACCATAACGGAGGCCAGTCCCACATGACTAATCCAGCCAAAAAACTTAATATCATCCCAATTCATTCATTAAAATGTTCACATTTGACTTATATAGGTCGGTCATTCCCAAAACCATTAAAAGGCTCAAAACTCCATCACCTGGATGAGATAAAACCAAAAATGCCAAAACCATGATTATTAAATATCCAAAATTCATTATAGATGTGTAATATAACATAACAACATCAACCATGGTTGTTAATTAGCTTGCACCAATCAAATATTTCATAACACAACTCAAAAGGATCAAAACCTTCACCAAACAGCTTGTTTCCAAAGACTGTCTTCACCTTTGGGCCTCGATACCACCCAAAAACAACTCGGATATTTCATGTGAACACTCTACATAACCTTAGGACTTGTATATCACATCCATGTATGTTATAGCTCATGAAACATCCATATGTGCAAACCACACCTACTTTCCTCTTCACCAAATCAAGCTTCCCATAAAGTAGTTTTACAAACGCAATCTGGTTTGAACTCTTTTTCCACTTTCAAGACCTCCAAATTCCTTCGGTGGTAACTTAATTCATCCCTCTTCACTCTCCAACTTATAGAAAGTGTAAATTAATTCATATAATCTCTCATTAACCTCAATCTTTCGAGAAAAATCTAATCTTCCCTAAGAAACAAAACTTATTCTCTTTAAAATAACCTAGATGACCCATAAAATATCATAATAATGAGACAAAAATTATACCAATAGAATTATATTTGAATCTTATTTCCATAACATATTATAAATCCTTCCAACTCCAAGTGGAAGGCCTTGAAACCAAGCTAATCTCTAAAGCGCCCCAAAGCGCCTTTGACTAGTTTTCACAAATAGGGCACACTTTGCTATTTAGAAGAATTACCATGGTCTAAAACCATCATGTACATCAAGAAAAACTCCCGTGATAAAAAAAATGTCAATTTGTTTTGCAACTCTTTTGGATAACCTTTTCCCAAACTGATCTTCTTCTGTAAACTTACCTGTTTGAATGAGGTCCACTCACCATCACGTGTTGTACCATACCTTTATGGAAACCTAGAGGATTTATATATATCATCAAATCATCATACTAGCATAACCAATTAATTTTGAACACTTATGGAGAAAAAATATCCTACCACTTTCAAGCTAGGGTTTTAAGCACACACAAAGTAGTTTACCTTCTTAACATTCGTTCATAAAAATGTGATGATAATATGGCTTCATTCTTCTTTGGAAACCTTCTTAGTTCAATTTAGAAACACCCCTAAAATCCCTAAAATCCCGTGTAAAGCATACAATTCATGTTGAGTATCGAAGGTCGGTTTTTATCTCAAAAACACACTTTAATTCACTCGGTTTTACCAAAAATGACATATCTTGCAAATCCCTCTTTAGAATGACCTAAAACTTGTCATGAATCATCATAAAAGCATCATTTCACTTTCCATACTAACCATATAACCCAAATATCCTTGCAACTCTCCGGACATTAAGACTTACATGTGCTAACTTGCATGTTCTCACTGTTTACTTTCCAAGGACCTAAAATATGCATTGTACCTTTGATTACTGACCTAAAAATCATCATACACCTAATACATCATGTCACAACATTGTTCCCATGCTTGGATGATATTTATCAGCTCCAAAACTCATATCTCCTTACCATTTTACATGCTCCAGGGCTAAGAATATGTCTAGAATGACCTGACTCAGCCATGACACCATGAATTGACCATTCTGGCCTCATGAAGAATCATGTACACCTCTAACACACATTATGGACCATGAATAACCTAATACCAAGCTTTTACTAACTTAGGAGATCTCAAACCATGACTAGGCCTACTCAACCATGCATTAGGACCTCATAGAATATTACCAAACTTGACACTACCAATCAACCATCAAACTTGACATCAGATTGACACCTCATGGAGACTCATACAACACCATGACACATTTTTCCATCAATGTACTTAGCAGCAATGACAACATTGACACACAATGGCCAACAAAAGGATTTATACAAGATAGGAAGGACATGTGATTAAATCTTAGAACATTTAAAGTGAAGAAACGTGACACCTAAAATATAGACTAGTGACATTCAAAGAGCATCTAAATGAGGTGTATTCTTGAAATACATTTAATTTTATTATAACCAACACACCCCGTTTTTTGGAAAAATGGAGGCACGCTAAAAAAATTGATTTTCTTATTGATTAGTCTATTACTTTGAAAATCATAATAGCATTACACTCTCTATTTTTTAATTGATTATTCATATGTAAAAGAGTTTTCACAGGTATATTTGAGGGTTTTCAATGTGTGTGGATTTTAAACAATGAAGAAAATTACAAGAAGGCAAATGATTATGAACTTCAACTTCCGTTTTATTCATATTTTTTTGATGAAAGGGATATTATATTATATTAATTCAATATGATATAAGATAGCTTTAAGAAAAAAGTGGGTGGTATGGTAACACGCCCCAAAAACATAAACAAACTAGGCCAAGCCTAGGAGAACAATGAACTTTTATGCCGATCCTAGGAGAAAACAAAAGCTAGGCATCTCCTATGAGAAAATAAAACTAAGAAGCAACTCGCAAACATGCTTTGAGCGGGTGGATCTTTATCATCTGCAGCAACCCAAGCCAAGTAAATCCTTGCCAACATCCTGGAATATCCCAACTAATGGGATTCTCTTCTTCTTTTTCGCCTCTCCTTGAGTGGGGATGGCGAGGTGAAGCGGGGGAACTTGTCGGAGGTAGACGATTGCAGAGGCGGGTTCCACCCATCCACGGTATGTTACATGGTGGCAACAAGAGATCCCCACTCGTCTTTGGTGAGCAGGTGACCCTAGCCCTACTAGTGAGCTAGCGAGGATTTTGTTGGTAGTGAAGGTGAATAAATTCATTGATGGAGAGGGCTCGGGGAATGCTAAGCTCGGCTGAAATCACGCCACCGAGGCCAAGCTCAATGACCACCACGGTTAGGTGGCGAGGAACACCGAGTAGGAGAGGGTGGCACACGGACAAAATTATAGTGGGCTTTCCCCCAGTGTCGCAGTAGGGTCTGGAGGTGGTCCACCTCCAGCGTGACTTTATTTTCCTAGACTTGTATCTACAATAGCACATTCAAGATCACCATAGATTTGTTATAAATGGAAAATGTTGATCAACTACAGAATTAGCAAATAAAAACAATTCTTTCTTTGCATATCTAAAAATAAATTCCCGTTTAAAAACATGCCAAATCTAGGTGAACATAACCGAAGCTTGGGATTGTCTCTTACAAGGATATGATGCTATGTAAAGTCGTGTAGTATAAGTGTGAAGAAAAAGGAATTAATCCATTCTATGCAAGTGGGCTTTTGGACAAAACCAAAAAAATGTAGAATTGTTTCAAATGTCTCGCAAAAGGGGAATTTTGGAGTGGGACCCTAATTTAAACAAGGCGAGCCACGATAGGAAGACCTTGGTTCAAAATACACCAAAGAAAGTGGGAAATCTTAGGCTCCACATAAATAGACCAAACAATGTCAAATCACCTTCTCCAGAGGGACAAAGTGGAATAAATTCCCCATCGCGTGTTGAGTTTATCCACCATGGGTAAATGAGGCAAAAGATAGTGGCAGCCTTTCTGGTAAAATAATTGTGAAATGGAGTATCCATATACCATTTCCACTCTCTCCACCAAGGGTGAGAGGATTTTACTACAATCTTGTGTAGCATGTGGTTAGGGACCAAATTGATCACTTGATATAAGTTACTTGATCCTATTTGGATAGCAAAAACGAGTTTTAATTTCGAGGCCAAGAGAACCAGGATTGCAAGAGTTTGTAAAATAAGTCCTAAATGGTATGAATTCTACATTTGAAAAATTTGAGCGTGGAGATTCCAAATAACTCTGCAAGACATTTATCATGGGCCCGGAATAGCAATGACCACTAGAGGGAATGATGGTTAATGGAAATCCCCATGCAAAACCATCCCTTTTCCATTGAAGCCGTGGGTTTGATGCATTCCCATGCTTTCCAAATACTCTTGATCAAAAAAGTGCCAACAATTTTGATTGGCACTAAGGTTATAATAAGGTTAATAAACCCCAAGCCTTTCCACGTTCGGTAGTCATACGAAGATCCATCTTTAATGCCATTATGTAGAAGCACTTTCCATGCTTCTTGGCTAGTGATTATTCTAACAATCCATTTCGCACATAAATCTCACCCTTGCAGTCGAATGTTAACAAGGCTAAGCCCTCCAGAGTTGTGGGGAAGGAAACAAATATCCCAAGCAACCCGGTGAAATCCCATGCCTATAGAAGCTTTTCTAGTTTACGGATAGAATCTTTTAAGGGACCAAGGATGAAGAATAGTAAACGTGCATGGTGCAAAGAACTTTTGAGCAAATTTGGAACTTCTCGGCCAAACCCAATGATAAAGGTCCGGTAAGCTAGTATTCCATTTTTTTGACCACTCTTTGAATAACATATTTCCAAAGCTCAGCTAGAGAGGCTTGAAAAGCAAAAGGAATATCAAGAAATTTAAAAATCTCACCATGAGCCAGCACCTTCCATTCAAAAGTGGTGAGCAAATCAAGCGCAAGAAGAAAATATTGTTGATAGCATTGGTTTTTTCTCCATTGAATGGAAGAACTAGATGCTAAACAGAAAATATCTAGGCATTGCATGACATTACGAATGTTGGCTTCATCTTTAATAAGAGGGAGAAAGGAATCATCTGTGAAGTGGCCATTCAGTAATTGAGAATTGGGTGCAAAAGGAAGAGAGATGCCCCTGACAAGCCCTTGAGATTTGGGATGAGCCAATAAATACCCAAATCCTTTTGCAGCCAAAATGTAAAGTGCAGGGGCTAGAGGGAAACCTTGGTGAATGGAGTGAAAAATCCTAAAGGGTTCCAAGCTAATACCATCGATAGTGATCTGAGAAGAGGCATCTGAAAAAAGAATGCTAATAGATTGAATGAAATTGGGGCAAAATCCAAGGGCTTGGAGCATGGCAAGAATAAATGGCCATTCAATCCGATCATAAGCCTTCTCAAAATCATTTTTTATGAACATGGCAGGTTGATTTGACCTACGAGCCCATTTCATGCCCTCCCAAACAACAATTATGTTATCTAGGATATAAAAGTCCTAAATGAATCATGTTTGTTACAGTGGATAACGCTCTTCGGAAGAATGTCGTGAAGCCACATAGCCAAAGCTTTGGTGATAATTTTGGTGTCCCCAGATTTCACCCTGAAGTCTGGGACTACCCATTTGAAAAAAAAAAATCATTCTTTTAAAATAGCGGGTTTTTTTGTGTTTTTATTGCTATAAAATGTCTCAGTATTACGTTAAGATATTCCTAGTGAATCATATGAGCCAATTTTGACAAATACCCATATGCCAAAACTCGTTTTATCCCTCTGCCAAGTTTTGTCTACGGGAAATTTTTATTTAATTATTTATTAAATAAATAAAACCCTGTTTGAAGTAAATTATGCTCCGGTTGAATCCTGTTGAAGTTTTACATGCTAGTATTCACAAATCTCATTAGGGTTTTCACCAGGAATGATTTCAGAGCTTTATCTGTGACTTCTGGCAATGTTTTTCACTTTTTTTTGTATTTTTCTCGAGTTTTCTCTGCCGGTTTCTCGTGAAATTACCCTAGGTCAATTCCTTCACCAGTATAGTCTGTTTAATTACCTAAAGCATATGTAGATCATCTACCAACACAACACCAGAAGGAATCAACCTCAAAATGCAAGCTGCTAACCAAAAATGATGAAGTCATGCACAAAAAGTCTCTCCTAGGCAAGTCACAATTTTTTGAATTAATGAGTGTAAGGCTGCATGAATGGGATTTTTAGTAGTCATTAGCTGCTAGAGCGAGAGAATTTCTTACCTACCTTGTAGGGTACTTTTTCCCATGAAGTCAAATTCACTTAAGCTACGATGGGAAAATTAGAGGCGGCAGGTAGGTGGGAATTTCTTACTGCCTTGTAGGGTGAAAATTCCCATTATAAAATAAAGAAAAATCACTTAAAGCACCGATGGGAATTTTCTGCCTACCTAGCAAGCTAACTTTTCCCACCAAAGAGATTTATTCACCCATGCAAGTCACACTTTATCAAAGGAGGTCAGTTTTAATGCAAGTCGCACTTTTTGGAAGGAAGACTTTAAGCTGCTAGTGGGAATTTTGGCAGTGGCAGGAAGGCGGGAATTTCTTACCTGCCTTGCAGGGTAATTTTTCCCATGAAGTCAAAGTCACTTAAGCTGCAATGGGAATATTAGAGGTGGTAGGCAGGTGGGAATTTCTTACCTGCCTTGTAGGGTAAAAATTCCCATTATAAAAGAAAAATCACTTAAAGCACTGGTGGGAATTTCTTACCTGCCTTGCAAGGTAAAAATTCTCATGATGAAAGTCAAATCACTTAAGTGGAAGAGGGAATTTTAGAGCTGCAGTGCAGGGTAGAAATTCCCATCAAGTTGAATTCTTATTTTAAGCAATTCCTCTTGCCAAAAAGTGCAACCCACCTTGGGTGAATACAATGCATTTAATAATATTTATCAATGGTTTATTCACCCAATTTTGGCACCATAAATAGAAGGAAAGTCAATGCAAGTGGAAGAGCTAAGGAGAAGTCAAGGATGCATGCTAAAAATAAATAAAATAAATTTATTTAAAAGTAATCACCAACATTCATACTTGGGCGCCGAATTTGGGTGAATAAACATGATTGTTTATTAATTAAATTGCCAGAAATAGGAAGGACAATTATTAAAAATAGAATGTTGAGGGTTATATAAGCATGGGCTGCCATAATAAAGAAGCAATTAATTCTTTTTGCAAAGGATTGCAGCCCAGACAGGTTTTGGCACCAAAAGAAGGAGGATTTTGCATTAAAGTTTATTTTCCACTACCAAGAAGCTTCCAGTTTTGGCGCCTAGGGTTGGAATAGCCTAATTTTGGTCATTCTGAGCATTTGCATGTTGGTATAAGTGCTCTGGGTGAATTAAATAATATTTTTCTTGTTTTGCATGCAAGCAAAGCCTCAAATTTTAGGGCAACAGACTTTATATGCAGATTTTGGTGATAAAAATCAAGTATTCATGCCATGGACTCCATCTTTGTCTAAATAAATTATAGGTATTCATCACAGGTGCTCAAATCAATGTCAGGTACATTGAATATATCTTCCAAATCAGAAGAAATTGTCAGATCTGCACAAATTGATCCAATTGCAAGGGATTTCGGTAGAATTAAAAGAAAAAGAGCTTAGATAAAGATTATTCTAGCCATGATGAAGCATGATGAAAGAAAAGGATCAGCAGAATCATGCATAGCTTCCAAATTTGCTGAAGTCAATGATACAAACATAGGCCCCGAACTTATCACCAATTTGATTGATAGATCCAACTCTCATAATTACAAAGGCTTCGGAAAAAATCCTTCCTCTTATTTCTAACGCAGCCCATGTGGAAGTCATTGCATGGAGAATTCCTTTCAGAAGCTTGTGCATGTGCTCCCAATCTTCCAATTGAAGCCTTCATTGAATTTACTTGTGTTTTCCTTCACCCTAGAGTGCTTTCCAGAATTTAAAATTGCTCATATGTAATTTTAAATAAAAGATGATGAGTTTTGTCTGAATTATTTATGGCAAACATTGCACTAGTGCATGTACTGAAGAAGAACTACAAAAGCTTCAAGGATAAAAGGGGAAGACATGTCAGAGGTAGCACCCACAGGAAAATCACAGTCAGCTACTTCTAGATCCAGTTTGGTGAGAATCAAAGGAAAGAATTCAACAACATATGGGAGTATCTCAGATCCATGGCAGAGATATCATTTAGATCATTCATTGCTAAAATAGATGAAGCAGAAGTACAATACAAGTTGGATCAACATGCAGAGTATGGAAGGAGAACAAGACTAGGAGGGTTGTATCTTTCTTCTTATTTATTTTCCTCTTTCTCTTATTATCTCCGACAAAGTAATTGAGCAATCAATTAAATTATAAAACTTAAGTGATTGGTTTAAAAATCGTTACTTGAAGAAGTCAATTACTTGGAAATAGGTGGCAGACATGCAAAATAGAAGGTTCTATTTTTCAGGTTATAAATGATGTAAATCATACAAAGAGGAATTCCAGGAGGAAGATTGTCAATTGTTTCCCTTTTCATAGCTTCCGCATGCGAGAATTCATTTAAAGCTTCCTATTTGTAATTGCCCTTTATACACTATAAATAGAGGAAGAACATATGGGTTAAGGGAATCGGAATTTGTAATCAGCATTCTTGTGTTCCAGACTTTGATCTGAAACCCCTAATTTCTACAAGAAGAGGAATAGAGAAGAGATTTCCAGAGAACTTTGTGTCAATGATGCATTTTGCTTCGTTTTCTTTCTAGATCTATTCATAAACTTTGTATTATTACGAGATCTAGATCCGAAAGTTTCCTTTGCTTTGAATTCTTTGTTTAATGATCTATTTTTAATCTCTGTGCATGCAATCAACTCTGTAAACTATTGCTTGGGTTGCACATCCTCTCCACTTTCTCCTATTTCCTATTATTTTCCTCTTCTGCAGATTTTTCCTTTCTTTTACTACTTGTTGCAGAATTGTCTAGCTATGGTTCATGAGCTAAATAGTTAAAGTAATACCAACAGATAGATATTGGGACATATAACTGACAAAATCTTACATGGGAGCCTCGCCGGTAAATGAGGGAGATTTATCTCATGACTGCCTAGGTTTTCAGTTGTGCAGAAAATCTAGCCAACAAATTTTGTATGAGACATTCAATAAGGTGATAGACTTCCAACAAGTAATTTTCTCTAGGTCTCCTTGTTAAGGGATGAATTTGATATTCCCTTTGTGGATACGTGGCCCTAAGGATTGATTCTGAAATCCCTCGAGATAAACTTGAAAAGTTCTGACCAATCGAGTCCCACAAGGATTTGTAGGACTCGCAAAGAAACCCATCACAACACAGGCGCTTTGTCATTGGCCATCTACATGGTAACATCATGAGGTCATCAATGGTGAGCATTCGGTCACATATCACCTTTTGGGCCTCCGATAATTTATAGGACATAACACCTAAACATTGATCAAGAGTTGTTTGACGAGCTACAAAGAGTTGTTAAGCTTGGAATGCAAGTTTGTAATGGCAAATGATGGCTCATAGCATAAGTGAGAATTCGAGGGTCGGGCCATGAGCGCCGCCATCCATGATGGCCATAATTTGCTAACAAGGTTTCTTGGCTCTGAGGGAAAGAAATAATTCTTTCAAGACATGATCACCGATTTTGAGCCAGTGCATTCTAGCTCGAGATCCGAGCTCCTCGGCATTGTATTTGTCTTTAATTTTTGGCCAAGCTTAGCAACCTAAAGTTACATAATTTTAGAGAAGGAATCACCTTGAAGCATCGCCACCACATGGTTGAGAGTCAAGGTTCTAGCGAGAGTATGAGCAGCGCACTGATTTTTGCCACTGTTTGTCATAGATTCTAAGCAATATAGTTGTCCAATTCATCACGTCCTCCCACCATTGAATCCAGCTAGCATGCATAGGTTAATGGTAGCGATGACGATGATGACTTAGGTCGAGGAGCTAAGTTCTAAACATGTTTGATATGATTGAGAGTGGGGCCATGTTGCATCAAGGCAATATTAAGAAAGAATTGGCCTTTATGATAAAGAATGTGTGTATCGGGCCAAGTGATACGAAATCATATAGGGAATGGTCTCAAAGAAAAAAATAAGGCATGACCTCCACTAGCAAGGAATAAATGTTGTCAAACTCAAAATAATCTTGAGCTGAAAACATAGCTCTATTGATCCGCTTAAGTACTTGATCTATTCCTCCTCGCATATTGGACCAAGTAAACCAGGCTTCGATGTGGAGTGTGAGAGGCATTAGGATCATAAAACCCAAACTTATTACGAATGAAGTACCACACCTCCCTTTCACCGATTTTCCACCTTATCGACGAGGGGCCACATTTATCATTAGGTGACTCCACCATATTAAAGTCTCCACTTATGACCCAATAAGCGTCGGGAAGTGTGTTGGTGATCTACCGGCGTGGATCATCCCTTTCAGTCGCATTGTTAGAGGCATAGATATTGATGAGGCTACATGGGTAGCCATCAACGATAAATAGGACCCATATGGCATGGTTGGTGGGGTTGATGTCATGATCAATTAATAAGGGTCGCCATTTCGTCATTTAGGGAAAGGGATATTAAACCCCCACACCCTTCTTCATGATTACTACAGAAAGCCAAGTTTTCATTTAAGATGGATTTACAAACCACCTATAACTGAAAAATGATAATTTTCACTTCTGCAAAACAAAACATCCAAATTTATGATTTTTACCAAGTTTCATGAACAACATACTTACGAGATGAGTCTATAAGACCTCGAACATTCCAAGATAGACAATTCATGGGAGATGGTGATCAAGGGCCATGTCGCAATCCTCTAAGCCATCAAAGGCATCATACTAATTTTTAGGAATTGAGCGGTATTATGTTGCAAAAAGTCATGTAATTCAAAAAAAAATCATTCGGTGTATTCGATGTTGCACTCTTCTTTGGTTGAGTCCATGCATGCTACGAGTGGCTATGATCTTGAGAGATGTGAGAGGACTTCAATGCCTTTTGGAGGGTCCTTGTGAGTTGCTTGTTGTTATCACCGAATCACAGCACCCTCGATTTGCACAAGTGTGTGTGCTTGAGCTCACAGTGTGACTAGGTAACATGGGTACTATCTCCAAGTTGTGGGACTTGTTACTTGAGATAGACCTCCAAAGAAAGTTGGTTCTTCTTCCTAATCCTAGTGCAAACTAACTCTACTAAGATGAAGCTACTAACTATCTCTATCCTACAATTTCCAAGGGACCAGGGAGAGATAAATAACATGCAAATGAAGGAAAACTACACTACATAGGTGATGCACCAAAAGAAGGGAATGAGAACAATTTCTAATGTGTGAAAATGGAAGTAAAATACATATCAGAGAGGGTGACGACAGTTCTCCACAGTCTAATAACAACATTCACAAAACATTTCTATGCATACACAATAATAATAGGTCCCTGCAAGAGTATAGTGTAGACACAAACATTTGCAATAACATTAGAGAGGCAAGGAGAATGCAACAAACTCAGCAAGGGAAGATACATCCACAAACTTGAATCTATTGCTTCATTAATATGCATAGTCCAAACTATTACAAAAGAAATTCCTAGATCACCATGCAAGGAGTCCACTACAAAGGCCTATAGCACATTGACTTCACAAAACCAAAATGACAGAGTTTTGCTACTCAAACTATCCTCTCCTTACAATGAGCCCAAAACTTCAATTTATAGATTCTAAAAAAGAGATATAGAGAGAGAGAGATGCAATTCCTGAAATTCCCTTTCCCATCAATTACAAGTCATTATAAATGAGTGTGGTTGGTGGTTTTGGACCTGCAGAAGCAATCTCAAGGTTCCCATAACTTGCAGCAGTGAAGAATGATTGTCCATGCTCATTAAATGCTTTTCCAACCACTTTTCAACAACCAAATAGAAATGGGCTCATTTTCCTTAAATATCACTATTAAAATTTTAAAAATTTCTTCATTTCTTAATTTTTTTCCATCAATCTTAGAACCATGATTCCAACGAGACTAATTTTGCAAAAATCTGTTGAAAATTTCTCAAGTTATGACCCTCTGAGTGTGAGCAGCTATTTTGAGTTTGCAAGACATTTCTTGCACTTTATGGTATTGAACATTTAAATTTTTAGAGATGGAGATGTTTCTTTTATTTTCACCCACCTACCCTTAATAAAATAAATAAATCCAATTTTTTGGCGTAGAGGATGTCGAAAGCTCTCCGAAAAGTCAAATTTTGTCAAAATCGGAGCTCAGGTCAAAATTTATACTCGTTTGAACTTCGGGGGTCGGGTGTTCCACGCGGGCTCTCACAATCTGCATCTCACCACATTCCTTTATATTATGAGCATTGTGGGTTTTCAGGGAACTTGTGGCACTGGGGTATAAGGGCCACATGGGTCGCCAACTCCCACCTTACCCGCATTCAGCTTACTACGAATGTTTCGGCTTTTACGGGCCCGTGACGACAATCTACACTTGGGCCACTTGGATTGCTCGACCCCGCCATCGCCACACCATATAGACATGCAAAAATTTTGGCCTTTCCACATACTTCATGTCCCAACTCACTCAAGACATTTGGGTCATCCAACTCTACCTTATCCATAATATACTGGACCCATTTCATTTGATATGCGGCGATTTCGGGTTTGTAAGAACTCAAGTCTCTGCGATACTTGGACCGTCTCCTGGCCATAGAGACTGAATTTTCCACAATACATTGTGCTCACTCCATTCTTTTATAAATTGGACAAGTCAAGCATTTCGAGGAACTGCGCAGCCCGATGGAACTTAGGCCGCTTTAGGATGTGAACTTCCGCCTTTTCCACATTACATTGAGTTGATAATATCCTTTAAAAATCGGATGAATTGGCATTTCGAGGAACTTGCGGCCCGATGGAACTTGGACCACACAGGGCGCCAAGACCCGATTTACCCACAATACACTTCTTCCTTAGTTTTTTAGACCCAAGTTGAGGATGAGGAACCCTAGTTCCATCCGCATCTATTCCACCCATGACCTCCATACCCATGATGCATTAAAATAAGCCTTTTCTCCATTTCTTCAAATTTCTAGCAAATTTTTGCTAACTCCTTAGATTTTCCTTGAATGGGGAAGTTAGAGAAAAGCAAAGGCGTGCCCCAAAATCCAGATTTCTTGTTTTCACCATTTCTATCTATCCGAGTCTAAAGAAATTGTGCAAGTTATCAAAATCACCTTGGGGTAAATTTGAATAACACTTATCAAGAGTAAGCAGTGATGATTTTGGCATGGTGGCATTGTATCTGAGTTTGTCTGGTCCATGAGAACCGAAGCCTCTAAGGGCATCTTTGGAAAACTTTGGCAACTGGATAGTCGAGTTAGCGCAATGATGCTTCTTTAAAGATAGCTTGATTGGCTCTTTGGCTTGCAAATTACGGGGTTGTTCCTTAACAAGTGGCTCCCATTGGCCATTTGGGCCGAGACCTTATTTTTAAGGATTTTTATTACTTTTTCAGCCCCCGTCAACTTTTCAACCTTCCTCGGTTGGGGTTTGACGGGTTTGGTAGTTGTTTTGGCCACGGGGCGATTGCGAGGGACATAAAGAGGTTAGTCTTTGATCTTATGATCAGAGGCCTGGAAACGGAAGGAAGTGTTATGAAAATTGATATACATGACCTACTGAGAATAGCATTTGTCTCTCATTTGAATATCCACAAATTCTTTCAAATCTGAGAGATATCAACTTCAACGCATACACACTTCTGCGAGTGAGCATGGTAGAACTTATCTACTTAGATAGGACTAACAAATAATGTTAAATAACAAAACCTTGAAATTTTTTAGATCATTTGACCACCCACATGGATGGATGAGTCAACAAAAAAATTTAAAAAATGAGTCATTAAATCTCACAGATTAACGAGACCACAAAAAGCGACATTTGATGGCTCGCGTGAAGCATAATTTATGGTGAAGATACTTGACAATACAATAATTTAATGCTTAAATAGTTAAGAACTCAAATTTCATAATTGTAAAAGATGTTATTTGATTTTTGAGCTTCATAATTTAGTTGCGAGCAAAAGTAGTTTACAATTATTTGTTCTTAGTAATTATGAATTATAGATGTTAGGAAATATTAGTTCCTGAATGTAGAACAATGTGGTTGGCATATATTTGCTATTTTTATTGTTTACTTGCTATCAATCAATCACACATGAAATTTGTGATGGAAATGTCGAAGGGATACATCAAAGAAGTTAAACTTGAGGGAGATAAACATTAATACATCAAAGAAGTTAAACTCGAGGGAGATAAACATTAGAGGAGATAGAGTGGAGATGAAGAAGGATATTGAGGGAGGAGAAGTCAAAGGCCTTGGAAAATGTAGGAAAATGTACATGAAAAATATTATTTCTTATGACTAGACATATATGAAGCATGTGTCATTTGTGTCAATATTTTAAGGAGAGAGGGCATATGAGGTGCAGAGTAATTGAGGTAATGTACTTTAGATATGTCTTAGAATTCAAGGCAATGTCAATGAATACTCCCAAGGGAATGTTATAATTTGGTTGATTGGTGTGAAGATTATAATTTATTGACAATCCAACAAATATGAATGCATGAATTTTAGTCAAGGATGGTTGGAATTTATGTCAACTCATATGTCGAGGCAAGGAGACACATGTAGCCTACATCAACTATTTGTTAGAAGTGTCGACCAATGCAATGTTTAACCATTGTATGCAAAGGGAAATAGTGGGTGAGTTGGGGGAAGATGTAAACTTGAGTGACCTTGTTAGTAGTGTGAGGAGATGTCATATGCTAGTAAGTATGAATTGCAAAGCTCAAAACGAGATCCATGATGTAATACGATGTCAATCTTAGAGGACCCTCAATATAAAGACCAATGTTTGATGATCCCAAAACCAAATGCAAATCCAATAAAGATCAAAGTTGAGGGATCAAGTTGAGCTTGATGAAAGTGCAATGTTTGACGTTAACACGAAGCCAAGAAAAGTGCAAGGGAGAGACAAGACATTCACTTTTACAGGTGTTTAGAGGAAGACAATGTGTCATAAAATATAAGAAAAGGTGCATGTGAATGTGTTTGCAGGGATTGTGGGAACCTTCCATTATACCTCCTATCTTAAACGAAAATCTCTCTAAATTGTTCGTGAGAGAACTTTGATAATGACAAATTAGTCTAGTAGAATCCAATGATCGATACTATACTTTGACATTTAAATAATAAAGCTTATTCATGTTTCGACATGGTTGTGTCCAAGAACACAATTTTATCGCATCGACCTCATTTGGAAAAAAATGGCTATTGATATAAGTACTTGTTAGCATTACAAATTCAACAACCAATAACATGTAATATTGTTGGCCTATATATTTTGTGTATATATAAGTGATGGTGTTTGCATTTTTTCAACACAATGGAGGATTTGCAAATTGTGGGTTTGTTTCTATTATTGTGCAATGAGAAACAAGTTGTGGAACAAAAAGATTGACACTAGGGCCATCCTACCTCAAGTGTTAATGACTACATCTATAAAATCCACCTTCCATTAAGCTTTGATGGTTGAATACTATTTGCTCTAAACTCCCATTTTGGCCAAATTAGGAGGATGATGGTGTAGGTCTGAAAAAGGGTTAGATAGAATCATACAAGAGTAGGATAACATAAAGTGAAGATACTATCTCACCAAAATTATAATTTTTCTCCCGATGCACATGCCAAGAAGAGGAGATAACAAAATATCGAAATGTCTAACCCAATACCAAGTCTAAGCTCTTCATAGGCTACCAAGGACCACAATGACCCGTGTTAAAGGGTAAAATCTTCTCTCGATGAACCTTGAGATCGAGATTCTCCCCAACCTTGAAGGCTTTATAAATTATCCTTCACTATCACCTACGAAAGGAATCTTGCATATATTTGAGTCCAACAAGGTGTAACCCCTTTCGGACATGCTCTTTACCTCATCCTCATTATCCAAATCATCCTCTCTATTAAGAGACACCATAACATGAATAAAAGTAATCAATGCTTTTGTTGGAGCTATGGATGTCCAAACCCTTAAGTTGGTTCTCTTGCATGGATTCTTTACTATGTTTGTACTCATGTGTTACCATTTTTTGTTTGTCTTCCACTTTTACATTACCATGTTTGTACTCATGTTTACCATTTTTTGTTTGTCTTCCACTCTTACATCACTAAAACACATAACAATGTGATAGTAGTAATCCTTGAAAGTTACAAATTTAAATAAAGGGCTTTTCAACTTAACGGGTATCAAGACAAATTTAATACATTTAAAATACAATGTAATAAATAAGTGGTGTGTGATGGTAAGAAATGGTGACAATTTGCCCATATGTGACTTCAACTTTAACTTCTTCAACACCTCCTTATAGATGTATGTAGTGCACCATCTGGGTGAGATTGCTAGTTACTATGAAGAACTAGACTTTTCCATTGTAGAAAATTGGAGGGGAACATGTTTTCATGGCATGGAATCCTTTGCTGAGTAAGCTTAGGACACCATAAACCATCATTTTCTTAATTGAAAAATAATACCTAAAGAAAGGAAATTTTCTTTCTATTTTTTTCAAAGGCTTTTGGGTGTGTAGGTCAACATGAATAGTAACACACTATAGCTGGGTCCATTAATTACAATATTTTGGGGGTAATAGATAATGTTTGAACTTACACAACATGACATTGGCATTAGTTTAGAAATTTAATAATGAAGTGGTTCATGAGATATACACGTAGCACCAAATAGGAAATAATTTCCACCAGTTAGAACTATGAGATGGAAACCATAAAAAGGCTAAATGTGGGAAATGTATTAATGTTGGGCATTTCCTTTTTTATGGTAACCATTCTTCTCCAAAAGAGGAAAGATGAATATGGTGGCCTTTCCATGGTTTACAAAGGGTTGGTTATTTCTAATGTAGGTAGAACCATGACACTTTTTGATATGTTCACTTTGATAGGTTGGCCTAGTTGTATATTTTTTTAATTTTTTGAGAGGTAAAAAATATGGGAAGATATTTTGACATATATTTAGAAGGTTTGATTAAAATATTTTCCTTATTGAGGAGAAAATGAGAAGAGAATCTTTCAAGGTTGGTGCACTGATATGATGATGAAATAAGTATTGAGTAACATGAGTCAACTTAATAAAAAAAGTATTGAGCTTAAGAATAACATTGTATTGTGTCTTTGTTTAGCCATATGGAGGGGTCCCTCACTCAGTGACATTAACTTATCTCTCAGTTCTAGGTCACCAACAACAAGCCCTTACATAACTAAAAGAAATGGAAAATTTTGAGAAAATATGGGGAAATGGGCTTTGCTATTTTTTGATTTTATTTTTATGGTGTAAGGTTTTTGATTGGATGGTGTTTAATTTGTTAGATAAGAAGAAGACATGAATGGAAATTTGGAAAGAAAAAAGTGGAAATAAACTGTTTTGAGTCCCACACCTATTCCACAAAATTTCATTATTCATACCCAAATAATATATGCTATATGTGCTCTACTTTATCATATCGATCTTGCTCGCATTATTTACATGAAATAAAAAATAAGAGGAAGACATTAATGGAATGTTGGAAAGAAAAATATATGACTTAAATGTTGGAATTAAATACCTACATGTCCACACCTATTCCATGGCTTTCTACCTAAATAATATCTACTATTTGTGCTCCAATTTATCATTTCAATCTCACTTACATTATTTATGTGAGTGCAATTTACGACAATATTGACTATAACAAGTAACTCTTAGTCTATATTACCTTTGAAAGGACTAATAATGCCCAAAAGCAACTTGAATCAAGCACATATAAATATAGAAGAGGAAATAAACAATCATTAAATAAAATACTTTCTTAGTCCATATTAACTTTAATCGAACTAATAGTGCCCAAAAGTAACTTGAATGAAGCACATATAAATATAGAAGAGGAAATAAACAATAATTGAAGAAAATTCTTTAATATTATAGAAACAACAATGATTAAAAACACATATCATGATTAAAATGTGTTGTGAAATCATTCGTTCCAACAAGAAAGAATTGATGTTTAAAAAACACTTAGTTACCATTTAACATATCAAGTTGCTCAGTTACCATTGAACATATCATGTTGCTCATGGTATGAGTAGTATATGTTTTCACATTGTTGCCTCCCAAAAGTCACCAACTCAATTCCCATGCATGGTCTGCTCTTTTTTTGCATTTCGAATACTAAAATTATCGTTATAATTAAAAGCTTGAATTTCAAAGTGGAGAAGCTGTGTTTATGGGATTAATGCATCTGATTTTCAGTTGATTACAATCCCACCGAGTAAATAAAACCTACATAAAGACTCATAAGAAAATTAATCTCCAATTAGGTGAATATTGTTCGCCGGACCCATCATTTCTTTGTTCTAACACGAAAACATCACGAGGTCGAAACGCGTCATAGGTTTAAAGTAAAGTTGTTGGACACATGGATGACTATGGAAAATTTCATGCATCAACAACCAAAATCATCTCAGTTGTCTATTCCCTAACACTGATCAGAAACAACAACCTTCATCTCCATTAGAAAATGTCAACGATGGTTGCAGTAAAAAAATGCACATGTGGATGGTTGTAGAGACTGTGAAAATGTACATAATGATGGCGAGAGATAAACTCATGGTCATCAATACGGGATAGGGTGTGGACAAACAAGATGAAATGAAAAAATGACAGGCTATCAGAAGGCATTCAGGTTTCTACTTGTGTAACGCCTTCAGCGTAATAATGTTTGGAGAGTTGTTTGAACAACTCTAGTAAATACGAGAATGGGAGAGTTTATTGGGAATGATAGGCTGTGGCATGGATCCTAAAATTCGGGAGATCATTTTTCTTATATAAATTTATGGTGTATATTAAGTAATACTATGAATGTTTAATATTATAGTTGTGTAAAACTCTATCCAAATCATGAAAATATACACACAAATATCAAATTTGAAAATAGAGGAAATGGAACCAAAGAAGATATAATATTTATATACTTGAATTTTAAAATTACTCATAAACATTAATTCACTAAAATTTTGAGGAATCATAATAAAAACTATAGAAAGTTAAACTAGAAAATCAAAAATTATTCTTCTAAACCATATTTTGTTCCCTATGAGGATACTTTTGAAAGATATATTCACTAAGTGCACTCTTAATGAGAGAAAGATTGTCTTTAATTCCACATAGTGAGTTATAACATCATTTTTGTGCAACATTTTTTCATGGCGGTGTTATATATCACTTATAACCAAGCCATTGTAATAGAGATATTGGTAAGAAAGGATGTGTTCGATGATTTAAAATATTATTCCCTTGACTCCAAAAGGCTCAAGAAGAAACACAACTTGGAGATCCCATTTTCTCTATTCAAACTAGAGGTATTAGGGTAGGCATAATTTTTCTTAAAAGGTTGTATGGAACATAAAAGTATGGCCATTAAAAAATTGGGTCAATTTATTGAGAAAAATCAAATTTTTAGGAATTTCTTGAGTAAAATTTATAATTTTCATGGGAGAATGTGCTACTGAGGGAAAAAAATTATATGTTATCATACATAGTGGATGTCCTTTGTACAATTCTAATGTTTGGTGACCAATGTCTAATTGGCTGTCAACACCAACCCAAGATCTATGATAATTCTTCACCGAGAACTCCTCGTGCTATGATTATTTACCAATGCACAACCTTTAGTTTGGTGGATGTAATCTGGAAACAAAACAACAACATAACACAAGAATACCATCGACTATGATAAGACGGAATGATGACAAATCTGAAATATCAAAGTAAATTATAATATTAACATGAAACTATTACAATCTCACCCATGAGGTACTTCAAGTGTTATTGACTTCACTTGCCTTTCACCAAGACTATGGGAGAAACTTTACAATTACACCTCTTAATGGCTTCTTCAACACACCTTTAAACTGATGGCTTCCTTCGCACACTTCCTACAATATTTCTCACTACTTCCTTCTATGCTAAATGAGGGGGGTGGCCTCTCTATTTATAGAACTTCCAGGCTTATCCATCTTATTTCTAAGATAGGATAAGAAATCCACTCTGACGAATCATATTCCATACCTTAACTCTTATATGTACATGTAAGCTTATCTCTTAAGATAAGATAAACCTTATCATTTTACATGGGTTCCACATTTTTAGACTTTTTACAAATAAAATACACAAAATATTTATGACCTCACTCATTGTCTTTATTACCAATATAATATTTCTAATTCCTAATCATGTAGACCCTACTTCTCTAATTACCCAAACTTTGACATTTTAACATTACCGGACCACTTACGACAAATATTTACTTTTTACAACATTCCTATTGTACTTTGGTATTAACGTACTCCACATTATTGGCGGCACCGTCTTGTGGCGCCGTTATCTTCTATCGAATCTACCACTAATTATACTTAACAACATCCTATTCTAATACATACATTAATGAAATAGAAATTATGGAGGAAAATTTTAGTGTCGACATCTTCCCCCTTCTAGCTTCTACTCCGTCCCTCGGAGTAGACTATTCCAGTGCTTGGAAAATCTTCAACTTGTCGTGGTTGACCCATTTCGTAATGGGAGTGCCATCCAATTCCTCCAGTCGGTACGTACCATTTTCATGCACAACTGCTATTTTGTAGGGCCCCATCCATTTTGGAAGAAATTTTCTGTCTTCTTTTTTTGTATCTAGAATCATATACTAGAACCAAGTCATTCACATGAAATGGAGACCACCGGATCTTTTGATCAAAGTATTCCTTCTGCTTCATTTTCTTCTTATGGCTTGTATCCTTTGTTATTTCTCTCATTTCCTCCAGCAAATGAAGATGTACCAACCTTTCTTTTACTGAATCACTTTCATCCATCCTTTCATTTTTCATAACTCTCACAGTGGGAATATCAAACTCAATAGGAAGAACTGGATCAATGCCATAGGCCAACTGAAATGGGGAGTATCATGTTGTTGACTTTGATGTTGCCCTATATGCCCACAATGCTACATGAATCCTTTTATCCCATTTATGTACCTGCAAGGCTGCATCTTTTGCTAGAATTTGACACAACACAAAATTTGTTCGTTCCACCTGTCCATTTGTGCTTGGCTTGTATGTTGTTGCCTTCCTGTGCTTAATAGAAAACTTATTGACTAGGGCTTCTACCACCTCATTAATGAAGTGGCTTCCTTGATCTGTTACAATTTCTAATGGGCAACCAAATCTGGTGACAATGCGTTCATACATGAACCTTGCCACTTCATCCATGGAAGTTGTTTTGATGGACTAGCTTGACCCACTTGGTTAAATAATCTGTGGCAACTACAATATACTTATTTTGGCGTGATGTAGTTGGAAGTGGACCTCTGATGTCTATTCCCCACTTTTCAAAGGGACCAAGGGAAAAATAGGACATAATGGAGTGATGAAGTCTTACGGTTACCATGTGTTTGACAAATATCACATGTCTTACAATAATTATAACAATCTTTAAAAAGAGTGGGCGGTGATAACTGCATCCAAGATCCTTCTTGTTGTAAGTTGTCCAAAGAAGTTCCCTCCACATGTACCATTGTGGAATTCTTCTAGCAGTTCCTTCCCTTGATCACGTCCAATGCCCTCTTGTCTTGTCCATCGAGTCTATTCGAAATAATACTCCATGCGAGAATAGAATATGGATGAGGCTGAGTAATCTTTCTCTTAGTCTTTGCATTGGCACCATCGAAACTTGAATTCATTCGAGATAATTCCAAATATCTATGTATTCACTAGGGATTGTGTCGAGGGATAACAATGCTTGCATCGGGAAATCATCATCATCACAAGATGATCCTAAACCATCATAGGCTCGAGAGAGTGCATCTGCATTGACATGCTTCTTTCTGGCCTATCTATAATATCAAATTCAAACTCTTGTAGCAAAATTATCCATCTTGCTATCCTCCACGATGGGTTAGGCTTATTTACAATATATTTTAGAGCACGATGATCTTTACAACTAGAAATTTTTCCCTAGGAAGTAATTTCTAAACTTCTTTACAAAAAAATGATAGCGAGCCTCTTTTCGATTCTGATATAATTTACCTCAAAGACTTTGCTCATTTGTCTACTCCCAAAGTAAATTGGATGTTCATTCCCATTTTCATCCTTTTGGCTCAAAGTACTTCCTAGTGCTTTGCATCCGAGGCATCGGTGTACACATGAATGGCTTGCTCCAATCTGGATTCTTCAAAACAGGTGAAGACACCAAGGCTTCCTTGATTATCAAAAGCTTCATGCGCCTTATTTCCTGGTTCATAAGTAACATCCTTCTTCAAGAACTGGGTTAGTGGCTGTGCAATCTTTGAGAAATTCTTGATGAACCTTCTATAGTAACCCACATGGCCTAAAAATGATCTCAACTTACTTTTATTAAGAGGAAATGGTAAATCTTTGATTTTGAAACTTTATCGGGATCGAGTACCAATACCATCTCTGGATCAACATGCCCTAACAAAACACCTTTAGAACATCCAAAGACACACTTTGTAGGGTTTAGTGAGGCTTGTGCTTCATCTAACCTTTGAAATGATGTCTCCATTTGGTGCAGGTGGTCCAACTTGCTCCCATAGATGCAAAAATCATCCGAAAATACTCGATGAAGGTCCCGATGTAGGGTTCGAACACCTATTCATCAAACGCTTTGGAATGTTCTTTGGAGCATTACACAACCCAAAAGGCATAACTCTATAAGCAAACGTTCCCCAGGAGTGGTGAGCGTGGTCTTGGTGATCTTTCTCTGCTATACAAACTTGGTTGTAGCCATTATATCCATTAGCAAAACTATAGCATTCTGGCCGCCTACTTCCCCAAGATCGATCTCGAAAATGGAAGAGGGTAATGATCCTTCTTTGTTGCCTTATTGAGCTTCTGTAATCAACAAAAATGCGTAGCTTCCCATTATTTTTATTGAGATCGCAATGGGAGAAACCCATTCGAATTCTCCACAGCAAATATGAATCCTACATCAAGCAACTTATCTATTTCTTCTTTTACAGTCTTGGAAAAATTAGGATTCATTCTATATGGCATTTGCTTTATGGGCTTAGCACCATCTACCAGCTCAATACAATGTTCTACCCAACTTACTTGACGGAGTTCCTTGTAATCAAAAGTGAATAGGTGTATGTACCTTCGAAAGAGCTAGAGGTAGGATTCCTTCTCACTCTCCATCACAGCATCACCAATCTTTATTTGTTGGAGACGATCATCAACTTCTTCTTCAGATAATTTTATGGGGTCATGAGTTGGTGTGACTAGAAGGATATCCATGACTGAAACATCCACCTCGCTTTCTTCATCTTCAGTGTCCACTTCACTAGTACTAGAGTAATCAGAGGATGTCCAATCATCAGTTTCATCACTTGAATCCACAGGTTCTGCTTTATGATGTCGAGGGATCACGTTTATCTTCACCCTCTCTCTACCACGTCCAAGTGTCATGAAACCTTCATTCCAGTAGTTTCTTGCATGAACTCTCCTTAGCCATGGTCTTCTCGGACATTGGAGTGCAATGAGCATGTACCATTTTCATCACTGAAAGTCTACCACACATACCACACCCATATGAGATATTGCCACATTTGAAACTACACCTTATGGTTTAGTTTTCCTTTATTTAATGACCTTAACATAAGTGTTGAAGGGCGATCAATTTTAAACCCAACATATTCATTACTGAGACTCGGTCATTACATTAATCGCAGCACCTCCATCAACTAAGACATCATGAATTGAAATGCCATTACATAATACCTCGGCTTGTGGAGCATAGGGATCTGCCTCTGCCTCCAAAACAGGGACCTCAACCTCCTTCCTTCTTCGAGCATTGAGTCCACCTCGCAACTCCCGCCTCTTCTCATAAGACATAGCCAAGAGTTGACCGTATGTAATATTTGCAAGCCTTTTGGACAGATCTTCCAAGATGGAGTATGGTCCTTACCCCTGTGAAATCATAAAATTCTGCACACCCAACTTTCTTCTCCTATGTTTCTTACTAGTTTCTTCTTTCATCTTCTTAGGATCATTTCCATCTTGATTATCTTTTTCTTTCTTTCTTTTTGTTACAAACACATCTACTTCATTATTTCTGCTCTTATCTACTACATCAAAAGAATTCATAGGTGCTTTTCCTTTATCATTATCTCCTTTACCAAATGTAGAAGCTCTATCTGGACAATTATACTTATAATGACCCTTTTTATAACAACCATAACAAACAACTTCAGAAATATTTCTTTTTGGACCTCTATCTCCTCCCTGAGAACTAAATTCCTTTCCTTGAAGAAGATTAATAGTTAACTGACCCATCTTTTTGAGCAGATCTTCATACTCAGTAGATGTACTAGGAGAAATATTTGTGCTCACCGGGAGTGGTTGTGGATTATGGACCAAAGGTGTTGGTGTAGGCTCTACTTTAGCAACAATTTCTTTGGGCTCCTCTTCCATGCTTTCTTCTTGCCTTCTTGCAATCTCCTTTGCTTGTTCAATGGTAGTGGCGGCGGTCATACTTCACTCATTGTCGATCTCTAGCTTCCTCCCAAGAATGAAGTGCTTACATGGAGATTATCCACGCCATTCATCAACCCATCCGCTAGTCCTTCCTTCCGGATCTGGGCATCGAGCTTCCTCCTTAGCTCTAGAACACGAGCATGATAATCCCTTATCTTCTCCTTCTCTCCTTGGGATAGCTTTGTGATCTCGATCATGAGATCTACATATTTCTGTTGTTCACCAAATTCTTGAAAACTTTCGGTTAATAAATCCCATGAATTTTTCACATTATCACCTAGTGTTTCAAACCACCTAAGTGCTGAACCATCCAAAAAGGTAGGAAAAAATTCAGTCCATTGTTCCCTTCTTATAAGGCCATTACAAATACAAGATCACTTAAACTCTTGAATGAAAGAAGAAGCATCTTCATTAGATTGAGCTGAAAAAATAGGAATCTTTCCCATTTTCAAAAGTAACCACCGTGAAATACCAACTCACAAGTATAATCAACAAGACTTATGTGTACAAATAATTAGAATCACTATACTAGAAAGTGACTTTACACCTTTCTACTGATAAAATAGAAATGACCACGGTAAACTATGGTAAAACTTGACTTCTTTGCGGTAAAAGCGACTTTCTTGTGGTAAACACTATTCACGGTAAAAGTGAAGTTCTTTGCATAAATACTATTCACGGTAAAAAGTGACTTTCTTGTGATAAATACTATTCATAGCAAAAATGACTTTATCATGGTAACTACTATTCATGGTAAAAATGACTTTACCATGGTAACTACTATCTGAAAGTAAAAACAAGGTTACCCTCCATTGATTTTTGACTAAGTGGGAATATCTCTCCAAAAAATCCACCAACGAGGAATGGTCCCGGCAACGGAACCAAAATGTCAACACCAACCCGGCACTATGATAATTCTTCACCGGGAACTCCTCGTGCTATGATTATTTACTAATGCACAACCTTTAGTTTGGTGGATGTAATCTGGAAACAAAACAACAACATAACACAAGAATACCATCGACTATGATAAGACGGAATGATGACAAATCTGAAATATCAAAGTAAATTATAATATTAACATGAAATTGTTACAATCTCACCCATGAGGCACTTCGAGTGTTATTGACTTCACTTGCCTTTCACCAAGACTATGGGAGAAACTTTACAATTACACCTCTTAATGGCTTCTTCAACACACCTTTAAACTGATGGCTTCCTTCGCACACTTCCTACAATATTTCTCACTACTTCCTTCTATGCTAAATGAGGGGGGTGGCCTCTCTATTATAGAACTTCCGGCTTATCCATCTTATCTCTAAGATAGGATAAGAAATCCACTCTGACGAATCATATTCCATACCTTAACTCTTATCTGTACATGTAAGCTTATCTCTTAAGATAAGATAAACCTTATCATTTTACATGGGTTCCACATTTTTAGACTTTTTACAAATAAAATACACAAAATATTTATGACCTCACTCCTTGTCTTTATTACCAATATAATATTTCTAATTCCTAATCATGTAGACCCTACTTCTCTAATTACCCAAACTTTGACATTTTAACATTACCGGACCACTTACGACAAATATTTACTTTTTACAACATTCCTATTATACTTTGACTGTTACCGTACTCCACATTATTGGTGGCACCGTACTGACGGCGCCGTTATCTTCTATCAGACGCTACTACTAATTATACTTAACAACATCCTATTCCTAATACATACATTAATGAAATAGAAATTATGGAGGAAAATTTTAGTGTCGACAGTGCCCTTTCTTCTTGGTTTTCCTATCCATGTGGTGTTTGAGAAGTTCTACAAGCATAATTATCACACTTTGATATAAGATATATCGGTGAGTTATTCTATCATTTTATATATTTAGTTATTCATGGTGCACCTAGGCCTAGAATTTTGTAGGCCACTAATAATTATATCAATCTCATTGGCATGTATTGGATTATGATATGGAAATTATATTTATGATTTAGGGTTGTTACTTTTCACCTTTCAAACTACCAAGGTTTGTCCTTGATGTATTAGAAACGATAGAGATTGGGTATCAATTTTAGAATTGTGTAGGAGGATGGTGTAAGATCCATCAAGTAGACCATATATTTCCTTTCCTTTCTCTATAGGTATATTTTATATCCCAACCTACCTTGCATTATATAAGTTTTATTTTTGCATGAAATGTATGAATTTCCTTATGTGTCTCTATTTAAGAAATGGGACCATCATGGAAAATTAGTTTCTCATCTCAAAAGCATAATTGTAACATTAACTCATAAGTATGTACATATCACATCTATAGAGGACCAATTTTACCTTAACTCTTAGAGTGTTTAGGAGGTACTTCAAATGTTTATATATAGGTATGTATACTCTAATTTAATTCCATTGTATCTTATCAAGGAAAATTATCTAATAAGTAAAACATCGGTTTCCTAAAGATAAATACTCTTTACGAGTTACCTCTAAAGTGGCCTTCATGATTATAAGATGTCGACTTGTTCATGCAACACAACCATTAGTTGCATCATCTACTCAAGCATAAGTTCCCCTCATAAGTATGTTTTTTATTGGTTTTTTTATGTTTTCACAATTTTATGTTCCTTTTGTCACTCTCATCCCTATAATCAATGTTTTTGTGTTACAAAGACAACTTGTATCACTTCCTTGTGTTTTTCCTATTGTTAATGTTTCCTAAACCATTTTGAAAACACCTTTTCAAACTCAATCAAATAATATTGAGGTGATAGTGGAAATCATAATATTCCCGCTCTTTCTTTTAGTTTATATGTAAGTCGAGGTCTCAATGTTCCTATTATTTTTATTGATATTATTACAAAGTACTATGTTAGTATCAGTGTGAATATTCAAAGTGTTTTGGATCCCCTTCCATCCTAAACTCCCGGTTTCATTGTATTTGGTCCTAGCACTTCAAATCTTATAACCATCATTTTGGCTCCATCTTCTCCTCCCATCCCATTGTTTTCTTCTATTTTCACTCAAAAATCCAATCATCTAACTTCTCAACCCACCACTATTTTTCCATGATCTATTCCAGGTTATAGTGTCAAAAATACCTCAAACTCAAAGTGTTATAATTGTGTTTATCTCTTCTACTTTTATATATGTCTTCATTTCATGAATTTATCCTCTTTATCCCACTTATCCACTCACCACCATATCTTGACACATTGTTACGACCATTCCCCACCAATCATTCACTCTATTTGTACTCTAAAAACACTTTCGCCTCATGATCAAAATAGATTTGATTCAAAGCATGTATCAATTGTTAGAGATCACAAGTCTTGAGAGGGGTGAATGTAATGTCCCCATTTTTGAAGACCCTTAGCCTATCATTCCCCGTGGGCTTTAGGGATGTTGCAGAGGAAAATATATTAAATAATTAGATAATATTGCCTAGAGAGTGATTTTAATCATTTGACATTATAAAGCAATATTTATTTAATTATTTAATATTTATGGAGCAAGTAATGTATTTAATTATTTAATTAAATTCCCAAAATGCAAATTAAAAAGGGAATTAATTAAATAATAATTAGGTGGCTTTTAAATATTAAAATCACCTTTTTAAAAGGGACGCCACACCTAGGGGAAATAAACTTCTTTTATTTAATAATTTCCCTCTCCTAGGGATTTCGAATTTTGTGCCTCCTTGCTTATAAAAGGAGTGCTAGGATCATTGTTAGACTCATGTTATGATGATATTTATTTTATGCTCCATGCTTGGAGTTGGGATGCATGCCCATTGATGCTTTCTCTCTCTCTCTCTTGCGTGGGAAGTTAGTGAGCTGGTTTTGATCAATTGAAGTATTTTCTCTTGCTCCATTGTTGAGTTCTCTTGTGTTGAAGACTGTTATTTGGAGGGTTTTTGAAGTGTAGAAAGAGCTGAAAATAATTTATGTCATTCCATCTAACCCTAGCGACTTGATTGAGACTTTTGGGGGCTGTTTTGGAGGGTTTTCGGGTGTCATAAAATTCAGATCTTTAGTTCTTTGGAAAGATCTTAATTTATAGAATTATCTGCATTTTATTTGAGGAGAAAATATGGAATATTGAAGGAGTTATGCATTTTTGAATATTTCAGCTGTCTGCAGGCTTTTCTGGGTATGGAAAATTGATATTTATATCAGATCTGCAGTTTGGGGTTGATTTAATATTGCATATGATTGTAGAAACTAGGAGAAATAAGGAGAAGATGTTTTCATAATTTTTGGAGTGGATTTGATGCCCTAAATGTGCTGGGCGACCTACTTTTTAGGTCAAAATTAGGGTTTTGGGTTGGCTGTGCAAAATCTGATTTTTGCATATTGTTCTTCATATTTTTGTGGTCCATTATCCAAAATTTCAGCTCATTTGGACTTCTCTAGTCAAAGATATGAATTTTTAAAAATTGCAGCAGTTTAGGGTTTGAATATTAATTATTTACAGCTGTGTGTGATCAGATTTGTGTTAATTCCTAACTTGTCCTAGAAGGGGACATTACGGTGAATCAATGCGGCTATAAAATTTCCAAATTTATATCAATCCCTTAATCTAGTGTAGTATTATATCATGCATGCAAACATTTTGTAAAACATTGAGCACATGATTTATAGTGGGAAACCCTTTCGGGAGAAAACCCCACTTTGAAACCAAGACTTTATTAGGAACACCAACTCCAAATCTTATATGGTTTCAATTGAGCACCCACTCAAAGATTTACTTAGAACTGACTCGATAGATTTTAGCAAGCACCAACTTGCAAGGATCACCCACCACTATTATCTAAGCACTCACTTAGAAATATTATTTTACAATACAATTTGATGATACATAATCAATATTACTTATACAATGATTATGATAACCTTCCCGTATCGAGTCTTCACTCGATCTTTCAACATTCTTCGCATTTTGTTTCTCGGTATTTCAACTTGGATTTAGGTCTTTGATCTATGCACTTTGTCTCTTCTTCAGCTCGTATATTTTAGTTTTCATTTGATCTCTCTTTCTCCCTCTGTCTCTCTTCTAATTCACATGCATTGACTTCTCACATGAGCAACAATCGTATCTCATGCGCACAAGTGTTCTACTTTTATAGAAAAACAACACTTCTTCCTTCTTCCATGGCATGTTGTCCACTCCATAACATATCTTTCATTTTCTTTCAAGTTTGCATTAAATTATTCAACCTATTAATTTAGGAGCCAATTCAATTTCTTATAGTTCTAGGATTTGCGATAAAATAAAATCGAGCCAAAGATATCTTCTTATCTTCATTAACACCTTGAAATCTAGTGTTTTCTTAGGGATTGTAACCACTTCTCTAATGAGTTAATAATCATTAAACCCTGGTGCCTAAACCTCGAGATTTCACAAATCAGATCTAGATTTTTCGTGTTAACATAAGTTTTCTTGCAACGGACGCAATGATATTATTCCTTTCCTTTGATTTCAGAGCATTAATTTCTTCTTGTCTTTATGCCAGAAGATTCTAATGTTTTCGACCATATTTTATTCACAAATAACCAACTGCAACCTCTATGTTAACATCTACAGATTTTTATTTATATCATGGCTTCATTATGTGTTATGCGGCTTTCCTTCATTACCCTCAGTCTTTTCCAGGTCTTAGCGACTTTTTAGTTTTTGAAAGGAACGATAACCAGATCGTACCAAGCCAAGAACACAGATGCTAATCAAACACCATGATCTATAAGATGAAATCAATTCGCCAAAATAAATTTACATAAAACCTTTGCAAACAAATGAGCAGCAATATCATATATTATTATGGAACTCAATGCAATACATTGAGAATGGGCCTTGCTTAAATAGGAAAGGAATAACAATCTAAGAACCAGTCAAGGTTGTAGATCAAGTCATAAATCAAGGAAATAACTAGTCATCAAAGAACTAGTCAAGACCATAGATTTAGGAGAGAACTAGACATCAAGGATCTAGTCAATACCATAGATCAAGGAAAGAACTATACCTAACAACTAGATAATATCTCCTAATATCTAAATAAGATAAAATAAATATCCACACACATAAGTGGGTGAGGATCAATACAATAAAGGTAAATAAAGTACATAGGTGAACATGAGCTAAGGTAGATACCTACTCTAACAGATTTTCCATGGATTTTCTCTTTACTTCGCAATTTTCTTGTCTTTTACGGCTTTTCTAGTCTTCCACAACTTTTTTTCTTTCGAGGCTTTTTCCTTTACCCATGGCTTTCCCTTTCCACTTACGGTTGTCCTCCTTTGCTTTGTGGTCACATCTAGTCTACCTACTTTACTTGTAGTTTCGTTCTTTTGTCTATGGTTATCAATAGTCCTCCATGGCGTTGCTATTTTTTCCCATGACTTGGTTCCTTGAGTTCATGACTTTCAAAAATCCTTCACAATTCTCTCTAGTCTTCCTCCTTCACTCATGGCTTTAGTTTTTGTCCACATCATCATTCCTTTAATCATGCCTTTTACTAGACCTCTCCTCCTCTAGACTTAGGTGGTTTCCTTTAGAGTTTAGCAGACTTCTTTCTTATATCCACACAGTATGCACAACAACTTGAATAGGCCCCTTAGAAACATTATAGATGGCAACCACTTTGAATCTTATCGAGAGATTTGATACTACCAATCAACCTTCACATGTTCATGTAGATAATTTCTTGAACACCTTCCGTTGCATCTTCTTCATACATGGTTCCTGTAATTTATGTCGCATGACATGTACTTGCTCCTAATGCCGCTTGACATCTTACACCTTTAATTTTTTCCATCAATGTCGCTTAACATCAATGACAACATCAAATGACAATGAAAATGGTTCAACATCAATCACACAATTTTTACATCCTAAGGTATATATTTTTGCATTCCGTTTCTATTAACCTTGTATTTACCTACACAAAATCCCCCATGTTCATTCCTCTATCATTACTCTCTTTCTAAATTAAAATTCCATCTTCTTTCCTATCCTCTTCATCCATCATTTCCTCTTAATTATCACCATAACCCTAATGAAAATCATTTTGATAATTGTTATCCCACTTGAAGTGGGTGTCTTTTCAAATGAGATATGGAAAGGTTGACAATGATTAGAAAGTTGGAAGATAAAGTGATGGATTGATTGAAGTTGGACTTGGTGACTACACAATTACTTTAGATTAAGAGGAGGAGGAATCTCAAGAATTTCCTTGATCTTGGTGGGGCCACTTCAATACCCTTGATGGAAATGATCAAGCTAAGGAGTTTTCCAATTAGAAATCCAAACACACTTAGCACGATTGAGGAAAAGGAAGTATCAGATAAGACACATAAAGAAGATTTGAAGGAAAGTAAGATGGTCCTATTGATGTTTGGATTTACCCAAGAGGTCTTTAACATAATCCTCTATAATTTTGTGGATGAAATCATGGAAGATATAAGTCATGGCACATTTATAGGTGGCCCTGTGTTTTTCAAACCAAAGGGAATAACGTGTAATAGAAGGTTCCCCAAGGGGTGATAAAGGATGTCTTATGTTGGTATTTTGGTTCAATAAGGATTTGATTATAACTAGAAAAATAATCTATAAGAGAAACCATTTCGTGGTTGGCAGTTAGGTTGACAATGTGATCAATGTTAGGAAGGGGGAAATCATCTTTGGGACAAGTGAGATTTAAGTCTCAAAAATCTATACATATGTGAAGCTTTCCAGAGTCTTTAGCAATGGGCATGATGTTAGAAACCCATTGAGGATAATTGATGGGTTGGATGAAGTTTTCTAAAAGAATATATTGCAATTCTTCTTTAACGAGGAGGGATATGCGAGGATGCATACGACGTAGCTTCTACTTAATTGGCTTGGTATTAGGGATGGTGATGATATTATGGATGATGATACTAAGATTGAGGCCTAGTATATCTATGTACAACCATGAGAAGGCCTAGTTATGCTTGGAGAGGAAGGTGGTGAAGGATTCTAGCTCTCGTGGATCAAGATATTTGCTGACTTTGAGGATTTGTGGCTCTTGTAAAGTCCCTATGTTGATATCAATGGTAGATTTTTATTAAGAGTGGACATATTAGGAGGTAAGGCCGTATGAAGATGATAATAAATACGCCCCCATATAGTAAATAACGAGTCATCATCAACTGCATTGAAGAATGTCGATGGTAGGGAATCCTCCTCTACTATGTTGGGGAATTTTAGAGGAAGGGACCTAGTTTCACCTTCAACTTGATAGGCGACCAGTCATAAATTCGGGATGGAGATTAAAAAAGTTTGGAGGAAGGGACACGGTATCATCCGTGTCCATTGGATCATCAAATGAGGAAGGAAGTGATGAATTTTTGTTCATGGGGATTCGAATAGGTGTGTGCAAGAGAGTTGGTAGGGTGCTCTTTGAATCCCAATTCGTACTTCTCATGGGGTTTATAGGATTGATCAAGGACAAGATCATGCATACCTTATTTGTAGCATCTAAGACCAAATCCCTTCCATGCACAATGGTGGAGATAGATGTAGGCAAAATATTTGTTGTAAAGGAAATCAAATCCATTGGTGTATAGCTTGGTATGGGGTTAATTATTGGCATGGGAAGAAAGGTGATCAATTCCACTGTAAAAAAGATTGGTTTTCAAGTGAGGTGAGCCAAAGGAAATAATATCCTTGATGTTAAATTAGTACATGGGAGCTTGGTTGGGTATACCAAATCGATTAAGTGTAAGAGCATTAAGAGTGAGGATTTGATACTCCCTAGTGAGAGATGTTGCATCATGGTGTCGAAGGATTTGTCATTGGGAAGATTAGAGGCATGTACGAAAACACTAGTAGAGGGTTCATAAGATGATTCTTGTTTGGGAATGAGCACATCATTTTTCCTATAGGTCATATTACATCCTTTGAAAGGGGTAAGATTGGAAGAGAGTGTGTGTATTTTCCCCTCATGTTCGTATTTATGATAATGATGAATGGTGGATGGGACACAATGCATAGCATGAATCCATGGGCATCCAAGAAAGATGTTATCTTGGAATTCCCCTTCTACGATATAGAAGAATTCGAGTAGGAATTTCTCACCAACACGGATAGGAAGAATGACCGTTCCTAATGTGGGGGAAACCATGTTGTTAAAGGCCAAAAGGACCACAAGTGATTAGGTGACAATAATGTTGGGAAGCTTGAGTTGATTGAATGTGTGGGATGAAATAATGTTAATGATAGAACTATTATCAATCATGGATCGTTTCATGAAAGTGTCATTGATATGAATGGTGATAAAAAGGGGAAGGTCATGATATTTGGGTAGAATGTTAGGGATCTCATAATCATCAAAATAAATAGTGGAAAAAGTTGTAAGAGCTCCAACTATAGCCACAAAACATTGGGATTCATTTTTGTGATTGGGATGCATTGTAAAGATTCAATGAGAGCTTCTGATGGTGAGGGGATATTTAGATAATCTCATAAAGGGACATTTTGATGGGAGCTTGATGCAGTTGTTTCATGATGCTTTGTTATATGACAAAAAAATTGGGTTCATTGAATGGATAGGATAGATACCTTATCCTTGGATGAAAAGGAAAATGAAATAGGATCTTTACGAGGAGCAGCAATGATAACTCTCAGTTTTTTCGGTGGATGGTTGAAGGTCATGAGGGAGAGAGCGAGTGGTAACACGAATGGAATTTATGTAAAGAGGGGGACCCTCTTTATAAGGGGTAGAATTTTGTGGTGGGATTGTGACTAAAGGTGTGGATGGAGGGATAGATTTAAAGGCCTTGGAAGCTACAAATTTTTTTTTAGGGTTATGCTTAGGTGTAGATGAGCTAGTGGATGAAAGGGGGTAGTCTTCTTCGATGAGAATATCATTCTTTTGTATGAGGTTATTGATGAGTATTTGGAGAGCCTTGTAGTGCTTTGTGTCATGCCTAGGGACATGATGATAGGCACATATAGTGTTGTGATCAAACCACATGGGATTCCACCCATGTGAGTAAAATTATTTGATAGGGGAAGGGTAATCGTAGATGTTTTGATGAGGCAACGGATGACAGAGTAAGACCCAATGGGGATTTTGGGAGAGGAAGTCTCGTGGATTTTGGATTGATTTTATTTAAGAGAGGAGGATTAAGGAAAAGAGGTGCCTTACTCTTATGGGGTTTTATAACGACTTTAGATTCGGGTTTTGACCGGAGGATAGGAATATATGATTTTGGTTTGGATTTGGTGGTGATGGGAGATTTGGATGAAGGACATGGTCCCAAAATGGATGGTCGAGGTCCTAAGATGGATGGTTAGACATTAAGTTGTTTGGAATCGTGGAGATTTGGAGGGTAACGCTCTATTTTCTTACTTGATGATCAATGGTTTTTGGATGTGTGCACCAAGGTTCTTAGATGTTTATCATGAAGTTTTACATTTGGAAGAGATAACAATGATTTCAACAGTGAAGTTGTCTTTAGAATTGGTATGAGATGATTTGGATTTGGATTGTGTCATAAATGTGATGGTTGAGGCGGGGATGATTTTTAAATAGTACCATTAGTGGAATTAGAAAGGCTTGTGGGTTTTATAGAATTTAAAGGTGTTGATATAGGATTTATTGCATTTTTTTGGAGAAAGGAAGAGACTCAAACATTACTTGTGGCAAAATCGAGGGAGATGTTTGTTTGGTGGAGGTTCTAAGAGATGGTGTTGATATGGATACGAGACTTAGATGTGGATGTAGATAACGTTAAAAATGTGAGTATAGATACATATGTGGATATGGGTGTAGATGTGGTTGTAGATGTAGGTATAGATGTAGATGTGGATGTAGATGAGATTATAGATATGGGTATCGATGAAAATGTAGGTATGGGTGTGGAAATATATATGTGTGTAGATGTTGAATCCTAACTTAAGGTGTTGATTGTGTTGGCATCAAAAATTTGAGATTTGGCGGTGTTGTCTGCAGTTTCTGTTTGGATGATTCGAAATGATTGTTTGAAAACATCTACTGGTTGATTGGGGGACATGTAGATTGTCTAGTTGGAGGTACCCATGATCGATAAGTCATTGTACTAATTCCATAAAGGTATGTCATTTCTTGATGTCATGGTTGAGGACTTCATGATATTTGCAATAATGATCCTCACAATACCATACTGGTTTAGGACGTGATCCATCAACAGGGTAGATGGGAGGAAGTTGGATGAGGTGTACATCCATGATCTTATCAAAGATAGAGTTGTATGATTCACCGAGAGGAGTATAGTTGGGAGGTCGTCGAGGTTCTCTTTACGGGAGAGGCTTGGTATGAGGTGTGTGTTGGGAGGAAGTTTTAATGATAATAGCGTTTATCATATTCTTATATTTTTCTTTGCGGGTGAATGAGTTTTTGAATTAAGTCTATGGTTTATAAGAGTGCATTTTAACATGGCCTTTCTCGGCCGCATAGTTCTAACGCACGATCCATAGTAAAAGCTTCCTCAAAGGTTTAGAAGGACTGAATTTGGAGGGTAGATGAAATGTGTTTGGCACATGATCTAGAAAATAGATCAATCAATTCAGTTTGAGGTAATGAGAAGGATAGTTGGTTAATAATTCCATGTCACCTAGTGATGAAATCAGAAATTAATTTTTCCTCAAACTGTTTTCTAGGGTAAAGGTCGGTTATGGTTATCTTACACGCTATGTTGATGTAGAAGTGTTCTAGGAAGAATTATGCTAGTTCTGTGAAATAAAAGAGGGAATGTTGAGGGATTCCATTGTACCAGTCTAGAGAGGGCACGACCAATGACATGAGAAATTTACAAAGCATGAGATCTTGATCATGCATAATAAGATAACATGTGCTGAAGGCATAAAGATTATTTTGGGGATCTTCTTTCTATTGAATTTAGAGAATTTAGGAAGCTCTTAATGTGGAGGATATGTATTAAAAGGTATGGGTGGATTTATGGGTTCATTACATATTTTATCATTGTTAAATGTACCTTTGAGGCCTAAGGTAGTAACCTCTAAGTTATCCATTCTACTCAATAAGGCTTGCATGTGATCATTTGATGTATGAGGATGGGGACCTGATTGATGTTGTTGTGGATTGTAGGAAGTGGATGGATTAGGTTTTGGGTAAAATTAATATTTTTGGTGTAATTGGGAGTTTATGAGGGTGGTTAATATGGAGGAAAATAAATAAGGGTTTTTATTGACGGGTTACGAAGTAGGATGTGGTAAAGGGATGTAGTTGGATGGGTAAGATTGTGAAGCTTGTTGTTGAGTGATAGGGGGATTAGATTGGAATTGTGTTGGATGAGTTTGGGTATGTGCATGAGGTGGTTGGGATGTTTGAAGGGATTGATTGGGAAACATATATTAAAAGGTGCTTCGGAGTGGAGGTTGGTTAGTTTGAGTCAACTCTAAAGGGGGAGGTTGTGAGATAGAAACATTGGTATGGACATGGGATGTTAAAAGAGGCACTAAGCTTTGAAAGTGTTGCTCAAGTGGTGGAGGAGGTATGTTGGAATCTTGAAGAGTTTGGGAGGGAGAATTTATGATAATGGTAGATGTGGAGGGAATATGAATAGAGGATGTAGGGATGGTCACGATGGTATTGATACATGGTAGATTAGGTGGGATATGCACCACTAATTGTGTGGATAGACGAATTATGATAGAGGATCCATGAGGGACATATTCATTTTGGGATAATGTTAGTTCATTTATGGCCCTAGGAAAAAATCCAACAAGTTTGGAAGTGAGGACTTCAATAGATTAGGATTATGGGGGATAACTATACATTTTCTAAAGCGGGGGTCTATAAATAGGGGTGTCAATGGATTTGCAAGCTATATAGTCATGAAGGGTGATGTTATTAGCATCAAAGAGTTCTTGAAATTACAAGCATCCACAAGGATAGTGGGGGTCCAAGTGCTCCTAAGGAAGTAGCAGAAGGAGGTGTGGTTGGTATAGAAGGGATGAAGTGATGGTAGACAAAAGGATTGGTCTCAATATGGGGATTTCCTTGAACCATATGAGGCTCATGAGGAGGAACTGTAGAAATAGTGGGTTGGGAGACCAAAGATGAGGTGATCAAAGGTGTAGAAGAAATAAGAGAAAGTGCAAATGTTTGTTATGAAGGGTTTTTTGAGGTGGGGATGTCATTAGAAGTGGTTGATTATTCCATTCTCTTAGCTTGGGAGCGAGTAACAATGGGCATGAAATAAACAAGAAAAATCCTATGTAAACTATTAATGTAACACACAAGTCAAGAAGCATAATTTTTTTATCTTGCTTATTTATATAATGTGAAGAGGGAAGAGGTTAAAAGGAACCTAGAGAAATAACTAATCTATGGATGGTTTTAGGTGTGTTTAAGGATGGAGTCCTTGATATACCCGAAGGTAAGTGAGGCCCAAAATTGTGATGACTATTAGTACATGGCCTAATATAGGTGTCTACCACCATACTTCACACATTGCAGCAATAAGGGTGTTGGGTGCTTAACCGATATACCAATAGTAACAAAAATTATTACATGGCCAGAACACCATGGAAGATTCCTTATTGGGTGATGAAATCCTAATAGCTCTATGGGGAGATCCTCCCTCTCTATATATTCTGCATAACCTCCCCTGCTATACCTCCCGAGAGAACTATAGACTATAGATGCCATATAGATCTATATAGGGGGCTATAGAAATAAATATAGCCACCCATCATCCTAACCCCGAGTTGGCTCGGGTTGTGCCCCGAGGGTTTTCCCCACATCTCAGCCAAAGTTGGTAATGTAATCACCCCTCCCATCACCCCCACTCTTATAGAAATTATATTCTATATATGGCGCCCCATCGGAGGCCATATATTGTATATTGTATATATGTATATACAATATAGACTATATACATTATACAATATGTATATATTATGCTTCGTATATTATATACATACTATATATTGTATATCCTTCTATATAAGGTACACAATCTATATATTGTATATTGTATACTCTATATCCTTATGTATAGCGCATAGTATAAATGACCCTTTCAATTTATGGAGATATAGGGCCTCAACCTCTATCAGGAGAGAGTGGTTGAGGGACCCATCAATCTCTTTTCTCCCACCCCTAAGGGACCTATAGAATAGATGAGGGGAGTAATTAGATAGAGAGGAAGCGAGAGGCTCGAGGAGTGAGCAATAGGTCTATATGCTTATATACCCCCATATATAGATAGGGCCTCCCCAATAGATATAGAACCCCCCTTTCCATATATGGCCAAAAGAATTTTGTGGGATTATGAGTTGGCTCTTGTCATCCCTATATAGATATAAAACCCCTAGCCCCTAGCCATATATTATAGGGCATGAAGTGAATTGGTTGCCTATATATCTATATGCCTAAGGAAAAATGGATGGTTCAGGCTAGACTACCCTAGCTAGATTCATGTGAGTCTCATCGATATGGGCTGAAGGAAATCTAAGTGAGTCATGACCCCATATCTATATAGAGTTGAGATTCGGACCTCATGTCCCAGAGTGACTATCTAGAGTTGGGACCATATATATGGAGTATGGATCCCTAACCTATATATATGGGAAACCATTGAATATATCTCTACCTATCAATCGAGTAGATGCCACCCATCTTGATCCATCTCACCTTGATACCTTAAATGGAAACTATAACTATAACTATAGATGGTGGAAGGATAGTGAATACAAACTATTAAATATATATTTTATACCTTATGCATCTATAAAAAATTGGATTTGTACCACATGGCCATATTATAGGTCCTATATTACGGTCCCATCTACTAGGTAGGAATTGTTTAGATGTGTAGATTGTGTGTGTGGTTTGGTTGTGTGTGAAGAAAATGTGAATGCAAAGTGTTACCACCTAATTAAGCTATGTGATAAAAAAACATGAAAATTTCATTTTAGATCAAAAGCCAAATATGACGTTCGATGAAGACAAACAAACAAAGATAAGGTAAAAATGATGCCAAAAAGGAAACAAAAAGATCAAAAGAGGAATAACTAGATATGTTTTCCTTTTTCCAAATTATAAACACATTGTTGAGCAAGCAAGTGAACTCCCAAGCACACAAGTGAAGAAATCCAACCTACGAGTTAGTGAAAAGAGGAAAATAGAATATAGAATAGAAATTGAAAATGAATAAGGAACTTGCAGACGAGTAGGTGTAGTCACAAAATCACGCACTTATTATTATTATACCACTAAGTATGTTGTTTTATATATGGATCTTGCGTAAGAAAAGTATTAACTAATGACCCATCTCGTATTTTGGTCATCAGTCTAGTCATCCTTACACAATCATCATTTATTTTTGCATACAATTTTGGTTAGGTCTCGGGAGCTCCTATCTATCGGTTCTTGTATAGTTGTCATCTCTAGTCTTTGACTAGGGCACCAATGAAATGATTAGGGCACTGGAGTACCACTGGTCTCACTTTTGGGTGCCCAGATACCCGTCATACTTGATTCTATTTTCTTTTACGAGGTCGAGTAATTATATTTTCCCTCTATTCCCCTAGGTACTAGTCGGCATGTGGCATCATTAGTGTCAAAATTTGAGCAAGAAATTCTTATATAAACACAACATACATACCATTATATGGGTGAACTATTCTACTAAAGGGCATAACTACTACATATGACAAGGGACTACATTATGGCATATATTCTACATCAGACTGCATAGGAAAGGGAAAGTCTATTTTATTCAATCCACCATTTTGCATTTTTAAATTTATTTTGGTTATCTACTGCATCATTGGCGTTAGGCATCCTAGGCTCATGTTTACACACATCATATAGAAATACGTTGGGTGCGAGATGTAGTGTAACGCTTAGTAAATAAGTCAACCATTATGACGACGGATAAGGTCGATCAGGCCCCTTCATATGCATCTTTATTTTTTTGGAATTTGATGCTTTGTGTGTGGTTTTTTGTAGGTCATTCTTGACACGGTTTTACAATTATACCAACGGGATTAATCGACATTTGTGCGACAAAAATGGGTATGTGAATACTAAGAAACCATATCGAACCAGATCGAAACCTTTGTTGCAAACCGAGGTGCCAAAACTACAGACTAAGATGCCCTAGGTGCCCTAATACTTCCCTAGGTGCCCCAGTCAAATAAATTTGTCACTTTTATAATTGTTTGGAGCTGTCATTACACTTTGTTTCACCATTCCAACATTCTACCCATTCCCGACTCAACTGCGAGGTAAGCACATTTGATTAGTATCTATCCTTCCTATTTCATTTATTTCAATTTATTTAAAATATCATATAAAATATTTAGAATTATATTTCTATTTATTTTAGTCATCTACATTGTTGTACTTATTTAGATTAACTTTAAAATTTCAAATTTTAGTTAATCATTTTGGTGAACCCATACTTTAGAACATTTTTACCTAGGATCCACTTTAAACCCTAATAGCTCAAGATAGTTGTTCGTCTTCTCATTATCATATCTCATTTTAGCGTCAATCAATTTATGATGAGGTTGTTATTGCTAAGCTCACAACTCGTATAGTAATGTTATTGTGTTTGATCATATTCAACAACTCTTAGATGGTCAACAATATGTGCCTACTAGTTTTGAAGATTCTCCCATTAGCGATAATATTGTTTGATTCAACAAGACATTCACACATTGTACACCTTTTTATATGGCTACTAGTGATCCACCTTCTGATCTTACTAAGGAAATCTTATATGACTCTCTTATCTACTCCATGTTTGGTAATGACATGTTGTCGTGCAAATATGAAACGGGAAAATTGACTATTTTCGAGCATGACAACTATACCCCAGTGTCGAAACTTTAAAAATTCACTCTTCCAAGGTGCCTCGAGTCTACCTAGTTAGTCCCATGACCTCCCATACGATGTTAAATCATTCCCATATATGTTTTAGGATATTCAATTCAACCCCATAGGTGATTTTAGGAATTCATTGAAAATACAAATTTCGATAACATTGGGAAGGGCTATCATTTGGTCTATCCGAGAAATGGAACAACCCCACAGGAGTAGAGCGAGAGAAAAACCCAATATGGAGGTGAATTGAAGGCCTAGGAACACCATGGAGGTGATTCAAGAAGATTCGGAAATGATTTGGAAGAGTTGGGGCAGTTTCACCAAAATTAGGGTTCACAAGCCTAGGTACTGCACAGGATCAAAAGAGTTGTTGAGCTTCAAAATGTGATTATAGGAGCTCTGGATGGAGTTAGGAGAAAATTAAGCATCATTAGAAAGGTAATTACAAGCCCTACAAGATGGTGAAATTATTATTTTCACAACACTTTGTTGTAATGGGTATGCGAGTAGTTTTTTCATGCACAAGTAAGGGACCAAATCAAAATTCACTTTTTAGGGCCTATATGTATGAATCAAGATCAGAGACCCCCACCATTAGATTAATAAGTCCCATTTCAGTCAATTTCATATAAATATTCACCAAAAAAGTCCATCAAGAACTCAAGATATCGCCATTTCAAGTTGCCCTCTTGATGAGTTCTCGCAGTTAGTCAAATTTTAGGATGAACACGTGTCGGCTCCGGGAGCACAGCGCAATTTTGTGTCACTTTCATCCCTAAAGAAAATTGATGTGAGGGCCATAAAAATTTTCATAGCCCCTATGAGCCTTAAAGAAAAGGGACACATACGACCTCTTGGGCACCATTTCGGCCCCCCAGTGTGCTTACAGGGCTCAAATCCTCAATCATCGATCTACGCCACATGTCATCACACGACACGTTGTGTAATTTGATGTCCCCTTTGTCCCTTTATACAAAGGTACATCATGGACATAAAATTCACCCAGCCCTAAGGGAGTCTTCTGGTCACTCATATGACCCGCCAGCTCAGGTGCTTTTCTCGGCCCCCAGGAGCTAGTGGAGCTTGAATCCTCAACCATCACATCGCTGCCACATGTCATCACCTAGTGCACCGTGTAATTTTATGTTCCATTTTTCCCTTTTTGAAAAGGGATATCAGTGACAAAAACTATTCCCAGCCCCAAAAAGCCTCATAGTTCCTCATATGACTAATTTCCACCCGTCAATGCTTCTAGCTTGCTTTTTAGGCTTAAACCTTCACCATTGGATCTCAGCCACTTGTCATCACCAAGTGATGCATGCAATTTAATGTCCCTCATGTACCTTTTGGCATGAGAGACATGGGGGACATAAAAATGTGCCCCACCCCTGATTGGTCCATTTTGAAAAAGTGTTTTAAAGCTCTTTCTTGCTTTCTTCTCGCTTCTTCTCCATTCCTGTGCACAACTTCACTCTACAACTTGCTTTGTAACTTCTCACCACCACTCCACCATTTTTGAACCTTAAACCAGCTCCTCCATAGAAACAATATCCTCAACTCCATGATAGTACATAGGCCTCAAAAGAAGGATTGATCAACTGAAGAAGAAGAGACGAAGAACGAAGAACGAAGAAGAAGAAACCTAAAAACCTCCATTACCGTGAAGCAAAAATTCAAAGAGATCTTGCAAACCAGTACATAGAACAAAAAAACATTTTTTTGTGTTTTATCTTTCTCAAAGAACATAAAAATTCACCTTTAGACCTCTCTTTTGCAACAAGAAGTGCTCATAGTGAAGAAATCTTCATTTCGGCTCAATGAAGGAAAAAGCTTGATTTCGTCAAACCGAAAGTCATTCAAGAGAAATTTCAATGGAAGAATAATAAGCAAAAACCACAACAAAAACATAATTTTCATCGTGAATGAAGAAGAAAACCAAACTGCAAATTTCAAGGTCCATTAATGGATGTTGTGTTCGAGAGCGATCATCAAGTTGAAAATTTGAAACTTTAAAATCTCCCAAACCATTGATCAGGTAAGTCCAAGATTTCAGAAGGGCAATATTGGGAAAAAAAACATATCAAATTTTTTTTTTCCATAGCAATCCAACCACCGGAGGCTTTGCTTTTTAAAAATAGCATGTTTTACATGATGATGTATTATTTTGGGAAAGTCACCACCTGAAAGTAGATGTGAAGGAGGTGGTAAACACAGAAGATGTATTGCAGGGAGAAATCATCGAAATGGTCGTCTTGGTCAAAAATTGACACTTACTAAAAATAGTAAGTAGTCCCAAAAACTTTCCAAAAATAGAAGACTGGTCCAGAAAGTGAGGAGAGCATAGAGGGAAGGAAGATTTCCAGTTACCACAATCAAAGTCCGAAGGAGCTGATTTTTCATACTTGCTAAAAATAGTAAGTTACTTTTTTGGCACTTACTAAAAATAGTAATTCATTCCAAGGGTAAATTTCATAAGAGGAGCACTTTAGAGTGGAGTAATAAATCTGAAAGTCCTCGTTAGAGTTTGGAGAAGGTTTTCCATACTTAATAAAAATAGTAAGTTGCTTTTTCATGCTAAGGAACCATGAAGTACAAATGGACAGGGCAGAAGCTAGTGTACAACCTTTCACTTCTGAATAGGAGATAGGAAATAATGCAATCTCTATCATCGAGACTATGCGGGGAGTAGATGATAGTGAGGTTACTTACATGGATCTCAATAGTGTCTTTCGACACTCATTTCATGCTTTAATTGGTAGGTGTAAGGTGGAATTCATAGTCGACACCATCAGACTATTCATGATGTGTTTCATCAAGATTGTGTTCGATCAACTAAGTAGTGTGGCAGTGTTACAAGGAGTCAAGGTGGGATTTGTTCCAAAGCTTCACCTCTTCAGAGAGGATCTTCATGAGTGATGCTCATGGTCACCAATGGAATCATTCAACAATGTTTTTAAACACTTAGTTCACGGTGTCCATGCGTCATCCAAGGAAAGTCTCTTAGGATCCATATTTCACTACATTGGAGCATTACATCGGATCGATCAAGTAGAACAGTGGATCAATGAGGCTTTTTATTCATCAACATTGTTCTCCCTCTCTCTCTCGATCTCTTTCTCTCTCTCCTCTCATCCCCCAACTTTCTCTCTCCTCAATATTCTAATCTTGCATTGGGGTTGCAATTTTCGCATGCCTTAATGTTTTCAATGTAATAAGTCACCCTTTAGTTATAAAAGGGGACTTAATGTTTTCCTAGGAATGTGAAAAGTTTCAAGGCATATGAAGCGTCATTGGGGGGTATATGAAGAATCACCAGGAAGATGAAGAGGTGTTCTTCTTCTATAAATTGTAATGCACTCCTCATTTGAGGGTCTTCTTAGCTATTCTTGTGAATTTATGAGAGAGAAATCCTTGTGAAAGATCAAAGAGATAACAAAATTCTTCCATTCCTCCCACTCTCAAATTTCTTCCATTTCTTATGCTATGTACAATTTCTGCTTGAGCATTAAATTTTCTAGCCTTTTTGACTAAGAAATCTACTAATACTTTGTGTTCATTAAACTCTATTTGGTCTTGTTGTTGTTTGCAGTATTATTTCTTCCTAATTTCAATACATGTGATGAAACTTCTAACTGGTGTATGCAATACTATGTTTTTCTTCTTGCAACATTTGTTTCCCTTGTCTAACATTCTCACTCCCTTTCTCACTCTCCTAGAAAATTCCTCTCTTGTAGATATCTCCAAGCTTTGCCACGGGTTAGTGGAGTGCCCTTGTTGGATTCCTAGTAGCAAGGCCAACCCGGAGAAATCTCACTTCACTCGCGCATGAATTTACGGCAGCTACACTTTGGTTTAGTAGAGGGACTTACATTCCTAGATCATTGGAAAGAAATCCACAAGTTTTTCCCCTGACAAATTTTCTCGCCAATAGTTTTTGGTGCCCACCATTATTTAGCAACATCTACACCCAAAATATGACTGCAAGGTCTGAAATCAAACATATCAAATATTAATTTATTTTTTTAATCAAATTTCAACAAAAATCATTTTTGAAGGCGACTCATTTAATGAATGAATCCTGTCACATTCGTTTCCTACACCATGAATAAAATTCCAAATTGGAGCGAAGTACCAATGAGTGACAACGATGAAAGAAGAAGAGGAAGATCGTGACTGAGAAAATAAGATCGTTGATCAACCATGGTTTTGGACTAGTGTTTGCAAAGGAAAGAAAAAAGAACCTACCACCGATGAAGAGGAAATTAGGGAGTTGTTGGAAAGGAGACATAAGATAAGATGTGAAGCTCAAGAATATGCCAAATTCTTACAAGATATGTATGAGCAACTTGAAGTGGCCCATAACGAGGAAGAAGAAGAGGAGATTTTTCCTATAGAGGAAGATCTTGAAGATCATTTATACCATATGGTTTTCATCCCCAAAGGTTATTGAACACCACTGAAAGAAAATCCTATCCTTGAGCCTTCCGATGAAGATCAAATCAACATTCAAGAAGATGATGAAAGACAGGACGGTGCAAGATCCATTGAAGAATACTTTTGCAACCTCACGTAGCTCACTATAAAGTTGAGAACATTGTCCTTTTTCTGCCGCTCTCTCAATGACTTCATTGCATATGGTGATGGAGAAATGAACATCTTGAAAAGAGAATATGTGGAAAGGCTTCAGAGCATAATAGAAGGAAATTCTGATCACGAAGCCTATCAAGAGATTTGGAGGTACGCTCTAGCTTTACAAAGAAGGTATGAATATCTCGAATCACTTCATGTTGTCCACAATGAAGAAGCCCAAGAAGATCCTATTGATTATCCATGCTATGAGGTGTTCATCCCCTGAGATATTCTTGGATGCTCCTAAAGAAGACCTATCCTTGAACCTTCCGATGAGTACCAAAGCAACATCAGGGAAGATGATGATGAAAGAGATATGGAGGTGGAACCACCATTCATCAACTCTTTTTGGCTCAAGGAATAACCCCTTCGAGAAGTAATATATTCAATAGAGGATTCTTGTTTCCTAATGGATGATTCAATGCTTTCCAGACTCCACCAATGATGAAGAAAATGACCAATTTGAAGTAAGCATGAATAATCCCCTTCAAATTTTGATTTTTCAATTAGTGATGAAATGGACATGTGCAAAGAAGTGAAAGAGATCCACCCGACATCATGGACCAAAAATGATGAATTCAAGATGGTCATGGAGGGTTTTCCCTCCTATTTTGATCCTTCAAGTGATGTAGAGATGATTCATGAAGAAATGAAGACAATTGAAGAAAAAATTCTCTTCCTGATTCAATCATGGATGATCTGATGGAAGAATCTCACTTACTTTCTGAATCCAAGGAGAATGAATAGTTTGAACACAATCTCTTCTCACCCAAGGAGCAAAATGATCATCACAATGAGTATGAAGTCTTTCATTATCCATATGAGAAAGAGGATTTGATAATGGATGATCAGGATAATGTTGAAAGTTCTTCCCACATTGTTGCTTCGACATGGTCATATCAAGAGGATGATATGGATTTTGAGCTCGAAGGAGTACCGTTCCCACAAAGCATGGACCTCTTCTCCTTGTCAGAAGGCATCGTGAATCAAGTGTGCCCATGCTTGCAAGAAAGTGAATCTTGGGTGACATAGAACATGGAAGAGGTGAACGAGGATTTTTCAAATGAATCGTGGCCATAGATGGATCATATTTTCAACCATTTCTTGGAGGCACAACATAAAAATTCTTCCAATGAGGATAAAAATGAGCTTATGGAAATTTCAGAAGAGTTATTTGTGCAAGATCTCTTGAAGGCTATAGAAGACACCGAAGATCCTCAACTCAGTCTTGAACTCTTGACCCTGGGCTATGGACATGTAAGACAAGTATGAATCAATTCACTCTTCCCATTTTGGTACACCAATTTTTGATGTTGAGATGGGGCAGTTGGATAAGCTTGATGACTTCCCTAATACTTTGGTTGACGAGAATGAACATGAAAACATGTATTTTTCTTCCACATTGTGTGAAGAAGTTCATGAGTGTAAAAGAAGAAAGGTTCTCGGATATCCTTTGGACATCTCTAGTTTTGAAGACAAAACCTTCGCCATGGAAGAAGATAGTAGGGAGAATTTTGAGTGACTCACATGGAGGGGAGTCGTTCAGGAAAAATAAAAAGTTGTGAGAACATTGGGAGTGTGTTCAAAACCAACTTGTTCCCACCATTTTAGAATGGTCCATCAATGCAAAACAAGAGTTCATATGGAAAAATCCAATGAAAGGTGAAGAATGCTTATATGACCAAACCAAAAGATGTAATTTTTAAAATGATATCAAGATGGACTTCAACAAATGCATATTGGTGACAATTTCTCTAGACAATAAAGCGGGAGTATGCATGATTCTTTCCAAATGATCCAAAATCAGACTGCACTCAACATCCTCCAAACTTCGATTCATCTTGAACATGTTCCCATGTCAAACAAGATCTTAAGGATGATGAAGACCTCCGGCTCAATGATTTAACCTCCATATCCAAAAATACTTGCTCAGAGCAATAAAGCGAGATGTTCAGGGAAGTTCTTGAATGGGAAGAAAACCAATTTGTTCTCACTCCCTCTAAGTGTTTTTTTGATATAAGAGACAATTTGAAGTCACAATTCAAAAAGAAGATGAATGTTTTCATGACAAGAGAAATTTTTCCACTCTTGAAGACATGGAGGGATGGTGTCTCATGATCACAGGGTGTCAAGTGGAAACCTCAAGAGGCAAGAGTCTCAGGAAGGTGACCAAGTTCTCAATGGATACAAGAACATTCTTAGTATAATATGAACATGAAGATCGATTCTTGTTACGTATTATTCTTATCAAGCCATGCAAGGCCATCACAAAATCATGGTTTGATCAAATAACAATCTTTATGCTTCAAAGGTTAGACTTCAATCCACTATTCCACGATGGCATGTACTTTTCTCAACCCATTGCTGGGTATGTGTATATTCTTTCCCCATGCCTCTATATATCCCCCCTTGTATCTAATTTCCTTTTTGTGGTGTGTGTATTTCCTTTTCATGTGTGTTGTGTGTTTCATTTCCTTGTTTTGTGTGTGTTTTTCCTTCTTCGTTATCTCTCTCTTGTAATTGTTTGTACATGACTCCAAGGCCCAATGGATAAGGCAATGGTTAATTATTTGGTCTAAATTTGAGATTATAGATTCTTCATGTCATGTCTTAGTTGTGCTCATTCCATACCATCTCCCCAAGCTAGAGCCAAATGTTGTCATGCAAATGTGCAACAAGAAAATTGACTATTTTCAAGCATGACAACTATACCTCTAAGTCAAAAATTTCAAAATTCACTCTTCAAGCACCCCAGGTCTACCCAGTTAATCCATGACCTCCTATATGATGTTAACTCATTCCCCTAGGTGATTTAGGAAATTCAATTCAACCCCCTAGGTGATTTTAGGAATTCATTGAAAATGCAAATTTCAAGCAATGTGGGAAGGGTTATCATTGGCCTTCCTAGGACTAGAACAACCCCTGAGCGAAGAATGAAGGGATCCAAACTAGACACGGAGGTGAATTTAAAGCCTAGGAACATCATGTAGGTGATTCAAGAAGATTTAGAAAAGGATTTGGAAGAGTTGGGGTAGTTTCACCAAAATTAGGGTTCACAAGCCTAGCAAAGTGTATAAAATCAAAAGATTTGTTGAGCTTTGAAAGGTGATTTTGGGAGCTCCAAATGGAGTTAGGAGCAAAAAAACATCGTCAGAAAGGTAATTACAATCCCTATAATATGGGGAAATTATTTTTTCACAAAACTTTGGGAAATGGGTCTGCAGGAAGTTTTTCTCATGAATAGGTAATGGACTAGATCAAAAATCTAATTTTTCAAGGGCTTATATGGATGAATCAAGATCTAAGATGCTCTCCACCATTAGATTCATAGGGCCAATTTAAGTGAATTTAATATAAAATTTCACCAAAAATTCCATCGAGAACTCAAGATATCACCATTTCAAGTTTCCCTCTTGATGAGTTCTCATAGTTAGTCAAATTTCAGGATGGACACGTGTCAGCTCCAGGAGCTTGACACATTTTTGTGTCCCTTTTATCCCTCAAGAAAAGGGACATGAGGGTCATAAAAATGCACGTAGCCCCTATAAGCCCTCAAGTCACACATACGACCTCTTGGACTACCGCTTAGCCCCCAGTGATTGGAGGAGCTCAAATCCTCAACCATCAGATTTCGCCACATGTCATCACATGGCGCACATGAAATTTGATGTCCCCTTTATCCCTTTTGCAAAGGGACATCAAGGACATGAAAATGCACCCAACCCTAAGGGAGTCTTTTGGTCACTCATATGACCCTCTCTAGTGCTTTTTCTCAGCCCCTGGGAGCTAATGGAGCTTGAATCCTCAATTGTCGATCAACTTTGCCACATGTCATCACCTGGCACATCATGTAATTTTATGTCCCCTTTGTCCATTTGCACAAAGGGACATCAGGGACACAAAAATGCACCCAACCCCCAAGAATCCTCATGGTTCCTCATATAAGTAGTTTCCAGGTGCCCTATACTTCTAGCTTTCTTTTCGGTTTAAACCTTCATTGTTGGATCTCTACCACTTGTCATCACTAGGCACCACATGTAATTTTGTCCCTCATGTCCCTTTTGGCTTGAGGGACATAAAAATGCCCCACCCCGATTAGTCCATTTTTAAAAATTGTTTGAAAGCTCTTTCTTTCTTTCTTCCCACTTCTTCTCCATTATTATGCACAAGTTCACTCTACAACTTGTTTTGTAACTTCTCACCACCACTCCACCATTATGGAACCTCAAACCAGCTCTGCCACAACAATAATATCCTCCACTCCATGATAGTACATAGGTATCAGAAGAAGGATTGATCAAACATGTTAGAATTGACAGGGACTAAGAGGGGTGTGAATCAATCCTGTGAGAAAACTTTTTCTTTTCTACTTCAAACAATGAATATTCATTCATATACATACACTCTCATAGACTACAATCAAGAATTTTTAAACATCAATAGATATAGTTTGTCATGGAATGCATACAAGAAATGAATAAAGATATACTTAGTGCTTCTTCTTTATTGACATTCAAAAACAAAAGACTTGATGATTGATTAATATCATCAGATTACAAGATACAATCATAGGATTAGCATTCAACTACACAAGCTGCAACTTAGCTCTTCTTTATCAACCTACTGTCACAAAACTTTCAACATCTTCATACAACCACAACCAACTACAAACCTAAAAATATTCCAAGGGTTTTGGGCTATGCCCAAGAGGTTTTTTTTGCAACAAAGAGTTATTCAAAATAAGATAATGGGGTTATCAACAACACTCACAAATGAGCTTACATGAATAGATATACCTCTTAGACATGACTTTTGACCTTCCACTTACCATGACTCTTCAAATCACTCATATTTTTGTCTTCTAGCTCTTCAAAATTTTCCACAAGTATTCCATATTTGTGTTCACATGGTACATGGTCCCATCAAGTCAAATGATGCTCTTGTATTCTTATAAACTTGCCACATTAGCCAATGTATCCATTTAGGCTCATAGGTGTGCCTAAATCAACTTCTATAAAAAAATTCTAAAAATCATCTAACTAGACCACTTACACTCATCTTCATGATCCAAGTAATATATAAAAATGAATATTATGATGTCTAATTTCATTAAAATTTACCAAAGAGCCAAATCAAGGTTCAACATGCCAAGAAACACAACTTTGCAAGACTTGTCTGCGATTGGTTTCAACATCTCTGAATTTGGTCTTTAAAATTTAGTTAGTACATACCTCAAATCTCTTCATCATGAGGAAAGTAACCTATCAATGGAAATATCATGAATTCTAATATCTCATCCACCTATCATAATTCTCCAATTCATGGCATAAGGCTTCCAAAAACTTGGATCTTTGCAACTGATCTGGTTGGTCCTGAAATCACAAAAACTAGTCTTCTATACAATGTGGTCAAACACCTCCAAGGAAATTTTCAGAGCTCCCTATCACCTCAAACACTTCAATTTGGATGTATACAACATTTTCAATCATTTATATCCATATTTCAAATAGAGAAACATTCACCTACCATCTCATTTTGACAAGCTTCTCAAGAGGCCTAAATAAGCAATTTTGGCACAATCACCTCCAAGAAAGAAATGACATTTCCAAACTAAAATATGCACTTCCACACATCATATTTCATGTAAAAGGATGATAAAGACAAGAAACAACATCCATACAATGCAATTCAACATGGATACCTTCATTCTCCTTCACTAGCTTCTCAAAACAAGCTCCTTTTTCAATAAGCTCAAACATGCACTCAATACTCCAATTTTCTCCAAATGAGTTACTTAGGTAACTTCATGAAGCTTATTTATACATCCCCAACATCATCCACCTCAGATTTTAGCATATGATCCTTTGCAAGTTTTACCTATACACTAAAATCTTCTTAAAAAGCCTATTTTTGAGTGGGGCCCACCAAGTTTCAAGAAGCCAAATCACCATGAAATGTGTTGTTAGGAGTCCTCTACATGTTCCAATATTTTTCAAGTAAAATAGTTGAGTTTGTCACCTAACCAACTCAATTTTCCAAAACTGGTCCAAACTGGGTTTTGAAGGACTACAAACATGCTCACAAAAATGGATAGAACTTATAAAATACTCAACCAATCACCAAAATAATTTTTGCACCATAATTTTATCCCAATTTAATCCATTTTTTTATCTTATGACTTATCCAAAGGAGGCTTCACAATTTCTCTTGACTACTAAGAAGTTTGGTGCTCAATTTGCATACTTTGAAAAACCCGGTTTTGGAAATACTTGCATAACTTGCAAAATATTCATCCTCAACTTCTAAAATTTTCTCACACCTTAAGGACACATCCCTCTAACACTTCAATGTTTTTTTCTCTGGTTCATCCTACATCTTTCCATTCCATCTCATCTAGGTACCCTTTGGTCTCTAATTCTCAGCTACTCTACTAGTCTAACATGTATGAGTGCTCAAAACACCTGATTGACCACATATGAATTTTAAACATTATAAAACACCATTCCATTCTCACACCATGATTTTTTTCATCTTCATGCCTTGGATCATCATATCACACCTTGTTTGCTTGTGGAAGAGCTTAAGAAAACACTATACTGACTTGTTTCACCTTCAACCACCTAGTTTGACTTTTGTATCACCTTCTATATCTCATGTGCCACCTCATGATGCTATATCCATGCTTTTTCTCCTTTGGTTTGAGTGGATTTACATGTTTTCTTGATTTACACCATGTACTACATTAGGCCAAGGCCTATAATGACTTGACTTGACCCATACATTACATGAATGGACCATTTGGACATGTTATAGACTCATTGACACATCTCACTCACCTCATGGACCTTGTTTTACCTTCATACCACCTTTAAGAGACTCAAAACACACATATGCACCTTTGGAGACCCTAGATCACCTAGTAGATCACCTAGCCAACATACCTAGATCACCTAGACCATTATGAAATCAATGGACTTGACATCAATGAAAACATAAGTGACACATACTTCTAACAAAATGAATAAGAATGAAGAAGAAGAAAACCTCCATTTTCGTGAAGCAAAAATTCGAAGAGATCTTACAAACTAGTAAGACGGAATGACAAACTATTTTTTGTTGTGTTTATCTTTCTTAGAGACCATAAAAACTCACCTTTAGACCTCCCCATCAAATAAGAAGTTCTCATAGTTAAGAAATCTTCCTTTTGGCTCAATAAAGGAAAAATCTTGATTTCTGTTAAGCCGTGTAATCCGTTCGAAGAGAAATTTCACTAGAAGAATAAGAAGCAAAAACCCACAACAAAAATATAATTTTCGTCAGTGAATGAAGAAGAAAACCAAACCTACAACTTTCAAGGTCCAATAATGGCCTCTGTGTTCGTAGCGACTATTAGGTCGAAAATTTGAAACTTTAAAATCTCCCAAATCCATTGATTGGGTAAGTCCAAGATTTCAAAGGGGCGATATTGGACAAAACCCATATTAGAAAACTTTGATCCGTAGCGATCCGACCACACAAGCCCACTTTCTAAAAATAATATGTTTTTACATGGGAGATTACTGTTTTGAGAAATTCACCAAATAAAAGTAGTTGCGAAGGAGGTGGTGAACACGAAGATGTATATGCGGGGAAAATCATCGAAATGGTCGTCTTGGTCCAAAATTGACACTTACTAAAAATATTAAGTGATCCCATGAACACCTGCCAAAAATAGAAGACTGGTCCAAAAAGTGAGGAGAGCATAGAGGGAAGGAAGATTTCCAGTTACCACAGCCAGTCAAAGTTTGAAGGAGCTGATTTTTCGTACTTGCTAAAAATAGTAAGTTACTTTTGGCACTTACTAAAAATAGTAAGTCATTCCAAAGGGTAAATTTCACAAGAGGAGCACTCTGAGAGTGGAGAAATCAATTTGACAGTCCCAGTTGGAGTTCGGAGAAGGATTTCCATACTTACTAAAAATAGTAAGTTGTTTTTTCATGCTAAGGAACCATGAAGTACAAATGGACAGGGCAGAAACCAACGCAACCTTTCACTTATGAATAGGAGATAGGAAACAATGTAGTCTCTATCATCAGACTATGTAGGAGTAGATGACAATGAGGTTACTTACATGGATCTCAACAGTGTCTTTTGACACTCATTTCATGCTTTGATTAGTAGGTGTAAGGTGGAATTTGTAGTCGACACCATCAGACTATTCACGATGTGTTTCATTAAGATCATGTTCAAGATCAACTAAGTAGTGTGGTAGTGTTGCAAGGAGTCAAGGCGGGATTTGTTCCAAAGCTTCAGCCTCTTTAAAGAGGATCTTTATGAGTGATGCTCATGAACACCAATGGAATCATTTGATAGTTTTTAAACACTTAGTTCACAGCGATGTCCATGCGTCATCCAAGGAAAGTCTCTCAAGATCCAAATTTCACTACATTGGAGCATTGCATCGGATCAATCAAGTAGAATAGTGGATCAATGAGGCTTTTTCTTCATCGACATTGTTCTCCCTCTCTCTTTGCTCTCTTTCTCTCTCCTCTCATCCCCCAAATTTCTCTCTCCTCAATATTCTAATCTTGTGTTGGGGTTGCACTTTTTCACATCCCTTAATGTTTTCAATGTAATAAGTCACCCTTCAATTATAAAAGGGGACTTAATGTTTTCCTAGGAATGTGAAAAGTTTCAAGGCATATGAAGTGTCATTGGGGGTATATGAAGAATCACCAGGAAGATGAAGAGTGTTCTTCTTCTATAAATTGTAATGCACTCCTCATTTGAGGGTATTCTTAGCTATTCTTGTGAATTCAAGAGAGAGAAATCCTTGTGAAAGATCAAAGAGATAGCAAAATTATTCCATTCCCCCCACTCTCAAATTTCTTCCATTTCTTATGCTATGTACAATTTCTACTTGAGCATCAATACGAAGAAGGAGTTTCCAGCCTTTTTGACTAAGGAATCTATTGATACTTTGTGTTCATTAAATTCTATTTGGTCTTGTTGTTGTTTGTAGTATTGTTTCTTCCTAATTTCAATGCATGTGATGAAACTTCTAACTAGTGTATGCAAGAATATGATTTTCTACTTGCAACATTAGTTTCCCTTGTCTAACATTCTCACACCTAGTCAGACTATAGATCTATCTAATGATTCTCCTACTTTCGATGTTATTTCTCATGGCACATCACATAATAGTTCAATTTCATATTACGTTGATGATCCCATTGATATTACACTTAATGATATTCTTATCTTTGAATTTTTATCTGATGAAACTACTTATAATCATGATTCTAATAACTCCCATACTGTCGAATGTGAATCTCCTACTCTATCATCTCCTTCTAAGGTTGTGTATACTCTTATGCATGAGTATCCTACTTATTCTCTAATTGTTACTTCATCTCTCACGTCTATTACTATATCTCCTCCTACTACGGTATCTTCATCTCCATATATTAGTACATCTTCTTCCCCATCTATCGTGTACATCTCCTATAGCTAGTGTATCTTCACTTCCAACAATTGTTTTATCTCCTAAGGTGGTTTTTGATGTTATTCCTACCACTCTTATGGATACTCAATGCTCTCCATCATCTATTGTTTCTTCGGTACCTACTACTAGTGTGCCTTTAATAAAATGCATCATGATCCACCTCATCTCCACTTGACTTACCCATGATTACGCACAATGACAAATTACAATTACTTAATACATCATTGTCATCTTCTACTATTCCTCCACAAAACATCTTGTCTCTCAAACATGTCATAGTTCAATTGCAATTTCAAGTTCACTTACTCACTTTACAAAGTAGGGCATATTATGCTTTAATAGATAACAACTCATTACATGACAATCCCATCCCAAAGAAGATTCATAACTTTGCATTTCGAAAGGACTTTATCATGCCTATATTCACATGATTTGATGGCATTGGTGACCCTCATTTACATCTACAACATTACCGAAAAGTTATGGTCGCATACTCTAATGATAGGTTACTATTGCTTAAGGCATTTAGATAGTCTTATTGACGATGTTTTGCAATGGTACACTCATCTTCCATTTGGGTCTATTAGTACTTATTATGACATGGAAGATGCTTTTCTATGACATTTTATCATCAACAATGGCCCTAGAGATACTTATGATCACCTACATACTTTACATTAGGGCACCTTAGAACCTATTAGGATTATATCTTGCACTTCAATACATGTATGCATCAACTAGTATTCTAACCTATCGATCTAGAGAAAAAATTTATCTTTTGTCATGGTTTAATTCCACCTCTCAAACAATGATTACAATATGATACATGTGAGTCATTTATTCTCTTGTGTTAAAAAGTTATTGACCTAGAACAAGATCTTCTCTCAACACATGTTATTGATCCTTCACCTATTACTCCTATGATATCATCTACTTCTTATCCATTAACATCAGTTGAGCATCCTACCAAATCTCTCATTTAATAAGAAAGCTCAACTTCCTACATCAAAACAATATCCTTCATCTTCTATTTCCCGAAAAGCTCCACCTCCTCCTTTTATTGCTCAAAACCATTACATTTCTCTAATCACACTAAACCACATGATGTGTTGCATACTCTACTTAACAAGCATCTAATACGCTTATCTTCTAACCAACATGATACTCCACATAGGCTACAACGTCGAGTGACCAACATTATTGTAATTACCATCGTATCAATGGTCATAGGGATAATGACTATTTGGCCCTTCATGGGAGATTACTATAGTTAGAGGATAAGGGTGTCATTTCCTTTGCCCACGCCACACAAGTGGTTTGTGTCTCCTAGGTCTCATGAACATGAGTTGGATTCCCCACCTAGTGTTGAGGTTGTTACTCATCCATCGCCATGATTTGTCACTCATGCACACTCTCCATAGTAGTCATACATTGCTACACCATCACATCCATTGCATTCACTTCATTCACCACATTAAGCTACTTAAACTGCTTCACATTGGCCACCACAACACTCCACACATCCCATCACTGCTCCACATGATATTTAGTTCGGTTCCTATACTCACACTACTTCCATGTCACATGCTTCCACCACCACTCACCGCCTTTCTCTATGGTAGGTGATTAATATCTCCTTACCCTTTGATGATGCGCTTGTGTTCTTATGGTTCTTACAAAACTATTAAGGGTTATACTATAAGAACCTTTCATCATGCGCTTCGTTAATCCATCTAGCACACTCAATCATTTCCCAATGATGCACTCTTTTACATGGTTCATTCTTGACTATTAGGGTCTTAACTAAATGAACCTAAACATACATACGTTGGGGGCCATCACTAATCTTCATCCCCCACCATGGTCATCACACTAACATATTACGATCACATTATATTTTCATGTCAACACACATTCATCACAACACATTACTTTAGCGATTATAACACACTTTATTTTTACATACATTTTATCATCATCATTACATTAACTACACATTACACATTTCATTCAAAAAATATGAATCTCACTCCATTCATAAATCAAATTATATTTGTTATCTATCATCATTCACATCACACATTTAATTTATCATTATCAACATCATAAGTACAACTCTACATCGATAAACTTGAATGATATACACCACATATAACATACATTGTGAACAATAATCACTGACATACATCATCAATCACATTAGAACATCACTATACTGAAATGAAATAAAATCTAAAATATCTATCATATATATATTATATCGAATGTAATCATCATTAAAAACATCTCATCACCGGGGAATCTCCCCGCATCATATACAATAATACAAATCAAATCTCATCATCACTATCACTCCATGGGTACTCTACATAGAGCCATACATATATATATCGTACTCATTATTTCACCACTAACTCTATGTCCTCACCATTGTGTCCTCGATACATCTCACCTTACCTTCTGTAATAGGTAACCTCGGTAGAATGATCTACAAACTATTCTATAAACTCCATGTAACGTACAAACACATCTTGCGCCAAGGGACCACCACCCACTTCCTATCTTGCTCATTGAGTCTCCTCGCGAGCCTCATCTCTCTCATTCAATAGATCGTACATGTGGTTTCCACTATGGCCACCATCTTGAAAAAATGGGCATGCTCGCTTGCGATATCATCTATGTGCTCTAGTATTACTCCACCCATCAATACATCAGTACACACATTATGCATTAATGTACGGATGGATGTGTCTATGATCAGGGACCAATATGTGTCACCTAAAAAACAGTCAAACAACGTACATTAGACAACCAATAATCATCATGTAAGAAAATGAAAAAATACAACACAACTATAGATACTCATGATCCAATATAGTTGTCATTATAGGATTCCAGGCATCTGTTTGCCCCTCTACTCCTCCTCCATGAGCTAATCCCTTCACCTCTGCGAATACGGGAAATAGGGACACCCATCTATGCGCTGCCCACCATGCTTGGTATGCCTCAATACATCCTCCATCATCCCCATCTACAGGCTCTATCAGAGGATTTGTCTCATTGGGACCTAGGGGCACTAGATGCTCTGTGGTGGGCCCCGATCTGCTCTAACCCTCTATGGTGCTCTAATGGATCTCACCCATCCATATGGCTCTGGGGGCACATCTTGATCCATGCCAAACTGTCTCGACACCCTCTCAACCTAAAATAACTCGGTCACTCCTGAAAATCGATCCTCTAACCACATAGTCCTCCAAATACACCGCAACTCCGATTTGCATCCTCGGCCATCTCCCATAGTCTTGGTATGGTCATCATATAATTGTCTCAGGCCCCACATGATCTATACGAGCTCTATAAGTATCTATATTTAGTCTTTGTCTGCATACATACCAACCAACCTCCTACCATATATCTCGGAGTCTAGCCAACTCTTCTCTAAGACCTCCCATTGGCCTCAACACTGATATTGTTTTGCATTTTGCTCAACAAATAGGTTAGAGACAAACGAACATTAGAAAATTAATATCTCCCAAAATATCCACCCAAATTACTTGAAATTTTAAAGTGCTCATAGGCCCATGCATGCGAATAATGTCATAGCTCCTATACCACCTCCATGTTCCCCCTGGGTGAATTTGTACAAGTCTCTATATAGGTGGGCCAACACACAACGTGCCCATGCATATCTAGTACCCTCCTCCTCAATCCGACAACATATGTCTCGCATATTATATAAGATGCCTACACCACCTCCCTCAATGGTGATAGACGATGCAATGACAACCGCTATAAACTTCTGCAAGTGTGGACCACTAGATATTAGTATAGCATCCAAACTAATATGGGCCTCGGTAGGTACTCGAGTCCCCACAAAATACCATCTACATCTCTCATCTGCCTCTCCATGTTCTCCACCGCCATCACATGAACTCTCTCCCAAACAACCAAAAATCGCAATATGTGATACACATCCTTCAAGGTAATAGTCATCTCCCTCTGTAGGCAACCAAATGTACAAATGTCTGCACACCACCTCTTATAAAGTGTTATTAACATGGGCATATTATGGGGCACATCCCCCACCTGGTCTTATGTGCCACACGCCGACACGGTCCATAACATCCCAATCATCATATGATAAACCTAGCCCAAGTAAAGTACTCAAATGACGACCCGTGCAAAACTTCCTTGAGTGAATATCCCTCTGCATAGCACCAAACGACAACAAACGCAACATTAGAACAATATATAAATCCAAACACACTCACTTACAACATTACTACATATCTAAACTCACATTTACATCATTCTATACCAAATGCACACTCCCTCGACTAGGGCACCCAGAAGTAGTATTGGGGCACCCAGAGTAGGACACATGTACCTAGGTATGGGCACGCTTGTCCCAAAGGACATTAGTGCCTTCACAGCTCTTTTATAGGTCTAAAACGTCAGAAAGTACAAATGCCAATTTTGCAAAAATTAACAAAACAACTAACATACACACATTTTTAGCAAAAAAATTGCACTTATTCATTTCATCATCATATGTGATGTCACTTACCATAGTCACCACCATCTTAAATAGACTAGGTCGTATTGCTCTCACTCAGTGGCATCCTTACACACTTAGCGCTCAATTTCACAATTATGTAAAAGACAAATGAAATGGCTAATCACTTTTTCACCTTCTTACTTATAGTTACATTACATCACCTACTTTATTATGGTCTCCATTTCATGATTATAGCCTCAATAATACACATCACACGGTTTTCGTCATATCTTGAGCGTTTCTACATCTGCTTTTACATCCCATTTATGACATTCTTTCCTAGAATTCCACCTATAATTATACTATACACATTACATGCATGTTATCTCTCCTTGACATTGTCTTTCATACAATCTATACACATTTTGGTGATATCTATCACATTCTATCTATTTTGTGCTTACTTTCGGCTCGGTGTTTTTTTTTTCTTCATCACTTCCCCTTTTGCCAAAAGGGGGCATACTATTGGGGTCATCCTACGATTCCTATTACATCACCATGCGCTCAAACAAACACTACCGATTCGACAATTCCAAACATATACTAATACATTATGTGACATTTCACCAACGATTCCCCCTAATGACCTAACCTAGGGAAACAAACAAAACATTCACTATGTGACATCTCATTTTCTATCAATCCCCCCTAATGAACTAGTTAGGGGGCATTCAAGTGTTAAAATATTTCCATGTGATCATTCACTAATTTCTATTGATTCCCCCTAATGACCTAACCTGGGGCAACTAGCGTAAAATATCTCTACGAGTAACCAATCAAATCAATCAATCAATCAATGTGTTCAAATTTATAACAATCAAAATCATACTATCTAATCAATACAATACATCACAATCGACCTCCCATATGACCTAACTTGGGAATTACATGTGGCCTCCCAGTGACCTAACTCGAGAGATTGCATCTATCACATTCCTAGATGATCTAACTTTGGAAGTTATTCTATATTTTGTGTTTTCTTCCAAATGACCTAACTTGAAGCCATCATACATTGTGTGTTTGCTTTCAGATGACCTAACTTGGAAGCCATCACATTACGGCGACACCCATGGAGTGGGGAGAAGGTTTCCTTCCTATACCACTCCTATATGGGTCAACTGTTTGATCAAATTATTTGGATCCAAAATCACAAGTTTTGATCTAAGTTCATCCGTAGTGGCTAGATCTTGAGGATGTAGTTAGAGGTTTGATAATAAAAAACCTTTTTCCCTACACTCTTCCTCTGCGCAGGATGCCCAAATCCTTCATCATCATTTTTTTCTACACGTGTTCGGGTTGGGAATCGATCACTTCTTACCCCATCACCATCGTCACTTTTATAGTCATCACTCTCATTCAATGTGCTTCATCATTTCTTTACGTATCTCAGCTACGTTACATGGATTAACACATTGATCCATGGTTCGACATGTTATATGGTTCATTTGGCACACTTTTCTACTACATCTATGCATTCTACTACAACTATGCATCTCTATCTACTTTATGTTATTGAGCTTTCTGCTCACCAACATAAAGTGAGGGAAAATGTAGTCACAAAATCACACACTTATTATTATTATTATGCGCTAAGTATGTTGTTTTATATATAGATCTTGAGTAAGAAAAGTATTCACTAATGACCCATCCCATAGTCCAGTCATCAGTCTAGTCATTATTTTTTATTGGTCTTACACAATTGTCATTTATTTTTGATACGCTTTTGGTCGAGGTCTCAAGAGGTCCTATCTATCATTTCTTGCACAGTTGTTGTCTCTAGTCTTTGACTAGGGCACCCAGGAAAGGATTAGGACGTCTCGAAGCGCCTAGTCCCACTTAACTGGCACCCACGGTCCCCATCATACTTGATTTTATTTTCTTTGTTTGAGGTCGGTTCTTATATTTGCCCTCCCATTCCCCAGGTATTAGTCGGCATGTCAGGTCATTAGTGTCGAAATTTGAGCAAGAGATCCTATATAAACACAACATACATACCATTATATGGGCAGACTATTCTACTAAAGGGCATAGCTACTACATAGGACAAGGGACTGCATTTGGGTATCTATTCTGCATCACACTTACATAGGAAAGAGAAAGTCTATTCTATTCCATCCACCATTTGCATTTTATCTAGTTATTTCCGTTATCTCTGCGTTATTGATGTTAGGGCATCCTAGGCACATGTTTGCACACAATCACATAGAACTACATTGGGTTTGAGATGTAGTGCAACGCTTAGTCATAAGTCCACCATTGTGGCCACTAAGGTCAGTCTAACCCCTTCATATGCATCTTTATTTTTTTGGAATTTGATGCTTTGTGTGGGGTTTTTAAGGATATTACTTGTATAAATCGTAACATATACAAAAAATAACATGAGAGAACACCAAAATATAGATAAATGATGACAATATGCTCATATAATTATCGTACGATAGCTTTACCACTTCGAGGGGGCAACCTCCAATACCACTTCAAGGGGTAACCTCCAAACCATACAATAACACTATAATACTCAATATGATCCTTAACTACAACCTTTTAACCCCTATATATACCATTCCAACCTATGGCCAATACTTTAGAGTCCAACCTCCTAAGCATAATAAATCATAAATGAATGATATAATAAGATAAGGGGATGTGTGCCACATGTCGGCATCTCCATCAACCCATATACATTATAATATTATATCCCAAGGTACATAGCATTGCCTCCCTCTTTGACATGTTTCGTCCTCGAAACATAAGAAGAAGCCATATAATGAGTGTGCTTTAAATTATTGCACACTTATGCCGCCATAGCTCGATCATCCAACCACCCATATGAAATCCTATCTCGTGTAACAGTTCACCTATCATCATCAACATCTTCTTCTTCTTCTTCTTGTCTTGATGTTATACACTACTTCTTCTTCTTCTATCTACTTCTTCTTCTTCTTCTTTTCTTTTTCTTCTTCTTCTTTTCTGTTGGGGGCATACTATTAGTCCATGAAAACTTGTTCCCAGTCTGTAAAGACCAATTAGACTTTTCCTTTTCTAACTCATAAAAGTAAATCTTAATGATGTAGGGGAACTAATTCACAACTCAATAACCAAATATCTCGATGGTTTAGAGAATTTATCCCTAAATTTGTTCCACCATTCTCTAATTCAATCCCCTAATCTCCAAAAAAAAGGAAAATCTCTCTCGAGTACCATCCCCATGATCCACAAAACTAGGGTTTTAGGAATAGACCCTTTTCATCAAAATTTTTCTAACCCTTTCCTCCCATATGAAAGGTCGGCAAAAATCGAAATCATATGAACATAAACCCCAATTTAATTTTTTTTGAGAGGTTTCCGAAAATGTAAGAAATTTAGGAAAATTCCTCAAATTAACCGGCTTGTGGAGCAAAATAGTGAAAAATAATAAAAATGAAATAAATATGACACAATAGATCCAAAATTTTGAAAATCCGCATATCTTGAGGTGTAGATAGAGGATCATAACATTCCACCACGCTTTCGTAGCCAAATCTCCAGACTCAAGGGCTAGATTTGTGCCGTATAAAGCGGGACCTCACCCTCACCATCGTCACCTATACGAGCCTCGAGTGAACACCGCAATGCAATCGACATACTATGCTTCACCACACTTTTCTACCATAGACTCTCTAACTTGGATGGTCTCTCGATACCACTTGTAAGGATATTACTTGTATAAATCGAACATATATTATCAAAATAACATGAGAGAACACCAAAATATAGATAAATGATGACAATATGCTCATATAATATATCTTTTGCCACTTCGAGGGGGCAACCTCTAATACCACTTCTAGGGGTAACCTCCAAACCATACAATAACACTATAATACTCAATATGATCCTTAACTACAACCTTAACCCCTATATATACCATTCTAACCTATGGCCATTCTGAGGCCGACCTCCTAAGCATAATAAATCATAAATGAATGATATAATAAGATAAGGGGATGTGTGCCACATGTCGGCATCTCCATCAATACATATACATCATAACATTATATCCCATGTGAACCCATACATATAACTAAGGGGATGTGTGCCACATGTCGACATCTCCATCAACCCATATACATTATAATATTATATCCCAAGGTACATAGCAATTTTGACAGTCATTCTTCTTCTGCGTGATTTTATAGCGACACCAACGAGCTTAGTGCGACATTAGTATGACCAAAAGCGAAGAACTCTGCGAAGACTAAATGACCATATCCAAACTAGATCCAAACTTGTATTGTTTGGACAAGGCGCCCCACTTAGTCGGATCTCTCACTTCACCATAATTTTCTAGAGCCCGTCATTACACTTTGTTCCACCATTCTAGCATTTTGCTCAGTCCCAACTCAACGCGAGGTAAGTACATTTCAGGTTAGTACTTTATCCTTCCTATTTCATTTATTTAATTTATTTAAAATATCAAATAAAGTATTTTACATTATATTTATGTTTATTTCAATCATCTATATTGTTATACTTATTTATATAACTTTAAAATTTCATATTTTAGTTTATCAGTAGGTAGGTCCTATTGGGCGTGCCAAAATGTTTTTACGATGAGTTTTCCACTCATGTTCCAAGTTAATGAAATAATATGCAAGAAAATAAGAAACTCCAAATATGGGAGGGTTTAAGGCTACCTCTAATGTGTGATAATGATGGATATGGACGACGGGAGCACAAATCCTTTCTGCAGTGAGCTTGATAACCTACACAACACAAAGGATAGCTATACAAGAAAATATTAGTAGATTTAGATGGTGGGTTGCTTGACCAAAGCCAATCCCGAGAAGTGATGAACTTCCTAGGAAGGATGTTAGCCCACTTGTTTATAAGATTTATTGAAAATAAGAACTAGATAACATAGATAACCAGAATGGAAATGCTCATAAATAGATAAAACAAAGATAAGATGATAGATATAATGATAAATTGAGATAAGAGATTCAAACCACACAGGGGTCGACAGTGACCTGAGACAATCGACAAAGAATGTAATAAAAACTAAAAACCTGGGGTGTCAAATAGGAAGAACAAAAGGTATGTATAATTTGGGTGTTGCGGGAACAAATAAATTGATGGCAGAAAGGACAAAATGTAGAAAAAAACAATTGAGAAAGATCAAGTCGACCGCGTGATCGGGAAGTAATTGACAATGATTGATGCTTACTTAGGGTTTAGTGAAGGATGATGAATAACAAACATACTATGATAAGGAAACAAGGGTGGCTGATGTGGTTACAAATCTCCAAGATGACGAATGGGCTTGTAAATAGTTGATAAATAAATGATGAAACAAGATAGGTCTTCCAAGAATCTCAAAGCTTCAAATTTTACAAGATGATAGACAAGGCTCGATATGGCTTCAAGAAGTTGGTGGCAACTCATAAGAAGACAAGAAACTTACAATTTTTTTCCAGAAGTTAGAACTCGAAAGTTTCATCCTTGAGGTGGGGGGGTGATGGTGTATTTTAGGGTCGCCAACGCCCAGATAAGGTCGCCATCGATTGAGGATAATCTGTTGATTTGACTTAGGTGGATGGTGTAAAACTCGAGGGATGAGGCCTCATTTGGGTTAAATTAGGGCTATAAGTCGATTAAGTGAGTTGGGTTGCATAGGGATGAGAAATGGTGGTGGATGGTTGAAAATATTAAATGCGGGTAGGTGATGAGTCTAGAAAGGATAAATGAGAGGTTTAGGGATGTAATTAAGATAATATATGTGTTTAGGGATGATAAGAGTAATTAAGGAAAATGAAATAATGATGGGATTAAGATAAGAAAATAGAAATTAGGGGAAATAAATTTGATTTCGGAGGGAAATGAGATTTTGGATAGGGACATGGGTGCGAGTATGCATAATGACGATGAGAGGGAGTGAATGCGAGATAGAGGGTTAACGAACCAAATTTTGGCGTTTCTACACAAGTTTTTCTAAATATCACCATAAGATTTGATTAAAAACCCAATTAAGCACAATGAATATGCAATACAAAAGTAATAACTCACTTAAATATGTTAATAAACAACAATATGACAATAAGAAACATTAAAACATTTATAAATGCAAATCTCCTTAAAGTCAAAACTCAAAATCTAGTTTTCATCGAAGGGCCCTTGGTTCAATGGTGAAGTTGTTTGGCTTTGATATAGCCCACCAGAGATCAAGTCTTCTTTGAGTGCAAGACCCGGAGATATCTTGATCCAGAGAGTAAAACAATTAAGGCCAGGATTGTGCCTTGGGTGACTTTGATGGCGTGGATGCCCCTCACTCGTAGCTTCTTAGGCTAAGGTGATCACTAGTTTAGTTGTACACTTACTCGCATTTGTAAAATAGCTAATACTTTCTCCGAAATATGAGCAGAGATGTCAACAATCTATGTAATCTTGTACCCAATAAATGCATACTACTTCTATAATAATAATCTATGTAATCAATAAATGCACTACTTAAAAAAAAAAAAAAAAAAAAAAACTAATTTTCATATATTCCCAAAAAAAAATAAAAAATTAAATTGATACTTATCCATTAAAAGAGAATGTTGTTGCTGGAATTTTTAAACTCAAACCAAATTAAATGATATTAGGTTTCATCATTTATTTGTTTAAGACAAAATAAACACTGGCATCGTGACTATGTTTTGGTTTCCTAGCACAAAACACTAATCATTATTACAAAGAATTAACAATAAAACATTAAAAAAGGCATGCATATCAAATAGAGATGTCAGGAGAATCTAAAACACAATCTAGCGAACAGAAAACCTAGACATGTCAGCGCATGCACTGCTCTAAATTCAAATACCACTGGCACCCTAATAATTCACTTAACAAATCAAATGCTGGCAAGGCGGGAGCCATAGTCGGAGATTTCGGGTTCGAAACAGAGGAGGAATATCCCAAGGACATAGGCATAAAAAACGCACTGGCAATAATAAATGCTCTGGGGTTTTGCTGCACATTCTTGGTGCCCGAGGCAAACGGTAAATCGTTGGAAGAGATGTCCGGTGAAAACGAAGAGGAAGAATCTAAGCAGTTGGATAACGGCAGCTCCTCTGTTTTAGTAGTGGGAGATGTATGGTATAAGAATGATATCAGTTCAGATTCAAAGCGCAGTTTTACAGTATGGCGATGTATCACTTTTTAACAGTACGGTTATAATATAGTTCCATTTGGTTTTCTGTTTATGGATTTCCAATTTCCAAGGGATATAGTATTAGCTCCGTTTTGGTTTTCTGCTATGAATTTTCCTTTTCTATGCATTTTTGTGAATCGGTGGAATTTATGAACTTTGAGATTTTCTTCACAAGGATACGGGAATTTCAAGGATTTAAATTTAATGTGGTGCAATTGTCTGATGCAAATTTTCAGTTTGTCCCTAATTCTTGACAGAGCTATTTCAAAAACATGCATGCAAACATGCGACAGGCCTAAATCCGTATGTCTTTGGATGAGAATTCCAGACTGCAGTGTGACCCATCTTGAACAAAACCCCAAGGCACACTTTCAATTTTGCAGAGATAAAAATCCTTCCTGATAAAAGATGAACTCTCCAATAACCACCCAAATCAATTTTCCTTTTTTGAGGTTATCTAGATTTGGGAGGGCAATCGATTGTCTACACAGAATATTAAGCAGCTGAACGTGCATGGAACCATCTGGTTATATCATTTCCAATCCAAACCATACATATTAATAGACATTGAGGATGGGAAGAGTGAAGCTGACTATCAAGAGGCTGGAGAACACCAATAATAGGCAGGTGACCTATTCTAAGCGCAGGAACGGCATTTTGAAGAAGGCCAGAGAACTGTCTATTTTGTGCGACATTGATATAGCTCTCATCATGTTCTCCCCCACAGGAAAGTCCACGCTTTGTCTCGGAGAAAGGAGGTCGGTCTTCATTTTCCCTCAATTCCCCTCATTCAATACTTAAATCTTCTTATCAGTACATAATTTGTTATTTGTTTGAAATTCTGTATCAAATTGTCAATTTATTCATGTGAGTCTGCAACTAAAATTAGATAAGTATGGTTTGTTTTCCTGTTATGCTTCAATACAATGTAGAGTTTCAATTTAAAAAATATAACACTGCTGGTTTCAGTACTAGCGTAATGAGATTTTTTTGATACATTGACATATTTTATATTTGGAGTGAGACATTTTTACACGCCGCTCGGATTCCACCTGTTAACCGAATGAAACAGTCACTTACCAACCAAAAAAACCAAAAACCAATTAAAGACTTGTTTCCTTTGCCGAGTTCGGTGTAACTATACTAACCATAGAATCACATATTATTTCGTTGGTGATATGGAAATAGTCAGAAATAATGTTAATAAAACACAACTCTTTAACGAGGAAATGTGTTTAGCTGTCTGTCTGGTTGTTGGTGTAGAGGGATCACAGTAGCCGCAGATACAGAAGTGCAGATAGATACGGAAGATAGTTTCGAGGTTTTGATAATGACAGTAACAGCAGATATTTTGGGATTCTGATAATTATGTTGAAGGTGCTCTTTCAAATGAGAATAAGGGGGGAGGAGTGAGCACATTCTGACAGCATGTTAGTGGTAGAAATAATCTTGACTGTTCATTATGCACACTGTATCAACGTTTTTGCTAAATTTATGCCGTACATGTGTGTTTTTTTGGTTTGTTGGTCCTGTTTGAGAGCAATCCAAGCGGGATTCAGCGGTTCCAATAGTCTCTTCTCTCTGCCAATTTTAGAGGCACCCACCATAGAAACCTCCTCCAAAAGTCCGCTGGCGATAAGATAAATTTAGCTTGCCAGGCTTCTCAATACCCAGTTCTCTACAAGTCATCTCTCTTAAATTCTAGACTGATAACATCCAATTCATCCCCACATGGAATGATAGCAGCAACTATGAATTTGTCATCTGACAAAACCGAGAAAAGCTATCTGCAGTCTAAAATTTGCTCTTCGTCATCTAATGCCAATTATATAGCAACCGTTAGAAACTGCTTAGATTTCATGGATGGTTCTGTGAGGTACATCGGTAAGAGCAGAGGGGGCTTAAAGACAATGGATCCGAAAAAAGTGATGGACTTGAAAGCTTGGTTGAGCGCTGCTCTTACTTCTCTTGCATACCACTAATTCAAGAGGCTAATTCTGTTCACTGTCTGTTCCAAAACCTTTTTCATTTTTGCTCACCGCTCTCATGTATGTCTACCTGACCTTAAATTGTATTATATTGTTAATTCGAAGTTACCCAACCCCCAGCTCAAACAACGCTCTTTAATTGTGTGTTGAAGCCACACTTCACAATTGAAATGAATATAGTTCCTGACCTACAAGTAAAAATGGAAAAGAGCGTATGTGAAAACTTTTTGAATGATCAGAATATGAGAGATATAATCAATAATATGTGTGTTTACAAAATTTATAGATCGACATTCCCAAACACAACTCGGAAAAACTAGAATTTGTAAGTTTTGTGTAATATAAATGAAAGAGAGATGAAATTCTAGCCTCCTTTTGTGACATTTGAGGGTTTCAAGTTAATTTGAGTAATACAAAAGTTTATGTTTTCAACATCTTTATCAATAAACTGAGATGATTTTTATATATAGAAAGTGGGGAGCCGGTTGAGAGTCTCTTCATATGTATATTTGGGGATCCTCTTCTTTGGATCACATTTAACCTAGCTTCATATATATAGATTCTTGAATGAATATTAGGTTTGGAGCTCTCGTCACCCTCGGAAAGCATTGACTTTGGCTCATGTTTCAAGACATTTAGATAAAAATCCACCTCTTGCACTCACACTTATCTTGTTTGGTTGTGAAGTTTGGGGACCATACCTTCAAGTTGAAGAACGAAGATGAACAGACATAGTGATAATCACAATATTATCCTAATATATTCATGCCAAGAGATCATTTCTTCATGTCCCTATCCTTCAAAATATTGGCATGGTGTTTCTCATTGCTTCTATGATCCTTAATGTAGTATCTGTGACTTAGAGGCTTAGGCAATTGGGTGAATCCTTAGCGAGGCTTGGTATGACTGCAATTAAGTTACGCCACCTCTCTTGCCGCTGCCACGGGTTCACGTATCGTCGACGTTAAATTTCTGGTTGTTGTTCCCGATTCTAAAACAGCGTTGCCCATCTCTGATTATGACACAATCATTTGGAATTGGCCCAACATGGTTATGGGAACATTGGTAAGTGTTAATTTTGAATTTGATCTAAAATAATTTTGTAAGGCATGCCTTTTTTAAAGAGGAAATTAGCTTTTGTTTTTTTTTGCATGGCAGGGCCTGTTTGAGGATCCAACTCGCATTTTTACGCAAGATATGAAGGTTTCATTTTGTGTCGTGAAAATAAATGAGGAAGGTAATTCGAGTATGGGTATGTGCTTCTCCTTTGCCGCAGGGGCAACATTTTAAATAGCATGTGATGTAAAATGGTGTTTTTGAAAACCCTAAAATGGATTAAATTTGTGCAAAACAAGTCAAAAATCTTGAATTTTGGAGAGAACCTTGACTGATTTTGCCACTTCAGTTAAAATTTGCAGAAAACCTCGCTGCTGTTTTTGACATATAGCCGATTCTTCTAAATTACGGTTAAGACCTAATTCTGGCCCGATCAAAGCTTTGATACCACTTGTAATGAAATTACTTAGATATATCTGAATATCAGCAGCAATATAACACCAAAGAACACCAAAATATAAAGAAATGATCACAATATGCAAGTAGAATGACTTGGCCACTTCGAGGGGCAACCTCCAAACCATACAATAAGACTTAAGTGCTCAATATGATGATCATCTACTAGCTACTAACTCCTATATATACCCTACTATGCTATGCAAAGCACCAAGGCCAACCTATTAAACATATGAAAGCATAAATGAATGTGATATGACATGATAAGATATTATGTTAGCCACAAGTCGGTTATCCATATCTGATATATGAGTCTTTCTCAGCAGGCCCTGTAGAAGTCATTGACAAATAAAACATTCTGCTAGGGACAAGGCTATTGTTATTAATCAGGGCTTTAGCTCCCTCCAACAATATGGGCTGTAAAATCACGTTTGCCTTTTAGCAAAGAAGACCACCACCTCTCCCACTCAACCCATTAAAGAGAGTGCATCCATTGGCACAAAGAGCTCCTAGCGGCTAGCACCCATGTATCCATATTAGTCCCACCCAACCTATAAACATTACACTTCTCCTCTTTTGCCAAGCCAGCAACCTGTCCACCCTAGCTGCTACCTTTATTGCCTACGAGAGTGTTCAGCTTACAAACCCACTTCTATCTATGCTGCCTAGTGCTTGCCCTCTTGTCATCGTATGACTAATTGCCTATCCAGCAGCCCCATCCCCGTCCTCTTCAATTGGGCCATATATAGCCTCATCAACTCCAAGACCATATGCCACTGCTTCATCCTTTTCTTTCCCACAAGTTCTCTTGGTGTAGAATCGAGACAAGGGAGGAGGAGGGAAGGTGATAGTGCTGAAGGAACCTACTTCTAGCACTCGCATCATTGTCTTCATCACTAATATTTAGATTCTCCAAACAAGTGTTGATTGATTAGGATTCCACCGAGTCCTCTAAAGCTTTAAGACTTGAAGAAATTGAAATTTCCTGACTATTAGTCGGAGCCCTCACCTTTTCTTATTTTTTGTTGAGAATTTTTCGAATTCTTTAACAATGATAGGCATCTAGCTTCAAGATTCTCTTTAAGATCATTCCAACTTTCTGAAGTATGTTTTCGCCATGGCATACAACCTCTCTACCTAGAAAATCCTTGATGAATGGCAGCAGGAGAGGAGTAATCAAATATCAGTCTAATGTCTTTACCAATATGATTACTTGTGCATTCTTTATGTGTGATCCTTTGATGAATCTTCTCACACGCACCACCGTGTTAGGAGTTTCTCTTGCTACTACTCAATGCTACGAACTTACCAATTCAAACCGTTCCTTGTCTAGGAGTCATTGAAACAAGATGTAAAGAATAAAGTGGAAGGGATGATAGGCAGAATGGTTTGTGCATGGAGAGTGCGGAATGACGGAGCAAGTGAAGCCCATGGGGAGTAAGGGTGTTGCTTGACAGCAGTTCTACTAGACATTCCCCACCAAAGTTGGCTTCATCCCAAAGGAGCCATCAGAGCTCCTCCCAACCAGCTTCAGCTAGATGCCAATTCCACCACTCTTCACCATTTAAACAAGAAATTAAATAAATATTTCCCTCATATTTGTGCAACTCCTTATGTTTAAAAACCCTCAGAGGGGTGAGAATTTTACAGGGGAGTTTACATAGGCCTACGGTGTCCAATTCTCCATTATCCATGGTTAGGCCCATCCAAGTCTTTGCATTCACACCTAGCGAGAATTGAGGGACTGGTCTAAGAAATCCCTGCATTAGTGAAGAGGTCTGTTGACTTATTAGCTTCTCAGTAACAATTTTGGAAGGACACTGTCTTGAATCTCTCAGCTATTGTGAGCGCCTCAGATTGGAGCCCATTCAATCTCAGATTAGTTGTTATATCCTTAATTCAAGGCTGCCTTCAACCCATAGACCAGGTCCATCAATTCTGCTTCATTATTGGTTCCATGTGATGTGGATGGAATATGCGATGACAAGGTTACCATCCCAATCAAAGATGAGGCTTCCAGCCATGGAAACTTCCTTTAGAGGTGGCATAAATCATCTTCTACATATTCTTTTCCAAAATCCATTCTCTAATGTTATGTACTGTGAAAGCCTCAGATATTTAATGAGCAAATTTCTGCTCTATCAAGATTTTACAGGTTGTTTTAGAATTGAAGTTTCTTATTAAGGACCTCTATAAAAGTAATTCATTGTGACTTGGATAAAACTAAGCTTTCTTTTGGTTTTGATAATCATTATCTCTGAGATTAGTGCCCGGATATCACTATTGCTACATGTGCGGCACATTGAAATCATTCCTTTCATATGTTCAGAACTTTCTAGAGTACCATATCTTCCTTGCTCTGTTCCTAGCATATGGAAAGGTTATTGATGATTGGTTGGATTAAATTGCATGGTTTGCACCAAGCTAGCAGCTTTTGTATGGAGTGTATAATATGGTGGACTTAAAATATGGAAAAAATGGTCTATCAAAAAAATGCAATAAATACGGTAAATTATGTAATTCAATAATAGAATAATTTGTAACAATTCAAGGATAATTTTACAACAATCACAATTACTGCCATCATGAAAGTCACATGACAGATAAATTATCAAAAACGTTGCTCAAAATCAAGATATATAACTTAAACTGGTGTGGCTAAAGCTAAATTCAATAAAAACTACTAAAAATTTATATTTGTTTTGTGTACAGCTGTTCTCAATTAAATTAAATTATGATTTCTCATTTGTAAAAAAGCATCATTTTTGTATTTTTCTGTGACAGCATTAAAAAAATGGAAAGAACAGTAACTTTTTTCAAACTACCGTATATATGGTAATTGTGGTTTGCACAATGGTGCAATATAAAGCATTGTTGTTTTGCTGGCTATGTTGTCCCTGTTGATGCTTCCTACATGAGGACATGCAATGGGAGGTAGAAGGTAGACTGTGGGCGTAGTGTGATAAGTTTTGCAGGACTAAATAGGTAATTGGAGAGGTCTGTTGTTACAATACACTGCATCATGTTATTGCCATCTCATTTAAGAGCATTGTGGGAGAATTGATGCTAAGTGGTTGGTCTCATGCATCGTATGGTCAATTGTTTTGGATTTGACATAATTAATATACTTACGTAACAGATTTAATGAAATCTATAGTATTGCTTACCACCTGAGGTGTAAAATACTTTCAATTGCAAGAGGTGCCTGGTGCAATCAAAAGGAGTTGCTAACCTTAACCTTCCTAGCCAGTTCTGTTATTTTTGTTTGACTGTCAAGCGAACTGGAAATTTTGGAAGCTATTTTATGCAAAACAGATGTTTAATACTTTCTGAAAAATTCTTTATAACAATGGCCTCTAGGACTAATACTTCTGTAACGGTTATGAGAATCTTGATTTAAGGATAGGCTCCATTTTATTCTGAAATTTTCTTAAGAAGAAGAGACTAGGCACTTCTGTTGCTGAAAAGAAATGGCTTACAAGAGAACTGCCCTCTTATTATATAAACTATTTTTAACAACACCTTATATTAAATTTGAGTCAGCTTCTAAAGTTCAGAAAACACCTACAAAATGTAAAAATATATTATGTTTATTGGTGGCTGCCATTGAGTACTTTTTCAAATCTATCTGCGACACAACATATTGCAGGCAGTAGGGAGCATAACAAGACAGGTGGGATCACTAGGAAGCACAATTTGAGGGGACAGGAAATCCCAGGATTTGAAAAGAATCAAGAGTGTTGTTGGGATGTATTTTGGACATTTGGACACTGAAGATTGTAGCGCATAACAGTTAATAGTATGGGTGTAAATTGGCAATCAGAGGAAACCTGGCAATCAATGAGAAGAGAAAACAGGTGGCAGAAAGACATTTTTTAAAACATCAGCCTCAAATTTTAAACACTTCTCAGTGCTCATTTTTGAGAATTTGATATCCATTCTCTTGTGCCTTGTAGTTCATTGTAGCAAATTAAGTTTGACAAAATCCAGGATGTTTTCAAACAGGTCATGATTGGGATCTTGTTTCTTAGGTAATAACAAAAATTGTAGTGGAATTAACAATGGTATTGATCAAATTGACACTAATGATGCCATTAGCAAATGAGTTCGAGAAACTGCACCAGATAAATTCCAAGCAGGCAGATAATAGCTAAATCTTACACACAAAAGCCAGAAGTATGCACTAACTGCTTGAATTGTATGTTTTTATTATGAAAAAGTGCTATAATTTTTAAAAAAATTATTATATGAAAAGTTGATGCTTGAACAAAGGAAAGAGACATAATTATTATTTACTGCTTCAAAGAAATTATTATTTGACTATGAACCATTTTTTCTATGGACGCTTTACTTGAGGGATATAACTGAGTTGCCAATGTACATGTTCTCTTTTCAAATGAATGAGTAGCCCCTTAGCACAGTACTTTGATTTTGTTATTTCAGTAACATGGAAGAAGTTATAGGAAGGTTCGCCCAACTAACTCCTCAAGAGAGAGCAAAAAGGTACACTTTTATTTTTGATTATTTAACATGATAAGGCATTATGGACATTCACAAATATGCTTTGAGATTGTCATTTTCTAGAATACAAAAAACTTCAAATTGCTAAATAATATTTTTATTTGAACAGGAAGCTAGAAAGCCTTGAAGTAAGATACTCAGCCACCATTCTTTCTTAATTTTTTTATAAATAATTTCTGGCCTTTGGTAAGCATGTTGTCAAGAATATTTATTATGTTTTTTCATTCTAGTATCATAGATGTTCTATGCAATGCATCTTTTCATGGTGAATTTCTCTTTCCATTTAGATTAAAGATTCATTTATGCTGCTAGTCATGTAAAATCTATCAAATTGCAGGCACTCAAGAAAACATTCAAAAAGTTAGACCATGATGTGAGTATAGAAGATTTCTTAGGAGCAAGGTAATCACTAATTCATTACAACATTAGTGAATAAGTCAGTCTCATTGTTCTTTTGCCTTTTCTTCCCATTTTCTAGCTGCGAAGAACCTAACATCCATTCTTTATTTTGTTGCCCTATTATATCCAGCAATCAAACAATTGAGGTAACGTTTCTCTTACTTTATTTTTTCTATTTGCTTCATAGTGCAAATTACACTGGTTTCTTAATTTTTATAATCATGATCATCTAGATTGATATGTGTATAATAAGTATATAATGCAATGAATTTCACTAGACTTGCATTGATCGGCTGCCATCCTTGAAGACACAATTCTATAGTAAACTAGAGTTGCCATCCTTGAATGAACAATTGTATAGTAAACTAGATATTTTTCAATGATTTCCTGCTAAAATATACATATACTAAGTTTTTGGAAATCACTATAATGTAATGAAGTCAAAACTGAGCCTACAACATGTAATCTTGTGCTGTTGGACCTGTTCTCAAACCACACCGATAGAAAAAGGATTACATCATAAGTCTTGCACAAGAGCTCCAATCCTATGGTTGGGGGCTGTTGTATTATTGGGTCTATGTTCAGCAGGGACAGTAGTGAAAGTGAGAGGCACATACACAAACACACAGAAATGTACTCAAGCACATGCCAAATAGAAAAACAACATCTGAGTGAACATATATGCCTGCAATATGCAGCATATGCAAAGAGAAGAAAGAATTCAGAGAAGGCTGAATGCACAAAACTGCACTGCATCGAATGATTCAGGCAGGGTGAATTTATTATGTGAAGAGGTGGTTACAGTTCGGTTGAACAGTTACCAACCGAATAACAAATACATAACTGCATTACATGCTATATAATGCTCTATATTTTAACACCCCCTCTTAATGACTAAACTAGAAACAAGACCAAGTTTGTCCCAAAATTTTACAAATGTCCTAAAGCCCATATGTTTAGTCATTAGATCTACAGACTGTGCCATAGGTTGTACTTCAAAATCAGCAGTCCATGATTGTGTTGCGGTTGTCGAATGGAGAAGAACTGCAAAACAAAAATCTGGTCGTGTGAACAAAAGATATGGCAAGTGGTCCACTGGTTCTTTGTTACGTGATTCATTGACCAGTGATGAATCATCAATGGTTGAGAGTGTCAGCCCCATCTCTAGAGTGCTGAAATCAGAACCTCGGAGAGGTGGATTGAAAAATTTGTTCCAGTCAGTTGTGTAGCCTCACTTGTGAGTCATGTACGAGACTCGCTTATCCTGCAATCAAAGTCACCTTGATCATGTCCTTGCAACACCATCTAGTGCTCATCCAAATTTCTCAATAAGAGAAATGTGACCATCTGTGTAGGAGTCAAAACCAACTCCACAATAGTAGGAGAAATAACCATCTTTGTCTCATCCATATCAGCAAAGTGTGTTAGCATATGGATTTGCACGCATGCAAATGACATGCAACAGTGTGGGAACGAAGTCCCTCCTCAATGAAGGTGAGGTTGCCTTTATTGAAAACCAAAATTGTATTTACATCTGTACATTCAAAATTGTATGTGGGGGTGTTTTGGAACATCAATGGAAAGAAAAGTGAATGAGGGAGATGGAATGGAATGAAGGAAAGGAGTGGAATGGAATGAATTGAAAGAACATGCAAGAGTTAGGTAAAAACAGAGCCTAATATTGCACGAAGAGGAAAGATGAATAACTAACACAAATAAAATGGAGTTTGAGTTAGCTAAACAAGAATGTGTAAAAGGGAACACATGTGAGCAAGTAGATAATCAGAGCTTGATCATTGTGAACTAGAACAACAACATTAATAACGTTGATGAATAAGATCAAAGACAATATTTGCATGCAAGATTCAAACACTAACATCTAATGAACATAAGAACATCAAATGCTATAAGAGACAATGAATGGGACACAAAGTTCATATTTCATTAACTCCAAAATGTCTTCTCAAAAGAACACAAAGTTTTTTTCTTTGAAGTAAAGCTTGCATACAAAAATATTTTCTTCTCCTCTCTCAAAGTCACCTTTACGAATGAGCCCCTCACTTCTTTTTATAACCAAAAAGTTGATTACAAAGTAGTTAGAGTTTTAAATGCACATTAAATAGGGCACTTAAGTGACTTTTGACTTTTTCAACCAACTTTATTAAAAGAAACTAAAAATAGAAACCACTTAAGTTAAAAAGTCATTTAAGAAAAATACATAAATAAAAGAAATGGGTACATGTGGACCCCACTTAAATGACTTGGACGCACACCTAGACATCCTAGTCAACAATGCGCCACCTAGATCAAAACACCTAGGTCGATGTCTTATCCATTGGGCCAAGAGTTCGCCTATCCCGGTTGTATGGGAATGAACTCATTGACCGTCCTCCACAATCCTCCAAATGACAAGAGAGCCGATCTTGAAACTTGAACAATTCATCCACCCCTCCGTTTGAGCAACATCCTGGTGTGAGAAAGTTCGTCTTCATTTGTATTCACATTCACAATTACACACAATCCTCCACATGCTCCGAATAGCCTTCCATGATGAATTATTCATTTGTCGCGAGACCGTAGTCGTTACGCCACCTTGGCTTGTCAAAATCCAACTTTTGATCTTTCACCATTGAGAAAATCTTCCAAGAGCCAAAATTGCAATTCACTTCCTAAAGTTATGTATTTTGTCTTTGTCACCATCCCGAAGTGTTGGCATTCTAATTCTCACGATCGTCCAATTCGAGAACACTCCAACTTTAAGATTGGCCGATGAAGTATTGCGCACGTCGCTTCTAATCGAGAGCCGATAGGGACACGCTTGAAAGATGTGGCTTTGCTTGATGATCCACACAATTGTACTTATCATTGGTCTTAGTTTTTCGATGAATAGATCCGTACAACGATCAAGTGAAAAATTGATGTAGACAAGATTCTCCCATTATCGATCTTTGCCGATAACCATGGCTTTTGACTCCGAAAAGACTTCTGCCAATAGCTACGACTTATACCACATAATGAGGAAGTCAAATGTTGCTTTTGTTTCGAGCATTGGAGTTGACATGATTGTGACAGTAAACGTGATTTGCAGCTATTACTTCCATCTTACAAAACTAGCACAAATCACTCACGTAAAATTGCCTCCTTCTAAATAACAAATCTTGTTCTGAGAAGTTCTCACTTTGGATGAGAGAGTTTATTAAGGTACCAAAAGTTTGCATGTCAGAGAATTTTTTCCCAATCAAATACTTTAGTCAAATATTAAGGGTCAAAGTTGACTCTTTTGAAACTGCTAGGAAAATGCAAGTGTAAAACTGTGAAAATCTCGTTTGGTTTTAGCCTGGTAAAAATAACAAACATCACCCTGAGCATCTAAAACTTGGCAAGGGAGCATATGAAGGTGAGGATAATTGAACGAAACAATTAATTTATCTTGAAGATCATCTGAGTCCAAAATATCAACTCTCAAAGTGAGTCACCTTGACAGGACTAAAAACTACGCGCGCAGTGAAATGATGCAAACTTGCATTTTATTTGACTCCGTGAAAAATATCAAACGAGGTGCTGCGCATTTGAAATTTGGCAAAAGAGTAGATGAAGTTGAGAAGAATTCAATGAACTAAACCGTTTCTCTTGACGATCATCTGGGCTCAAGATACGATTCTCAAAATAGGTCTTCCACCAAGCTGAAATCAGCGCGGCAAAATCGAGCAAACTGAGTTTTTTTTGGGTTCGTGAAAAATATCAAACAAAGTGTTGTACACTTGAAATTTGGCAAATGAGTAAACGAATATGGGGAGAATTCAATGAACTAAACTTTTCTTCCCGATGATCATCAGAATTCGAGATATCAAGCTTCAAAGTTGATTACTTCAACAGTTACAAAACGCGGCAAAAATAATAACTTTTTTTTTAAAAATATCCGGTCGAAATGGCTCCGTGTGTAGGATCAACTTTAATCTTTTTAATTCGCTATTTCTCTGTCTTTCCGGATTCTGGTTGCTTCAGCGTGAAGAATTATTTTGATTTTCCGGCAATGCATGGGTTGCACGAGCCTGATATTTTTTCTTTGGCAGTGAGTGATCTTGTTTCTCCTTCCCTTGCGTGCACAGTTTGTTGCCTTGGGTAATGCGTATAGCTTCGACTCTGACTACCTGATGAATGCATTGGATAGTTCGCTACTTTTCTTTTTTCTTTTTTTTTTTAAATTTTATTTTCAGCTGAGTGAGTTTTACGCCAAGGTGAATGCGTTGATAAATGATTGCATGACCTGCCTTCTTCCTTTCTCGAGAATGGATTTTTCTTTGTTTTGTCTTATGTAGCATTTCCTCAATGTGGCCTTTTTGTTTTCTTGTGACTTTTCATTGAAAGATCTCCTTGCCTTCACTCTTGCATGGCTTTCATTCCCTTTGGCTGCGTGGAGATTCTTTCCTAGCTTTGGCCTCTCCAAAAAAAAAAACAAAAACATATGCTTTGGACTCTTCTTTCTTGAAAAATGCGTGGAAAATTTTGGACTTTATAACCTGCATTAAAATATTTTCCTCCTCGTCATTGGCGTTGAAAATTTTTGTCTTGTATTTTACGGTGTGAAAGATCCTTCTCCTCACGCGTGGGTTGGTTTGGATGAGTCTATGTGAAAAATGCTTGTGTGGATTGGTTTTATTCTATTTGCCAATGCGTGGAAAGCATTTACCTTGTATTTTCTTTGTTTAAAAACCTGCGTGGCTTTTTGTTTGGACTGTCCTCCTTCCTTGCATTATGATTGGCCAATGTTTGGAGTCTTTTCTGATAGCGTGAAGAGTTATGGGCTGTTTTTTTAATTTTTCTCCATCGCTGAATCTTCCCACTGCATACGTGTATTACTTCCCTTGTGTGGACTGGTTTTGAATAAGTGGAAAGCTTTGTTATTAGCTTTTCATTGATGCATCAAAACAAAACTTGGTCCTCCTGCTTCTTCACAATGGCGTTCACAATAAACTAGTATTGTTTGAGGGATGTGATACAAATATTACTCTGTTCCTTTAGAAGAAATAAGAAGCAATTTGGAAAGCTTCGCATGACTCTTTCCAACGAGTTTGACGGAGGAATTTATGAGGATTAATTCAACTTCCCTCCTTCCCGGGTAGTGGAATTAATTGCCAGGGGGAAGTGGGGAAAGCAACGGCCAATTGCCAACGGAAATGGCAAAGCGGGCAACAATCCCCATTTTATTTCCCCATGTGGAAATTTGGAGAATTTTTTGCCATTTGCCAATTCATTAATTTGGCAATCGGGGGAAGAAATCCCACAAGCGGGATTTAAAACAATTTTGCCAGGAAAGGGGAAATCCGGGCCCAGGAAGCCAATTTGGCATCCCCAACAATGGGAAGCGGAAGCTTATTTTTCCCCCACAATTAAAATAAAACTTGTCAAATGAATTTTAATTAATATTTATTTAATTAAATACTCCAAAGTTATTAAAAATTAATTTTATCAAACAAAGAGTAATTAATTAATTAAATATTAATTAATTAATATTTAATGCGATTTAAGACTTGGCGGAGGAGTTCTCGCCCAAAATGGACGAAACGAAGACCGAACGATCACAAAATGAGACGGTCGTGATGAGAGTGATAAACCACACAAAGTAACACTTTTGAAAAATTTCAAAATTTCCATTTTTTTATTAATTAATTTTGCGAAGTCAAAATTAGCTGATAACTACAAGATGGGAGAAATAACCATCTCCATCAAAGATAATAGGAACGAGAACCAATTCCTCCTCATCTATCTCGCTCATTTATTCCTCTCTGTTGGGAAAGATTGTTCACAACGCAATGAGCAAACTATTCATGCTCTACTATCCTTCAAGCAAGTACCTCTCGAGTGAGTGGCTTGGTATGCCACTCACCATGCACCGTCAGTGCATCTGGAATAGTGGTGTCTCCATCCACAACAAATTGTTCTTCAGAATGAGGAAATACATTCTCCCAAGGCATATCCGCCTCCCGTACATCTGGTATAGTGGATACTCCCTCCACAATAGTTGCATGTAGGTTGATTGTATAGTATCCAAGTCAACAAATCTATGAGGAATGGCTTCCTCCCAAGGCATTGTAGCCTCCTGCACATCCTGTATGGTGGAGTTGTCCTCCACACGTGCATTCATGTTGATCATAGCAAGATCAACAAGCCGATATTGACCACCTTGCCCAATACCAAGGGCAATCATCCGTCTCTGTTTCACATTAGAAACAATACACTTCTTCCCACAAAAATCCACATAAATATTGGGATTTTCAGTTAATTGACAAATAAATAGAAGATTCTTTTGTAAAGAAGGTACATATCTAACATTCCGTACCAATTTATGAGCATTATTCAATACAATGCATATATCTCCTATCCCTTCTACTGCAAGTGATTCTCCATTAGCTAGTAGACTATTACCGATTCAAAATATATATTTGCAAAGGCTAAATGAAACATACCAGTCCTGTGACATGAAAAGTGTGTGGATGCACGAGTCAATGATCTAACAACTAGTACCATGTCATCATGCGAGATGATGTCGTAAGACAATAAAGAGCATGCCCATCATCCAATCTCGCTTCTTTTCAAACTTGCCATGTTCCTCATCACATGGCTTTTGTTTTGTATGAAAGATCATACTTCCGCTTCCGATAATCTTCTTAAGGTGCCCAACCTTGTGACAATAATAACATGTGACTTGATACCGAGTGGAAGACTCACCAGAATGATGTCTCCACTTTCCTTTTGACTATGTGACAAGAGCACTCTCTGATTGGTCACAACTAGATTCTGCCTGAATTTGTCTCCGCTCTTTTGCAACAGGTAGGAACTCACCTTGTCAAACGTGAGAGTTTGACTTTCAGCCATTAAATGGAGTGCCTCCACAAATGACTCATACGAAGAAGGTAAGTTGTTCAAAACCAAAGCCACCATATCATCATTATCGTCCACCTTTTTGTTGATGGAAGATAATTGGTCTCGAATGTCTTTCATCCGAAAAGTAGGTGCTCAAACAAGTGATCCATACTTTTTATAATTTTACATAAAAGAGCATATTCTTTAGGTATAACACCCGAATCTTTTCTGACATTTGATATTTATCCCTCAGACTAGCCCACAACGTGTTTGCCACGGTGGCATTCCACACTTCCGATATCATATCATCCGACAACGATAACTTGAGAAGCAATAATGCTTCCTTATGACGCTTTTGTCATAATCCGCAAAGTTTGTCGTTGGTTGACTTTCACTACCATGATTATTTTATCACAATCACGAAATTCTGCAATTGTTAAAATTTTATGGCTCCATTACATTGAAATTAGTGCCCATTAATTTTTGAGTTTTTTTAAGTAAAGTCAAGTGTGAAATATTTGCCATTTTATTATTCCAAAGTAATGGAAATAATAAAATAATATTTTTCCCACACTTAATAAAACAAGATTACTTATTCCAGCAAATAGTGTGAAATTAATTATGCAAATATAAGGTGAATACCTTTGTTGAAAAATGAATATTATTTCAGCCTATTAATTCACCGACCTTCTTTCAAAAGGAAGACAGAAAGGAATGAGTCTTTCTGCCACGACTTTGCCTTCGTCAAACAACTTCGCTCTTTTTCCAAAATGCTCTGCCTTGCAAATGAATTTTCTTCGAATAGATCAAAACCTGGCCTAATGATTTTCTTCAAATCTCCTCATTTTACTTGAGGCTCCCAAGTGTCATTTTGTCTGAATAAAGTGTGTTTTTATCACGATTTCCATGGGTTTTACGACTTTAACCCTTAGAGAATTCAATGAACCATAACTTTTCCTTTTTACAAGTAAGTATTCTCGCCTTGTTTCAAGAAAGATTTAATAGAAGTTGTTTCAAAAATTCGAAAATGAAATGAGGAAGATGTGCATCCCGCTTTACAAATCATGACTTTGGGCCTCACAAGTGCCCTAATGATTAACTTTTAGATTTGAACACGAAGGGTTAGGTAAAGCAAAGGCAAACTTCTAGATCTTCCTCCAAGGCTTCTAAAATAACACTAAATGTTTCTTTCAAAATTGATCTAAGATTTAGCAAGCAAAGAAACACGAATGCGTTTGTGACACAAAACTTTCTCAAATGATTAAGCAAGAGCAATTCTCTCCTTAAAGTGGCTTTCTTGGGTTTAAAGCACTGAAAGTCTATAAGTGAGAATACAAGATTGCTCTTACCAATTCATTGATTCCTCACTAAGGTTCTTCCTCTAGATAGAATGTAGAGGGAGAAAAAGTTGGAAGCTTTTAGTTGAATCGGCACATGTGGAAGTAAAGAAACAGTAATGGGAAAAACACAAAAACACAAAATGACACGTATGATTTCATACAAATAAAAACAGAACTTTCTTTTGCAAACCCTCTACCTATCTCAATAGTTAACTTCTTTTATAGTAATGGCTTTTAAACCAAATCAATTAAAGTTGTATAAATTGAATTGATATAAATTTCCCGATTTGCAATCACAAAGAAGGAAGAGGAAAGTTGACTTTGTCAGGAAAGAAGAATTAAAAGGAAATAGGCTAATGTTTTCCATGTCTTGACACATACACAAATGCTTTCTGGCAAAAAATCTGGATCTGAAACAAGCAAATTAGTTGGATCTTGAAGCTCCTGTGGATTCTTTTTTCGATGGTTACTCGTAGTCAAGATGGAATTGAAGGTTGTTTCTAAAGAATGACTGTATAAAGTCAGTAGTTGAATTGGAAGCAAGCTGGAATTTTTTCCTTCGCATTGTCTTCTTTTTCCTTGAAGTTTTTGCAGTTCTTCATGGTCTACATGCATCAAATGCAAGGTTGGTCGTAGATAACTTGGCATCTCCTTATTTTTAATCATGATGAAAATAATTAAAGTTTCGTATAAAGCACTCTTCAAGGAGGTGACTGAAAATCTAATGAAGGCTTATTTGGAAGATGAGAGCACATGCCACAAGGTCTTGGAAGGAATTTTCCATACTTTGTATATTCTTCAGGGCTTCGCATTCGAAACAAGAGGATGAAGCCTTTGCCATTTGAAAGCTTTTGACGAATGTCTTTCTCGGATCTTCATACTGATAGTTCTTCTCAGAACTGAGTGATATGGATATAATTCATCTTTTTAACAAACTTTTAATGAGGTCCATATGGCATTGAAAATTTCTCATTTCACTTGAATACTCCATTCCATGGGGCTTTTAATATTGCACGCATGAGTGAAGATTTCTCCCGCATTGACTTTGGATGTCGTCCGATATCATTCGCTTTAGGTTCCCAGCCTAACGAGATCCGTTCCTGTCTCCTATAACAAGTTTGGAAGCAACGCATGAATCCTTATCGTGTGCCCACCTCTCTTTTTCATCTCATTTAATATTTATGCCATGGCTTTGTCTATCTTTGTCATTTCTTTTCCTTCTAACTTGGCCTAATTTTTCAATCAAACCCCATAGGCAACTGACATATTCTTCGATTCGGAGGATATTTGGTCAATGTATTGGACATTGATAAAAACTCCTTTTCTTTTAAAAGCATGACCTGTAATGAATTCCTGCAATTTATTCAGACAAAAATGGCCAAGTATTTTATGAATAGGAATTTAAATTATAAAAATTTGCATTTCAAGCCTGCTGCCCCAAAAATTGGTGTTTAATTTGCACATAAAGAAACATGAATTTTCATATGAACACAACGAGCACCTCAGATAAAACTTGGAAAACAATTATCTAGACAAAATCAACCTCCTCAAAGCATGCGCCAAATCTGGAAGCTTTAGCCTTGTAGCACTTTGATTCTAACAAAAATCCTTCCTCTAATTTTTTGTCCTCCTGCTGATTCCATTTACACCTTGTGAATTAAATTATTCACCACATATGGCTGCCCTCGCTTATGCTTATATTTTCATAATTCTATAATTAATTTGCCTAATTAAAGACAATTAATTAATTAAAAATCATGCTTTTCTCTTTTAAAAATAGCATGTTTAAGGAAGCTCATCCAATAAATTAAATTAATTTATTTAATCCTTCACAGAATTCCTTCACTTCAAGCTCAAGATTACTTTTGCAATTATAGCCATCTCAAAATAGAAATTAATTTAATGTTTTAATGCCTTTTAAAAAATCATTAAATTTAATACCTCAAATGGGCGCACTTTTTGACAGAGGAAGAGGGCAGCCATTAAATAAATTAAATTTATTGCATTTAACTCCTTTCTTTTATTCCATCTTTGACTTGTTGACTCCTCACAAGCTTGGGCACGGGAGAAGAAAGATTAATAAAAAGGATAATCAAATTAATGCCTTTTAATCTTCACCAAAGGGGGCGCACTTTTTGCAATAAATGAATTCTTTTCTTAAGAATTTTTCCACAAACTGGGATTCTTTACCTCTGCAAGCAAAAATCCCAAATGATCCACTTAAGTGATTTGACTTTCGATAATGAGGATTCTTTACCCTCATGATTCTAAAAATCCCATGATTTCACTTAAGTCACTTTCCTTTTATTATATCATGGGAATTTTACCTGCAAATGGCGAATACTAAATTCCCACTGCGTTGCGCCTCTATTTTCTTTTTTCCCAAACTTAAGTGACTTTTATAACACGGAAAAAACCATTTTAGAAGGATAAAATTCCCACCCTCTTTATAATAATTTCCCATGAGCTTTTTAAACCTTTGTTTTCCAAAAATGCGCCATCCTACATTGTAGGGGCTTTTTTGCCACGACTTCGCTTTTCCTAGTGATCCAGGACCTCCGATGGTGACTTCCTTAGGGAAATGTGCGTATGTGTATGTATATTTTGCATCTGGCTGTTAAAATCGCCAACTTTGTTTACTGAGGGAATTGCTCAAAAGAAATTTCACAAGAAAACAAAATGGGACACCACAAAAACACGAAAAATTGCCATGTTACAAATTTTTTCCAAAACTTAAAATAAGTTAAAATCCTTGACACACCTAGGAATAATAACATATTCGCTCATAATTAAGTTAAAGCAGAGCGCGAATAGCCTCAAACGCATGAAAGATAATTTTAATTAAATTTGCAAATTTCCTAAACTGTATTAATTTTTGGGCATTTGGATATTTGGCAAAAGATAACAAAAGGCTTATGGCTCTTTAGGATTATTTTGTAGACATGATAAGAAAACCTTTGTTTAGCAATAAAAGCATGCGTGCACCCATTTGGATTTTAAAAGTTTTCCATTTTTTTCATGCGGATAGGGTGAGTCCACATTTCGGTGAAATTTCCTCTTAATGGGATGACATTGTAATTGCTTAAGAATCACGACCCTACTGATTTCACGCATTTTTTTTGACTATTCACGCTTTTCCTCTTCGCCTCTTCAAAGTTGTGAACAACTTTCCCTCCAAAATTTGCAAGTGGCCCATGTTTATGACCCCACGATTTTCGTCAAAAATTGTATTTACGACTTGGTTCTCTGAGGATTTGCGACTGGGTAGACACGTTTTTCCTTTACACAACTGGTATTTTCCCTTCTTCGTCGATTTAATAGCGCTGCTTCAAAAAACCGTTCGAAAATGTCTTTGTTCACAGTATTTTCCCTTTGTCTTCCCGAATCATGACTTTTAGGCCTCGCGTGTGCCCTAGCGATTGTTACAATAGGATGTACTCACGACTAGGGTTCTTTAGGTCTGCACGACCTCCACAGGCTTCTCCTTTGTCTGTACTCTTCCTCTAAGAGCTTCCTCAGACTGTGAATGCCTTCTTTCTTATTTGACCTGCAAACTGATCACTCGATACCAATGTTAGCATTTGCAAAGAGAAAAAGAATTCAGAGAAGGCTGAATGCATAAAACTGAACTACCTCGAATGATTCAGGCAGGGTGAATTTATTATGTGAAGAGGTGGTTACAGTTCGGTTGAACAATTAATGGCCGAATAACAAATACATAACCGCATTACATTCTATATAATGCTCTATATTTTAACACAATAGATATGTGTATTGTTTAGCAACAAAGTACCCGATGCAAGGATGTATAGGAAGATGCTTGCTTCAATGTATGAGTCTCGAAGATGGTCTCTGTAGTGATGTCTTCTTGTGAACTTGACAATATCGACAAAATTATATAATGGGGCTGACGTATACTTCAAAGGACTCTCCATGGAGGTGCATAACTACATACAACCTCATTACATCACTGAAAAATCCATTGACACAATACAATATTATTTATGACATGTGAGAACATCAACCTGGTATATATGTTTGTGGGAATTCAGATGGGGATGTTCACCTTGGGGAATATCCATGTAAGATGTCTAAGAGACTGTCTGCATTGGAGGACGTACTTGATAGGTGTTCTTAGAGGTGAGTGTACCATAAATAAATAGCTACATTCAATCTTTACAATGAGGTCCATTGCTAGAGCTGACACGTGCCATGTATTTCATTTCCTTGCTACTCCATGTCCAATGGGGGCTCATGTAGAACTCTTCTAGTTCATCAAAATTTTACCAGCACATGATGATCCTCCTTGGTGATTCCAAGCGCCCTTAACAATTAGTGAATGCCGTACCACAAATGATGGGGTTAGTGCTAAACCAGGTATACATTTGTTATTCTTCTATAACTAGATTTTCCAAACCATGCGGCTTTCCTTATACCTTCTGCACATTCTAAGATCCATGTAATATTTATGCATTACTCCATGTGTAACCTCTGCCATTACATGAATAAAAATGTTCATAAATGTATGCAAATTCCAATAGAAACCCTGAAAGGATCCATGCCAAACCCATGGTTAATTAATTAAATGTAATGTGGTGGGGGTTGTTTGTGTTGTTGAACTGCAGCCATAGTGAGAAATCATGTGACCAATATAAGCCATTGTACCATTCTACAACATATGTAACACCCCATTTCAGTAACTCCCCCCCATTTAACAATGCATGCCTTAAAAGCCACACTAAGATTCATGGGGAATCTGGCTGAAACCGAATGTAAAAATGCCAACATTTCCTATCGAATCTGGCTGCAAATACTACTACGTGGATTCCTTTCCAAGAATTGAGTCGTTACTGAATTAGACTATTAATAGAAGAATTGGGCATCAAATTGAATCCAGCTGAAAATTTGAAAATAACAGCAGCAAACCTGCTGTAATGGATCTAAAATTAACCATTTTAGCTGTTCACAACATGTATGGATTTATCTCACTAGTCTCTGAAATGCTAATAGGGGCATCCAAAACTACCTTTCCAAATCTTTCAGTTCTCATTCCAATGGCCCTTGGATTGCCACATGCTGGTCACTTTTATTTTAAATTTTTTTTAGGATCTCAGAGGTATTGAATTTTGTCTCTGTAACCCAAAGGTGGGGTGACCCCTCTTTTGTCTTATTAGTTATCGGAATTTGGATCTGGTTCTTCTGATAATGGTATTGTGTTTACCTTATTGGGTTTCCAAAAAGTGGCATATTTTGTCCTCATAAGACTACCCATATGTACTTAGTGATTAGTATGCACGCATAAAAACACTTTAATACTTTATTTTGCTTCTTTTTGGCTCTTTTGTGATCCTTGGTTTCTTTGCTTCTCTCTTCAATTTATTTTATTAATTAGGAGGTTCTTGTTTAACTCAAAGGGTATTTTTCCTCCTCTTTCTTCCTTTAGATTGCTGATGTGTGACATAATTGTTTGTGACTTCAATGCTTAGACTCTGCAAAACTTCTACACTCATCATCATTGTTCATATGGCATTATGAAGTAGCACGACTATATTTGCAATTTTAACTATCATTAGATTGTTGGTCATGATAGTCACATCATCTCCGATTACATGCAGGATATGTTGAGCCAATGATACTGGAAGTGGTCAGTGTCCAAAGGCTGCTCTATAAGCTGTCGTTCAACCCTCTCACATGACTCTTCCAAAGCATGTATCAAAAGCTCTTTACTTCAAAAAAGTCATACCCAACATCTGCCAATGATAGGGGCTAGTGCTTGAGTTGAGATCATTCTGTATACAATGTTGTTGCACCAACACTCCACTAACTGGTTCAACGTGATCATCCAACTTAGAACTAGATATTTTTTCTGTCAGTTATATTCATCACCCAACGAGCTTCTGGAATATGATGAGGCTGAATCTTTGTCTTCGCCATTTATCTCAAATCTATGAGTGAATTTTTATCCATCTTGTTTTAATGTTAAAATATCACATTTCCAATCTTGAATTCCATTAACTTGTCGCAACCATGTTCTCCCAAGCAATGTTGTGGATACTTGATTGCCTGGTTGCATTGCTTGCAATCAACCCTGCTTTGGTTTACCATGTATACCTGCAATCAAGGTGACCATGAGGCTGCCTTCCAGAACCTTCTCCACACTTGCTTTCGATGTAATTTCACTCCTGAACTACTACCTGCAACTATCATAACTTTTGACCTTTGCATGCATTGTGATTTCTATGACCGTATCATAACCAAGCATGCCAGTGAGAAGAAAACTAACATTATCAACCATCAGATTATCCATTTGCATGCCACCCACCATCGGCTTATTGTCTTCAAGTTCTTTGCCACTATTGCTATTCAATGATTGTATTGCACCTATGACAACTTTTCATCCTCCTCTTTTCCTGGTGCACCAAACATGGTGCTCATTTTTATATACATTTGATTTATTTTGTCAAGCTCACCATCACTTTTAAATTCAACATCAACTGGTCCTTGAAAATGTATGTAGAAATCTCTTCTAGGAGATCAATATTTTTCATTGTCTTTTGGACTTGGCTTTGTAGATCATTCTCCATTTGTTGACTCTCTTGCATTGGTCCATTCTTCACATCACTTTTCACATGATGCAAAAGCAAAAGCAGATGGGCTCACAAACAATCTTGCATCAACCAAAATGCTTGAGTAGCAATAAGGTCGTTATAAAACCTTTGGCATGCATGCAACCATTTGGTGTTAGAGGAATAATATCTTGTGAAGCTTTGGAAGTCTTGCGCAATGTTTTGAAAACTTTGCATACCCTTACAATGGATTGGATAAGGCCACACGCAAAGGTATTTCACGAAGTGTTTTGAGTGAGGTTTTGAATGCGCTACATAGATGAGGAATTAACGTATGGTTTTAACCACTTTCCATCTGCAGATTTCAGATCTGTTTCTCTGTCATTTTTGCTTATTAAAAATCTGGTTGAACCAATGAGATTTCCTGAGTGGAAACCCCTCACAATACTCTTGGGGTTTTCGTCCACAAGAGGGTAAATCCGAAGGGTTTTCGTCCTTGGATTTTTTGCAAAAGCTTAGAGCTCAATGCAAGAGAAAATATCATATAAATTTTTCTGGATGCCTCTAGGCAAGTCGACCTCTTCCTTATATAGGAAATGGGACCCAAAGTGACCTTTGGACTTCCAAATCGCATTTTCCTAGATAAATACAATTAAAATTAATTGTATTTTACATTTGCACTCTTCTAACTTTTATTTTAATATTAAGCTTTATTAATTTATTATATGTGCATTTTATAATGTTATATTTTAATATTTGCACAATATAATAAAATTAATAAAACTTAGTCACCCTTGACTCACCCTTTGGCCGTCGGGTAGACAAAAATGGGCCAAAGGTCTTCGATACGAACTATCCGAAAAGAGGGACATTACACTTGTGCGTAACTTAAAGTCTTGCCCAACTCTGTGCAACAGAGTGATTTACACCGCCTTTCTGCAATCACTTGAGGAGGTTTCTTATGCACAACACTAGGTGTTTGTGCACTCCTGCGCTCTGGAATTGAAATGCATGACACATGACATGATGGATCTGTGTTGGGGTCTTAGTGACAAGTGTCATACGTGCAAGAGACTCCTAACGGTTCTGACAACTGGCGATTGTAATTGAACGGAATATAAAGTGCCACATTACAAGTTGTTGTCTGATGGTGGAGGGAGTCATTCCAACTTAACGGTTTCTTGTTTTGCATGCCTATACAAGGTGTAAGCATCTTTGGTTGTTCAAGTACGGAGATCTGAAAGGAGAGCCTAACCAGAGAGTTGGGCATGGTTCTAAGTAGTGATTTGCAAGCTTGCAATTCTAGATAGCTAGAGTGTGTAATACATCCCATTTAAGATTGTCGTAGCTTGTTTTAAGAATTTAATAAGATTGTCAGTTTATTGTGCCTATAACGATATTTCCTCCATTAAAGTAATACATTGATGCTTAACATTTTATTGTTGTGTAAAGGTGCATTACTCTACATTACATTGATCTTGTGCATGAGTAACTAGGCTGCATGGTATAAGATGACTAGTCCTTCATTGGACCCTCTGGCCACAATTGCATCATTTGGTAACAAAACAATGTTGTTTCCTGCGAGTGATCATGTTTTCCACATTTTCAAGTGTGTGTAGAAAGCAGTGAAGGCATCTTTCCAACACAAAGGTTGTTGGGTAGAAGGTTTAGCGGTTGTAGTCGTTGCAGATTGTTGCAAGGAAATGATATGACACAAATAGCTCTCAAAGGAAGAGGAAAGGGAAATAAGCACCAAGAGTGTCAAATTTGGCCGGTGTGATGAGAGACATCCAAGCAAAGCTGAAAGCCATCAAAACTTCTCAACAGAGAGGAGAGGATTCAGATTTGAGCGAGATGAAGCACTTGAAGTGCACATGGATGTATTTCAAGAACAATTAGAGGGTAGATTAAGGGTGATTGCCAAGATAGGAGGCAAACCGCATATGGACATTCCAAACTATTCAAGAAGTTTAAGTCTAGAGGATCTGATAGATTGCCTTGTACATTTGGATAATTAGAATGAATACAAATCCATAGAAGACCCTAGGAAGGTTCGGTTTTCCTACACAAAGTTGAAAGGGCATGCAACATGCATCTTTATGGTGGGATCATGTGTAGACCGACAGACAAAGAAAGGGTAAAGGTAAAATCAAAGCTTGGAATAAAATGATTGCTAAGTTGAAGACAAAATTCTTGCTTGCGGATTAGTGATTGAATCTTTTCAAGAAGTTGCAAAACTTGAGACAAAAGGAGATGAGCGTCAGGGCCACAAAAAGGATTTAGACAAAATGACCATTTGAGCAAGTTATATAGAAGATGGCATAGAGAAAATCTCAAGGTATGTGAATGGTTTATACATTGCCATTCAAGATGAATTTGGTATGATTACTTCGAAATTTGCAGAGGAATCCTATCAATGTGTGTTGAAGGTTGAGGAGAGGTTGTCTAGAAGGAAAAAGGCACAACATGAGGAATAGGAGAGTTTGTGCATGCAAGAGGACTAGTGCACAACGATAGAACCAAGCGCACACATGAGCGAAACAAGTACCACACATAATTATGATCAGTGTGCGAGGGGGAAGCGATCTCCTTTGCTAGGGAAGAGAGGATATAGTGAACGTGGAAGTATAAGAGGATTCATCGGAGTTTATTTTAGATGTGACGTAAAGCATTTGAATGGCTACACGTGTGCAACAAAACAATAATGGTGGAAGAAATGAGGAAAACAACCATGTTGTGCAAGTTGATGAGGAACGTATTATGTCGGTAGATCATAGAGAAGACTCGAGTGTAGAGAGGCACAATAAAAGAAGAAAATGCACTTGGTTAGAGGAATAATCTTTTCTTAGCCTTTTGTCTATTGAGAGGTAAGTGATGTAAGGTGATTATTGATAGTGGTACCATTGATAATCTCGTTTTTAACAAGATGGGTGAGTAGTTGAAGGGACATCAAATGTTGGTGAATGAACAATGTCATGTTAGTTTTGAATTGGAACATATAAAGATGGATACCTCTATGATGTGATGCCCATGGACATATGCCATGTGTTGTTGGGTAGACCTTGCCAACTTGATAGAGGTGCAACATGATGGTTAAATACATGTACTATGATGTAGGATGGCAAGGGGTACACGTTGAATCTTTGGAAGGGGACAAAAGTCCAAAAGTGTTGCTAATTTCAGGAAATTAGTTCTTGATTGAAATAAAGGAGAAGAAATGCTATGTGTTCATTCCTAAGATGCACGACTTGAATGCACAAGAGAAGAAGGGTCACCTCTGCAAGAGGTCCAAAAGCTATCGAGTGAGTTCAAAGGATCATTTCCAATGATCTACTAGATGGGTTGTGACCAATGCAAAGTATTAGTCACCGGATGACCTAGATCCTAGGTTAGTCTTCCAATCAAAGCTATGTATAAAATGACGTCGCAACATAATGAGGAGGTGAAGAAGCAAGTTCATAAACTGCTTGAGAAGGGGTTGATTTGCAAGAGTTTGAGCCCATTTGCAATACCCGTAGTGGTAGCACCAAAGAAAGGAGGAGAGTGGAGGATATGTATTGATTCTAGAGCCATCGATTCTTTGCGGATGGATGATTTGATGGATTTCTAAGCAACACATGATACTTCACAAATAATCAAGAGTGGCAATCATCAAATCAGAATCAAAGCCGGATATGAATGGAAGATTGCATTCAAAACATGGGATGGGTTGTATGAGTGGTTAATCATGCCATTTGGTATGACTACCGCATCAAGTACGTGTATATGATTCACGAATGAAGTGCTAAAGCCTTTTCTTGGTAAATTTGTCATTGTGTATTTGTATGACATTTTGGTTTTTAACAAGACGAAGGAAGGATATTTGGTGCAGCTGAGACAAGTGTTGCGACATTTGTGTGAGGAGCAGTTGATTAATTTGAAGAATTGTGGTTGGTATTTTAAGAAGGATTGGAGATGGATCTTCAAAAGGTGCAAGCTATCGTTGAGTGGCCATCACCGAGAAGCACATTTAGAGTGTCGCTTTCATGGATTAGCAAGTTTCCGTTAGGAAGATCATTCAAAACTTCAATGGAATGTGCACACCTATCACAAAGGAGATGGGGGATAGAAAGAGTTTCCTTCGACATCGGACATAGAGGAAAGCTTTCAGATTTTGAAGCAAAAGGTGAAAGAGAATCCAATATTGGAATGACTTGATTTTATTAAGGTATATCAGGTTGATTGCGATGCAAATGGCACAAATATAGGAGCTTAGTTGAGTCACGAAGGTAAGCCTATTGCTTACTTACTTTAGAGAGACATTGAATGATGCAAAGATAAAGTATGTAGTTGCTGATTAGGAGTTATATACCATTATACAAGCCCTGAAGAAGTGGAGGCACTACTTTTTGCCAAATAAGTTTGTGTTGTACACAAACCATCAAGCACTGCAAGTCATCAATAGTCAAGGTAATTGTAATCAGACATGAAATGGGTTGTGTAACGCCTGCTTAAAACAACCCACTTGAGACCCAAGAACAACCTAGGATTAGTTAGGAAAATTATGGAATAATTTTTTTTTTATAAAAGAATCTACAACCAGGTTACAAGACAACAACTATCACTAACAAGTTTCAGAACAATTCTAATCCACTAGAACATACTTTTCTTTTATTAACAATTGTTAGAGGTCATAAGGTCCAAAATTTAGGGTTAGAAGGTTTAATTAGGTTCAGAGGGTAATTCCACACCATACCCACTCTCTAACAGGCTTAAAGTTTCAACTTGATTTTCTCACACTTAACGCATTCAAAAATTCCCTAAATTACTCCCATTGGATAGGAAATTTCCTCACCTTTCCAGTGATATAAAGAAGTCCTCCTAACTCATATTTTTCAAGTTATGGGCTAGCGGGCCTTGGGGTGGAAATTTTTCCCAAGAGCGGGCCTGCGGGCCCAGGGGTGAAAATTTGCCCAAAGGGCGGGTTGGCGGGCCATGGGGAGACCTCTGGAATTTTTCCCGCATGGGGCGAAAAACTGACTTTGCGCTTGCGGGTCCACAAGTCCACAAGGGACACGTGGCGCTTCTCAAACCAGCGTGGGAAGAATGGGGCGCGGGAGACATTTTGCAAATTCTCCGCATGGGGTGAAAGTCATCTTTGCGTCCGCGCTCCCGACGAGTCCGCAAGGGACACGTGGCGTCTCCTAAGCCAACGCGGGCGGCGGTGAGAAAATTGACTTAACGCCCCGAAGGGCTAAGAGGGTACATAGACCCGCGCCTCTGCCGACACCTCGCGATGCCACGTGGCAGCCCTTGATTGGTTGCGGGCTGGCGGAACAACGGGAAAACTTGGAAAATTTTCCAAAAATTTTACGAGACATGAAAGACAAAAAGGAACCCGTTCCTTCGCCGATGCCTTGTGACGCCACGTGGCATCACTTGATTGGTTGCGGGCGGCGGGAAAATTTAGAAAATTTTCCAAAGTGCTAAATTAAAAGGGGGTCCGCCCCTCCGTTGACACACACCTCATGGTGCCACGTGGCACCTCTCGATTGTTGCATTGGCCCAGCAGGGAAAATTTAGAAAATTTTCCCAAAAATTTTCCTAAGTGCTTAAGGGAAAATTCGGGCTGCGGGCCCACTAAGGAAATTTTTCCCAAAATTTTAACGCCAAGTGAAGAAAACTTTAGAAGGCCATAACTTTTGATAGAGAACTTGGTTTTGGGCAAACGAGGACTTTTGGAAAGCTCTCGACGGCCTCTTTACTCAGGGATCATTATTTTTGATTTTGACAAAGTTTAAGGGGTCAATTTTAAGAAAACGGCCTGCAGGCTTTTACAATGCAAACTAGTAAATTTTAACTTGTTAGATCTGTTCAATTTGATCTTCTTCCTCTCTCAACATGTCAATTAGACATGGAGGATTTCTCCTAAATTGATTTATGAAGGATTCAAGATTCAATTTGTCTGATTGATTTGCAATTTGAGCATTTCCGTTTCTTGACAGAAAACGACTGCAAAACAGTTTGAGCCCGATTTTGCTAAGTTTTGAAATGTTTCCTGTAAGTGTTTTTGCTGTTTGAATTCGTTTAGGCCCTACTTTGCTTCAATTCAATCATTCAATTTGTTGTTTTAGTGCTGCAGTTCGAATCTGTGCATTTTGGTTTAAATGATTGCAGCTTTGAAATTTCAAATAACAGGGATCAAATTTTAATGGGTCTATTTGCCTCTTTCTTCTTCCTAGTATTTAGAATACGTTCCAATTCCAATCTACCATATTTGGTTGATTCAAAACAAACCATTCAAGACCAAAATGCAATACTGATTTCAATTTTTTTACATTTCAAAGAGACAAAATACTGTATTTTTCTCACACGCATTTCTTCCTTTCAACAGAGATTTCAATACATTGATATGATCGATTCAATACAACAATGCAGTTTGAGAAAAACATTACATTCATTTATTGATTCCAAAAGACAACTTACAACTTCTTTCTTTCATTTCTTCCAAAAATTATTTATTGTATACGGAGACGATAATACATTTTCTTTTCACGTGTTCCACTTTACCACTTTTCAAACAGAGATTTCATAGAGTATGCAAAACACAAATTTCCAATGGAATAACATCATATGGACAAGACAAAACCATTTTCATTAATTCAAATGAACTCTTACAACTTCCTTTCCATTTGATTACAAAATACAATATACCAAACATGTATCATTCTTTCACATTCTTTCTAAACATAATACAGAGTATAACTCTTTTACATTTCAAATTTCACTTGCAAAACTGTACAACATCTTTCCATTACAAACATTTACAAGATCATCCACTTCAAGTGGGAAGGTTACAATGAGATTTCATTTCACAAGGGACTGTCAACTGTCTTTTCTCAGCTCCAGAACAGCAACATGCATTCTTCTCATTCCTCCAATTTGATCACAACAGGAGTAGGGGAAAGGCAACGCTCTCCACCCAACCAAGACATCCAATGAAAAGGAGAAGCCATCCTTCTTCATTGGCCCCCGAGCCCCAACCACAATGCAATAAAAGGTGTGATCCAACTCATGGCAACAACAGGCTTCCACAAACATACAAGCAACATTTTCACAATAAAACATAGTCCAAAATAGAATGTAGTTTTACAACTACATTAACACATGACAAACAATACTAAGGCTTCATCAAGCAAGCCAAAGGAGCAAGAAGCTATGGGGATGCTTTGCTTATGCCTCCCAAGGGGAAAAATGGGTATCACCACCTGAGTACAACCCACCAAATATATATATATATATTCAAACCTGTCATGCCCTTATGCCTCCCCCAAGTACCCCTTATTCCTCACATTTTTTTATATCTCCCCAACCTCTTATGGCACCCCATAACGAGTAAAGAAATGCAAGCTATTTCATTATAGTTTTATCAACAACTATATCATCATCCAATAATTTTCCATTTCTAGGTCTACTCACAATATCCAAATATCACAAGTCCGAACAACATCCATCATATAACCATGTCCAATAGTATAACATCATCAACATATAAAGTGTCTCTAATAATCATCATGCATCATATAAGAATCAAAGTCAACAATAATCCATGATCAAATATTTAACATCATACTAAATCAAAACTATAATAATTTCCATAATATAGTCGACAATGTCATGATTAGTATCAAAAGGTGTCAAAGGGAAGTGGGCACTACAGTTGAGATTCTACAAAGTTACTCATTTGTCTTAGAATATATGAGTGGAAAATCTAATTGAGCTGCAAATGCATTGTGCAAAAGATGTATCTTACTAACAGGTCATGGGATTTGATTCCATGAAATAGATTTATGCAAAGGATGAGGATTTTAAGGGCGCTTGAAGGCACGTGTAGAACTTATGTGCGAAAAGAGGACATTGTGGTTGGATTGTTTCTTGTAGGAAGAATATTTGTTCAAGGGAACACAATTGTGTATATACTGGGGGACCTATGTGCAACAATTTAATCGAAAAGAAGCATAAGCGTAAGAGTAGCTGGTCATTTTGGTGTTGACTAAACAATGGTACAACTGAGTGAGAACTACTTTTGGCCAAATATGGGTATTGATCTTTATAAGTACATGTAGGGATGCAAAATTGCCAGTTGGTAAAAGGAAGAAGTTAGAACATAGGGTTGTGCCAACCTTTTCCACAACTTGAGAAACCGTAGGACATTTGAGCATGAATTTGGTTCTAGGATTGACTAGAATGCATGACTAAGACTTTATCTTTGTTGTGGTAGATAAGTTTTCTAAAACACCATTAGGCTTGTATATAAAACACCATTAGGATTAACTAGAATGCAGGTCTATGACTTTATCATTAGGCTTGTATATAGAACACCATAGCTCTGTCTTGGCCTAATTCTTTGCCATGAATGCCATCTTCGATAGCTTTGTGATATCTTCACAAATTTCTTTTGCGCAAAATGTTTCTTTGTGATTGGCAGTGATGGATGTTTGTATGCAGTCTTCACTTTCGAGGTTTAGTTCACTATCTAAATCTTCTGTGTGGGAAGGTGGTAATACCTTCTACCTTATTGTGCTTTGGCAAATAAACTATACACTTGTCTTTTGAGCAATCCATTAGTTGGCTTGGTATCTATCTTCTTAACCAGAATCTTTAATTTTAGAGTAATGATTCTTATTTTCGATTCTCCCACCCTTCAAATGTAATGTCCCTTCTAGGGAAGCGAATGGGGAGAAGGGTTTCTCCTCAAACCTAATGGATCAGATCTGAAAATGCACCATCAACGAACAAACATCAATCTGAAAATGATTGCAAATACTCTTCAACCCTATTTGAACAATCAATAATCAGCCCTCTAGGGCAACGAATTGTATAGAACTTCACATCAACATACAACCATGCAATAAGAGCTGAAAATGCTTCCAAATAATTAATTCAACCACGACAATATTTATCAATCCAAATTACATCAAAATAATAGAGAAAATAAGTGATCACACCTAGCTATAATTATTTTTATGACAGCAACAGTACAGCCAAAACCAAGGGCTGGAAATAATAGATAATCCTCTCCAAAAATCACCAAAAGTGTAGTTTCAACCTCATAAATTATGAGGATCAAGAATATCAACTCAAAAAGCCAAAATGTGCCCTAGAAAGCACTGAACTCAACCCCCAAGCAAGTCGCCTAGGGATGGAAATGAAGAACAACAATATAAATTCACTTTGAAGCTCCAACATGACCCCCGTGTACCACTCTTGCACACAAGAGGGTTTTCATCCCCTAATGTGATTCTATTGAAGGGTTTTGTCCTCAATAGGTGGCCAAGGAAGGGTTATCATCCTTCAATGGTAAGAAGAGAAGCTACTCGCTTCACCTCCAAGGAAATCAATCTCCAAAATAGCATAAACTTCCTTTGGCCACTCGATCCACCTTTATATCCTCCTTTTTGGCACCAAGGATGAATTAGAAGACTACTTCTCATGACCGACCTCTTTAATAGAGTGTACTCTTTAATCTTCACTTAAGAAGACCGACCTCATGAAAAGGGAAAGTGTAATGTCCCTTTCTAGGGATGAAACTGAAAAACAAGGAAATAGCACAAACCCCAAGTGAAGTAAATTCTGATTTTTATAACAGACTGAAATTTGGAACAACAGTGAACAACAGCTTGCAAAGAGTGAAAATTCAACCAAATATCACCATAGAAATCATCCACAACATAGATAAACACTTTAAGAATATTTTGGGACACTTTTCACCATAAAATCCAATGAAATACTCAACTGGAAATTTAATTATAAACAACAGAAGTACAACCAAGAGAAATGACCAAAAATGGAGTCTCCAAACCCCAACAATGGCGAAATATGATAGAAACCAGCCTTATAAATTATGCCAAATTTGAATATCAAAGAATGATGAAGTTTTGTGCCCTAGAAGGCACCCAAATGATCTTCTATGCAAGTCGCTCCCTAGGAGAGGGGCTCCAAATAATATTAAAACCCTTGAAATCACTCCTCCTTGATGCCCTAGATGCAAACCAACAAGATGGTCTTCAATGAAAGTCTTCAACACCACCAAATTGAAGGGTTTCCGTCCTCCAATCTCCCACAAGGAAGGGTTTTGTCCTCCTTGGATGCCACACTAATGGATTGTCGCCCAATAGTGGAATGGACTTAGAGCAATCAACCCTAGAGACCAAGTATAAAGTGTATATGCCAAAAAGTGATGTGCAAATGAGCCCCTAAGACTCCTCTTATACCCTTTGGTTGGCACCAAGAGCCATAAGGTGTAGACCGACCTCTTAAGCTTGCTTTATCTTCTAATTCCATGTTGGAAACTTCCCAACCTTGCCGACCTCTTAATGAGCTTTACTTTATCATTTAATTTCATGTTGGGAGCATTATAATCCCAGTCGACCTGCCTTAGGGAGTAAAACACCAAAGAAAAACATTAATAAAAATAAAAGAAAATAAAAACGAAACCCAAGGGCTTCCCTTGTGCAATTCCTTCTTGGCCACGGGAAGAGAAATAGCAAGAAGTCTTTAATTGGTGCTAGTTTGAAAAAGGGACATTACAATCCTTCTTTCCCAAAATTGCTTGCCCTCAAGCAATTGCAAGCTCTCATGCCCAAGTGCCATCATACCAAGGTGAAGGAACATGTTGTAGCATTCCCATAGTCTAGATCTTATGCTTGTCAAATGAAAGAGCTTTTGCCCAAACAAACTCTGACACCCGTTGCCCCTTTCTTCATTGAAGTCCCCTTCATCTTCAACTTCTAAAACAACAATAACTTCTTCTTTTGCATACTCAGCTGTATAAAAATCCTTCCAAACTGCTGTAATCTCAGTCATAAAACAAGAAATTAATAAATAATCAACAACTTGATAAGCTAATCCATGTCTCAATGTGGCATCCTCATTCTTCTTTCCATCCTTGTCAATTAAGTTGGAAGAACACTCCATATTTCCAAATATAAATGCAACTGAAATTAGGTGCGGGCTGATATAAATGATGACAACAATATCAATGATGGTAGTATGGCTCATGGTTGCAATAGAAATACTTCCTTTCTCACTTGGGGTAGAAAACCCTCATTCCTCAACTCTTGATTACATTCTTCACTCAAGTACAAACTTGGAAAGGCAAACTTGAGTATCATGCAAAATTGATCCAAACACCTAGAGTTACCTTGCTATAGTGGCCTCCTTGGCTGCCCAAAAGATGGTCTAAGTTGCCCTCTTCCCGTGGTCCTAGGTTGGGTTGTACCTTCCTCAAAGCCTTTATGTTTCTATGCATTTGAGATCTTTTGCACTCACAAAATTGCCATCCTCCATTATGGCATCTTCATCTTTAGTTGTAGTCCCAAATTCTTCATCACATACTCGGATGGATAACAAATTTAGCTGCTCTTCTTCTTTATTCTTGTGCCTACACAAAGAACACACACATTAAAAGAAACAAGAGTTCTCAATATCATTTCTTCATGCCTCATAGATATGTGAACTAACTTTCTTCCTTTGCTTGCATTTTTCTCAAAATTCCCCTTCATATGATGGATTCTTAAAGGTCCATTTACGTTGTCCTAAGTATGGCTGTAGCTGTACCATTGCAATTTCTTGCTCAAAATTAGCATTATGGTGGCCGGAAACTCTTCTAAAACAACGACAAACAATCCCTCAATGATGGTAGGTGGAAAACCCTTCCCCCTTGTGACTGAAAACACTTTGGTGACTGTCATAAAAGGGTTCAACGGGTTGGTTCTGACGTGGAAAACAACAAAAAGAATAGGATAAGAATTGTCATACTTCAAATTCTTCACAAAAATCAACAATATGGGGACTGAAAATGCTTCAACAACATCAACAAACTGAAGATTACTCCCATGTATGGCTGAGGCTACTTGTATGGCTACAAATACAATGTTGGACAAATTGAAAATGTTGATAACTACAGTATGAATTTTTCTAACAACGTGCCTTAAAACCCACAAAACATGATTTCTACTACTTACACTTGTACCACCAATTTCTAGCTGGGTTACAATGTTTGACAGCAAGATAACATCCATCTTGCTCACTTCCAAATATAAAATTTATGAAATCAAAATCCACTTCCATAGGAAGACTTCTTCTAAGAGCATGTGCATGGATTAAGAGCTGAAAATCTCTATGATATGACTGCTGTTTTAAAATTGAAAGTGTGGTGGTTATCTTGCCATGTGTAGCCCATAGATCTTACCTTCTTCCGGTAATTCTTTCCATCCTCTTTGTTGTAACAACTTGAGGAGCTCAACTTGTCATGCCTTAAACACAACCTTTTGATCACCAAGTTTGAATCTCAACTCCCTAGCTTGATAGTTTTGGTTAAATTCACCCAAAGAATGCAATCAATGAATTTCAAGTATCAAATCCATACCTCCAATACCAACAACATAGAAATCATTACTTACCATGTGCTTTGCCAAGATGAGCTTGAGTTGTTGGAACCTCTAGGTATAAGGGATGATTGGCCATCTTGTAGCATCTCATCCTTCACAAGGAAGTTCGAATGCACAACAAACTCCATATGATTTCTCATAAAATTTCTTTCTAACCATATGCATGAAATGAAGCACTCACTAGCCATAGTAACATGGAACCCATCGAAGAATTCACCTTCTTCATAACTCAAAGGTTCTATGTTCTCTTTGCCACTTAAGTGTTCTTCACTTTATAACCATTTCCACTATGATGTCCATGATGACACAAGTATGGCAGCGACATAGGGAGAAAAAAAACTTAAATGTGATTTTCAATATCATACCTTGGGCCCTCAGCTTGCCCATTTTATTTTGCCAAATGAAACTTGGTTGAGATCTCTTCATAATCAACTAGTGAAGCTCTTCCACCCCGACTTCCTAATGTCCCCTTTCCCACTTGAGGATCAGAACTTGGACTTCTTGCCATTCCTTCTCCATGGCAAAGAAGTAGAGGAGTTGGAGAAGAACATTGAGCTTTCATTTGCATTTGTTTTTCTAATTTTTAATGTTTCTTTTTAGTATGTGTTTGCCTTTAGCAGGTCGGCTGGGTTTTATGCACTTTAAAAGCCAATTAAAGATTAAAAGAATACTTTAAGGGGTCGGCCTTGCTATTCCAAGCTTTGGCGCCAAAAGGAGGTTATAAAAGAAGATTAGAAAGCTCATTTGAAGGATCTATCTTGGCACATTTTTCTATTTGGGCATTGTGAGCTAGTGGCTCCTTGTTCTCCACTCTTGGACGAAAACCCAAGTGTGTGGCTTCTTCTTAGAAGGACGGAAACCCTTCTAGTGGCTGGTTAGAGGATGAAAACCCTCTTTCCTTGGTTGGCGTGAAGACTTATTGAAGACCTTTATGCAAATTTGAGTGTTGGAGGATCAAAGGCATCATCTACAAATATTTGCATGCATTTTAGAGCCATTCCTAGTTGGAGCGACTAGGGTTTGATGGTGTTTGAGTGCCTTCTAGGGCACAAATTACAAATCTGATTTTATATTCTGATTCGGCATAATTTATAAAGTTGGAATCTCCGTTTTGGTGATTTTTGGAATAGTTTTCAGCTTCATCTACTCATTCACAGATTTCGGGATCAATTTTGAGAGGGTTTCCATGGTTGGAAAATTATGATATTGGTCTCATTTGATTGCTGGTATTTTTATGATCATTTTGAGTATTCATTTGTGTGGAGATTCCTTGTATTCTAAGAGTTATTGAATTTACAAGTTTCAGCTGTTTTTGTGCCATAGTAAATTCCAGAATTCTGAGTTTGATGATTTGATCACATTTTCTGGCTTCTAAAATCAAGGGCAATCCAAGGAATCACTTCCCATAATTTTGAGTGTTTCTACGGTGGATTTCTCTTTCTCCTTGTCACTAGGGTTTGAGAGTATTTTATGGTTCTTTATTAATTGCTGTCTTGCTTATTTTGGAGGTCAGAGCTAATTTTGCTTATTTTGGAGGTTTGAGCTAATTTCCTTAATTTTCAGTTTTGTCCCCAAAAGGGATATTACAACTTTGTCCATATTATCAAGCTTTGAAATGTTGAAGGAGCATTTGTATGACCAAAGGACATTACCAAAAACTCATAATGGCCCTCATGAATCCTGAAAGCTATTTTATGAGCATCTTCCTCTCTTATTTTAATTTGATGGTACCTCAAACGAAGATCCAATTTTGTGAAATAAATAGCACCATGCAATTCATCAAGTAAATCATCAATTACTGGAATAAGAAACTTATCTTTGATGGTGTACTTGTTGAGTTCTTGATAATTTTGACACATCCTCCATGTTTCATCCTTCTTACGTACCATGACCACTGGCGAAGAATATGCACTCAAACTATGCCTAATGATACCTGCCTTCAACATTTCTTGCAACATTTTCTCGATTTCACTTTTAAGGAATATGGGTATCTGTATGGTCCGATGTTAGGTGGTTGGCTCTGGAATCAGCCTAATGGCATGATCATTCCCTAAGCGGTGGTAGTCCCTTTGGAATTGCATAAAAATAGACGAGTGAGCATCAACAATCTTTTGAAGATCGGGTGGCATTGAAGACTTTGTGTGTTTTGTACCTCTATGGAAACTAACCTTGCTGGAAATCCATCTACTCCTTTTTTGAGAATCTTCTGCATATCATGAGAGCTAATAATGTGTGGAGACTTAGCTACCATCCCTTTCAATTGTATTGTTCTTCCTTCCAAATGAAATCGCATGAACAATTCTTGGAAATTCATCTCTATGGTACCCAAAGTGTTGAGCCATTGGATGCCCAAAACAATATCTGCCCCTCCCATAGAAATAGCAAACATAGGCGAGTCTAACATGTAGCCCCCCACGGAAAGCTTGATACTATGACACTTTCCTGTGCACTTGACTATCCCACCATCCGCAATCATAACTTGCATTTCTGTAGCTGGGTAAATAAAACAATTGAGGTGGGCAACTAACTTACTATTTATGAAGTTATGAGTACTCCCTGAGTCTATCAACACTATCACCTTTTGTTTTTTGAGATAGCCGATACCTTGAGTGTTTGAGGAGTATAATGCCTGACAATGCATGGCAAGAAATTGTAGGTTGGTGATCCTCTACTTCATCTTCTCACTGTTTCCTCATTTTCCTATAATTTCAGCTTCCTCTTCATACTTATTTCCTCCTTCAATATAGAACAACTTTTCTCAAACACATTTATGTCCCGGTCCATATTTGGTGTCATAGTTAAAACATAATCCTTTTGCTCTCTTTTCTTCCATTTGTTGAGGAGTCAGTCTAATTGGCCAAGCGAATGATGGGGAAGAGGTACTACGGTCTCTGGTGTTAGTGAAAGGTTGCCTCCTACTGCAAAGAATTTTTCCTCTGCCTCTACATGCCATGATAATAGAATCAAAAAGCTTGAGTGGATTAAACATATGTACCTCATGCTCAATGTGGTCCTTAAGACCCCCAAGAAACAGGTCATTCAGATTCCCTTTTGTAATATTCTCCACCCTTAAGGATAGGTTCTGGAATTGATGCACATAATCTTTGACTGATCTTATTTGTCGTAACTTTGCCAATTGACTAAAGTAGTTATCAAACATTGGAACTATAGTACAATTGCAACTCTTCGATAAAAACTATCCGAGTGACACTTGAGACCATTCTTTTGCCTCGAGCACATAACCAACGATACCATACGAATGGTGCAGGTTCATATACGGGGATGCCAGGTCACCTTTTGTCTCGATGGGGTTTGATGTAACTCAAAGTTTACCATTTGATTTATCTAATTCAATGGATCCTTCCCATCAAATTTGCACATCTCCACTTTCGACATCGTGTTCCATGGTTGCGAATAAGTTGGAATTTGATTGGGCTGGATAAATGATCCAACTTGGTTATTTTGCCCATTATTCTGAATTGAAGATCCTCCTTGGTTGAGTTGGGGCTGATTTGGGACAGACTGTTTACCCTTTATATGTTGCATGATATCATCCAATCGCTGATGGATTTGGTCTATGTCTCATTTACGGGCCACCTCAGATTTAGATTTCGCAGATCATACTCGAGTTGGCTCACCTTATGATCAATTGAGAAACCCTAGCCCTGAGGACTCTGTAGTTAACCCTTCTGACTCTAACTCCTCAACTATTATCTCATCCTTGTTAGGGGTTTTACCCGGAGTGATGGGATTCTTTTTGCCTCTTGTGGAAGGTCCCCCATGATGCCCCAAAATGGTAGGATTTAGGGATCAAGGTCAAACTTTAGGGTTTGGGATTTCGGTATGAATTTGGCCAAATATGAAAAAACTTAAAGAACAAACTCCAACTAATTTTTTTCCTCTTTCCGAAAATGTAAAGAACTTGGAAAAATTCCACAATTTGTAGCCTAGAGAGCAATTTTATTAAAAATTCTAAATTTGCAATAACTTTTGCAAAATAAAGCAAAAAAGTCTTAATTTCAGAAATCTTACTTGGAATGATTTTGCAACTCGGTAAAAAATTCTCGACAAATTTGCTTTAGTTCGTAAAATATAGAGGAAACAAAAAATTAGGGTTTTGCCTAATTTTGGTCTTAGATATCGCCACCCTGATACTACTTGTAATGAAATTACTTAGACTTTAGAAGAATATCAGCAATATAACTCAAATATATGGAGATAAGATCAGAATATGATAGATAGATCACTTAGCCACTTCGAGGGGTAACTTCCAAACCAAACAATAACACTTCAATACTCAAATGTCGTGATAAACTACTACTCACTATCACCTATATATACCATTACTAACCTATGACCATCACTTAGGCTGACCTACTAAGCATGAGAAAGTATAAATGACATAATAAAATGATATGATAAGCCACAAGTCGGCTACGCATATCCTAATACAAGCAATAGGTTAAGGGAGTATCAGTTAAGGTCTTTAGAATTTAGCCTCCAAAATGGACATGACAATGTGATTGTTAGCAACATTCTCAACTCAAAATCCTTGGACATTAGTAACATAAAAAAGGTGGAACAATTGTAATATGTGAAATCCCTTTCACGCATCATGTTAAACTCAAAGGGTTTCTTTCATCATATATGTCGACCTACAACTGTCCAAGGAGAGTACTATCCTTTCAAAATATAAATTAAGAGAGAACATCATACAGTGGCTGTAGTATTGTACTTTTTATGCAAAATTGGGATGGTGTGTAATATCCCAAACCTGGGACCAATGGGAAATTAGGCAAGCAACCAACTCTTCAATGCATCAATCAACTGAATACAACAAACTACTTATACCAGTTGAGTAAATGACTCAATAAACCCGAGGGTAAGGGTTTAATGGCCTTAACTCATCCACTAAAATTCCACAATCTCATGAATGTATACTGCTGCAATAGAAATCTGATCACTGTATTCTCCTAAATGCAAACAAGACAAACCACTGCATCCATGGAAGCCACTGAAACACTTATACAATCTGATCATATGTTTTATGCATGGACTGATGCAAGATAGGTGATAAAGAATGCATGCATCCTCTTTAAATGAACTCACAATTATTATTGAACATGCAATAATTCTGATCGCTGCATTCAGGCCATTAGGAACATGCATATAGATGAATATCAATGCCCAAATTCAGTGTTTACTCATGCAAACGATGCTTAACAGTTCGTTGGTCCTTGGAAGCTCAATCATGCATTCCAGTATTCAATATTTACTCCAACTGAGTCGTTGATGTGAAGGAGAGAACAGCAGACTTTATTCCCTAAAAATCAGTGCCAACAACATCCAATATTGTTAATAACTTGTACTGAAGGAGATCGCTGCAATAGAAGTATATAATCGTGGATAGAATGATCGATCCACCTTAGACAGACCACAAACCAGTTATCAAGACATCCAGGCAATCGCTGGACATTTTAAGCACCCCAAAATGCATTCTACAATATCCAGAACAAGTCGCTGATACCCAGAAATGACAGCAGGTTTAATTGAATGAGAAATCAGATCATAGTCATGTAAAATCACTACCCAACTTGCTCTACTCAGGTCGCTGTCAAAGGGGACTGTCAAACATCATACAAACATGCAACTCCTAGTTCGAACCACTCAAACTAATCCACCTAAATAAAAGGAGAAGTCGCTGCAAAATAAAGACTGTGATCATACCAAATCAAGCATATATGTCAAGTCGTACACTCTCACAAATGCACAGCAAATCGATTTGCAAGGATAAAATAAATACTCTAATTACTGTTAAAAGAAACCAGCTCTAAGATCCCCAATACTCAGAGATAGAAGAGAGCAAGATTCCACAACCATCAAATTATAATTTGCATTTAAATCAATCCCAAAACACCCTAAGCAAGTCGCTGAATCTTAGAAATGATATGCAAAATAGCCCACAAATACCAATGACAAGTCGCCAAGGCTAGGAAGTGAATCTTCAATAAGTAGATTGCAAATCTCATGAACACTCTTCAGTTGAATAACATAACCAGCTCAATATGCAAGAGAGAGAGAGAGAGCATCAATGGGCATGCATCCCAACTCCAAGCATGGAGTGTCAAATAAATCTTATCATAACATGAATGTAACAATGATCCTAGCACTCCTTTTATAAGCAAGGAGGCACAAAATTCGAAATCCCTAGGAGAGGGAAATTATTAAATAAAAGCAGTTTATCTTTCCTAGGTGTGGCGTCCCCTTTTCTAAGGTGATTTTATCAATAAAAGCCACCTAAATATTTATTTAATTAATTCCCATTTAATTTTATATTTTGGGAATTAAATTAAATAGTCTTCATAATTAAATAATTAAATAATTATTGCTTTCTAATGTCAAATGATAAAATCACTTTCCAGGCAATAATATTTAATTATTTAATAAAATTTTCCCTTGTAACATCCCAAAGCCTACGGGGAAAGATAGGCTAAGGGTCTTCACAAAAATGGGAACATTACATGGTGGTGGTTGGAGGCCATCTTGCACCACCTAAACACTTTATCCCTCACCGTGGGTGAGAAATGCATCTTCCTTGTGGCTACCAATTCTCTTATGGCTGCCATTAGGATGTGGGGAGAGCTAGGATTGTAGGCAACAACAATCTTAAAGTTTGTGGCAGCACTCTTCAAGGACCACAAGTTATGTTTCTGTTACCCATAACCATACCAACTCCATTGAGTTGATAACACATTGTCAAAATATCTCCCGGATCCCATACTACCATGTACATGCAATCTGAATTTGCATAAAAGAATCTATGTGCCCTTTGTCCCTCAACATGTTTTTTATCTTATCATCAATTTGATCATGCTACCCATAATGATACCAATATGGCAGTGATAGAGGAGGAATCAATAAATCTGAAATATGATGGTCATGCCTTGGGCTGCCAACAAGGAGCTCTCTCTTCCTAGGGCTGAAGTAGAATCCTCTTCCCATTTGGTACCCTTCATCTTCTCAAAGTTGTTAGAATATTTCTTATGATGACCAAAATATTGCCAAGACATAGCATGAGGGCAATGTAGCAATTCCTTGTGATGAAGATGTTTAAATTGCTTACCATATGTTGTTGTCATGAAATTCCCAACCATGAAGACCATGAGCATCTAGAGAGGCCCTTATTCCATGGGCATGTCTCCTACAAGTTCACCAATTTTAGCCCCATAAACCCCTTTCTAACTTTTCTCCATTCTTAACACCATTTATAACATGATGATCACACATACGCCGTGAATTACTATGGAGCATCAAACTTGCCATATGGTCATTCTTTTCAACAAATTGCCCATGACAACATATCTGAAATGGTATAGTAGAAAGCAACAAATCTGAATTACCTTTGTACATCTGGTTATCTTCCAAGTGTTCGTGAATCTTTGCCAGTTGCGAAATTATTTGAAAACCTCATTTTAGTCCAACATGCTAAGTTGCCGCATTCATGGTGAACTGCATGAATGAAATCAAATTACGCCGTGATTTTAATAGTGCATCAAAATCGCGACAAATTTGTGTTTTCTTTCCTTTTTTGGCATGGTGGATTTTCATGAAAAAACACAATACAGATAAAAATTTGCCATTTTGAAAGGACCGATGCAAAATGTAGTAGAAAAGAATGCATGCATGCCATAACTTTCATTATGTGGCTCAGCTTCGTGTGTCGTTTTCTCTAACAGTGCATATTTTCTTGAGTCTACGCATTGATGGCAATATTTTTCTTATTTTCATATAATCCATTTTTGCACCTTTTGGACCAAACAACTTCTTGCACTCTTTTGAAAGAATGGTTGACTTTGATTGCACGTCTTGTAGACAGTTAGTAATTAAAAATATTGGATAGCTTGAAAACTGATGAGTATTCTCTTTGACTAATCGTCAGTGCCAACTTGCCAATACAAATAACTTGTACTGCGAAATCACTGTTTTTGAAGTTTTTAATTTGGAATCAATTATCGAATCCACCTTTATGAAATCAATGAAATGTGACCATTATCTAAGACATCCAGGAAATGTGAATGGATCATTTTAATTTATATATTTAATAAAAATGTATATTTCTCATAGTTGAATTTAATCACCGATTTTTTTACCAGCGAATTTTTCACGAATTTAATCATTGGCGAATTCAAACACGAATTTGAATGTGGCAACTTAGATACATGTAGGGAACAACATCATTAATCTTGCTAGAATCATGAACATCATCAATTTTCTTTTCATTGCTTGCTGTTCGGAAACTCCTAACGAGCTGATCATCATCCTTATCCTTGGGCAATTGAGCTTCAACCATCAACCTTTCTTCACCATCTTGTAAATCTGATTTTCCTTCTTTCTTGGGCTCATGTTCCATGGTTTCTTCATCCAACACATGCCCCTTCGCACTACTGTTCTGAAAATCAGTCAAGGGCTCATCCTTAGGAAAAATGATAGGTACGTCTAGGGCTTCCATGGGTTGCTCCCTCTCAATGCCCAACAACTTCGAGTGTTCTTCTTCTCTTCCTTTGTCATTATGGAGGGATTCTTTCCCCTAGGGCTGGAACATGTTTCCCATTTTTCTTGGATATAGCTCGGGGTTTAGTTTAATGTCCCCTTTTGGACAAATTTGACCCCTAAAAGGATTTTAGGCAATGCCCAACCAAATGCAAGTTCAACACTTGTATATCAGAAATTTATCATACAGATCTGGATTTTATCTAGAGGAAATGCGACTAGGGTTATGAGGATTAACCATAGCAAGCTGTCCCTCTAACCTGTGTTCTTAATTTACGCTGATATCTTATAATTTGAGAGCCCAAATATGACAAAGAATAGACATATCAGGTACAAACAAGTCTGAAACAATTTAGTCAATCTGTAGAAATAATTACCAGTTTAGATGCCAAAGGAGCTGAGTTTTATTTAAATACAGCCTGCAGATTTAGCTCTGTAATTACAGCAGTAATATGGGGGATTGGATCCCTGAAAAACTCCTAGAGAAGAAGAAAAGATGTTGGGAAAACAACCCAGTACAACAGGTACAAACATCTGAATATTATGCCCTTTGAATGTGCCAAAATCTGTCACACAATAGGTCGCTTTAGCAGCTACAAAATTAATAGTTCGATAACTTGATTAATCCTTGATGTCCCAATACAAAATAAGAGTGCAAAAGAGAGTTTTCGTTCTGGTGTCCCTAGATTTCACCCTGAAATCTGGGACTACCCTATGTAAAAAAATGTCATACTTTTAAAATAATGGGTCGTTTTGTGTTTTTATTGCCAGAAAATGTTTGTGTTGTGTCAAGATATCCCCAAGGAGCCATATAAGACATTTTTGACAAATACCCAGATGCCCAAAATCGTTATATTCTGTCGTTGGGGTTTACCTGCGGAAAATTTGTATTTAATTATTTTGAGCTCTGTTTGAGGCAAATTGTGCTCCGGTTTAACCCTATTGTGATCTTACATGTCAATATTCCCATATACCAGTAGGGTTTTAACCAGGAATGAATCCTAGGCTTTATCTGTGACTTCTGGCAACATTTTGTGTTTTTGGTGTTTTCCCGTTTCGTTTTCTGTGAAATTTCTCTGGGTCAATTCCTTTCCGGTTTAAACTAATTGCTTTCTGAGTATCTGCAGATCATTTATGCACGTTATGCCAAAAGGAATTTGTCACAGGAGGTCTGGTTCTCTCTGAAAAGACGAAGTCATGCACAAAAAAACTTCTTCTGGGCAGGCCGCATTTTTGGAAAAAGAAGGTTTTAAGCTACAATGGGATTTTTGGTAGTAGTAGTAGGTGTGAGAATTTTGTACCGCCACTGGTACTTTTTCCCATGGAAGCAACGCCACTTAAGTCACAATGGAAAAATTAGAGGCAGGCGGCAAAGCGGGAATTTCTTACTTGCCTTGTAGGGTGAAAATTCCCATTGTGAAATAAAAGAAAATCACTTAAGGCATTGATGGGATTTTCTTACTTGCCTTGCAGGTAAATAATCCCATTATGAAAGTCAAACAACTTAAGTGGATCATGGGATTTTTGGAGCTGCGGTGCAGGGTGAATAATCCCATTGAAAATTAGCTTTTAAAAATAGAAATGCCTTCATGTCAAAAAGTGCGACCCCTTTTGGGAAAGAAGGGCAGCTTTAAATGCATTAATTAATTAATTATTTCTCCAAATTTGGCGCCCAAGCATGAGGAAAAGTCAACAAAGGTAAAGGGATAAAGGGAAATTAGAATTAGATTTCTAAAATTAAATAAATATTATTTATTTAATGCAGCCCCTTCATGTCAAAAAGTGCGCCTATATTTGAGGAAAATAATACTTTTTAAAGTATTAATTGATGTAATTAATTCCTATTTTGTGGATGAGGTCAAAGCACACTTTGTGAAGCTTAAGTTAATCGGAAGTAGAGAGCTAAAATTAAATAAATTTAATTTATTTAATGGCAGCCATGAGCATGCACAAAATAGCACCCCATTTGAAGAGAAAAACTTGTTAATTAATTAATTAATTGTCGTGAATAGAAGGGCAATAATTAATTATAGAATGATGAGGATTATATAAGCATGGGCTGCCATAAGGACGAGTTTATTAATTCTTTAGCAAAGAAGTGCAGCCTGATAATTTTGACACCCCATTTGAAGAGGAATTTTGCTTAGATGGTGTAATTACTGCTGGAAGCTTCAAAATTTGGCGCCTAGGTTTGAAGGAGCTTGATTTGTGTCTGAATAATTGTCTGCATAGTATAGTGGTACAGGTGCTCAGGTGAAGTTGATAAAATTCATGCTTGCTTTGCATGCAAACAAAACATCAAATTTTGGGGCAAGCAGCTTGATATATGCAGATTTTTATAATTAAAATCAAGTGTTCATGTTCCGGTTGCCATCTTTGTCTGAATTAATTGCAGGAATTCATTACAGGTGTTTTATAAGAGAAAGGGAGCTTAAATCAATGTCCAATACATTGAACATATCCTCCGAATCTGAAGAAATCTCCAGATCTGCACCGGTTGTAAAGAATTCTGGCTGAATAAAAAGAAAAAGAATTGCTCAGACAAAGATCGCTCCAGCCATGGCAAAGCGGGATGAACGAGAAAGATCATGCATTACTTCCGAGATCATCAGACATAGATCCAATCCAGATCCATAATTGCAAAGGCTTCATCCTCTTGTTTCGAATGCAGCCCGTGAAGAAGTCAGTGCATGGAGAATTCCTTCTAGGACCTTGTGCATGTTCTCCCAATCTTCCAGTTGAAGCCTTCATTGAATTTGCATTCACCCGGAGTGCTTTCCATAATTTTTAATTGCTCATATGCAATTAAAAATAAAAATGATGAGTTATTTACGGCAAACATTGCATTGATGCATGTACTGGAGAAGAACTGCAAAAGCTTCAAGGATAAGAGGGAAGACATGTCAAAGGCAATACCCGCAAGCAAATCACAATCACTTGCTTCCAGATCTAGCCGCTTCTAGATCCAGTTTGGTGAGAATCAAAGGCAAAAGAATCAGCTGCATGTAGAATATGAAAAAGGACAAGACTGTAGCTTTCCTCTTTCTTCTTCTTTCTCTTATTTCCTCCGACAAAGTAATTGAGCGATCAATTAAATTATAAAACTTAAGTGATTGGTTTAAAAGCCATTACTTGAAGAAGTCAATTACTTGGAGATAGGTGGCAAACATGCAAAATAGAAGGTTCTATCTTCAATTGCAAATCATGCATGTCATGCAAAGAGGAATTCTAAGAGGAGATTGCAAGTTGTTTCCTTTACAACTTCCACATGTGCCGCTCATTAAAGGCTTCCTATATGTAATTTCCCTCTACATGCTATAAGTAGAGGAAGAACCTACTGATTAAATGATCGAATTTGTAAGCAACATTCTTATGTTCAGACTTTTGTCTTTGAAACCCCGATAGCTATTTGAAGCAAAGGAATACAAAGGAGCAGATTTCCGAGAACTTTGTGTCACGGTGCATTTGTTTCTAGCTTTTGTCTTAGATCTACTTATAAACTTTGTGTTATTTTAGATCTAGATCTGAAGCTACCTTTGCTTATAATTATGTGTGTTAATATCTATTGGTTTCTTTCTATGTGCATGCAATCAACTCTGTTATCTATTGATTGGGTTGCACATCTTCCCTATTTCTTCCCTGTGTTTTATTATTCCCTTCTTCTCTAAATATTTCCTTTCTTTAAACAAATTTGCTTACTTGCTACAAAACTATACAGCTATGGTTCATGAGCTGCATGGTTAAAGTAAAACCCCATATAGATACTAGCATATTTTAATTGACAAATCTGACACGGGAGCCTCACCGGTAAATGAGGGAGATTTATCTCATGACTGCCTAGGTTTTCAGCTATGCAGGAAATCTAGTCAACACGTTCCTTTACCACTATTCTTATTGAGGGTTTTCGTCCTCGGAAGTTATATCAACAAGTGCTTTAGTTGACAAGCTATTTTCAAAATATGGAGTGATTATAAAATAGAATAGAATGCCTCTCCTCCAGTTGACTTCTCCTTTAAGGAAGAAGAGACCCAAAATGACCTCCCAATTAGCCAATTAGCTCCTTTTAACATTTAATGCTTTGCTTTCTCCATATTTCCACCCTAGAGCAAGTCGCATTTTCTAGGGAGGATACAAAGGGTATTTAATGCACATTTTTGCCTCCTAGGCCTAGTCACATTTTTGCACTGAGGGGGAAGATACAAAATAAGTATGGGTCTATTTTTCTTTCTAGGCAACATATATTCCTTCCCCCTAGTAGGGAGGATATAGATATAAATATTAGACCTCCTTTAATGATATTTGCCTTCAAGGCAAATGGCACTTTTCTAGAAATTATAACTTTTATCTATAAGTGCTTTGTTCCTCTATTAAGCCAAATAATTAATATAAGTGTTGTATTATTTTCCCATTTGTTACGGGAACTTTTCCCTTTATTGCACGAGCACTTTACCCTTTGCTTATAGATACTTTTCCTTTTACTACGGACACTTTATAATAATTTAATGTGGCTTAAGTCACTCTTGTTTTCCCTTAGCCGTGAGGTAGACAAAATAGGCTAAGGGTCTTTGATTGGGAAGGGGATATTAAAGTCCTCCTTCCCAAAATTGCTTGTCCTCAAGCAATGTAACTTATTTGTTCGAGTGCCAAATGCACGAGACAAAACATACTATAGTGTTCTAGAATCCGAGCTCTTGTACTGTTAAGTAAGAGAGTTCTTGCCATATACCTTTCTCAAGATGATCATAAATTTGTATCAATGGTTGAACATACTCCGTGTGGTAGACTTCATCAAGCTTCTCCAACACATGCTCATTGATCGAATCAAGAACAAAATGAAGGAAGTATGGGGTTGTTCTTTATAACATACCTTGGAACTCGAATGTGAAAGAACCATATTTAATTATCCAAACATGAGCATGTTGCCCAAGATGACGAAAATATGGCAACAACATTTGAGAATTCAACAAACTAGAAAAATGGTAACCATTCTCATACCTCAAGCTGTAAATCAACTCCTCTTCATTATCTGCAGTTTGCACCTTGTTTCCTTGAAGATTTTGTTGTACCAATCCCCTAGCAACCACATAATCTGCATCCCGTGTAATCTGCTCCTCATGGATTGCTCCTTCCACGCTCTTGGTTGCCACAATTTGAGGAATACCATTCCTCATGCCTTGCTGCCCACAAGTTTAAGAAGTCTTTGGTGCTTCTTTTTCTTCACTTAGCATGGGTGAATACTCTATGGGTTGATTTCCTTTCACTTTCTGCATGGTACCTTTTCTAAAACCTTTCAATTCACAAAAATATTCAAAGGTCAACATGGATTTTACCTTATGACTAAGTGCTGGCATACCTTTTTTCTAAGTCATCTTCCTCAGCTGGTTGTTCCTTGGCTTTGAAAATCTGTGAAGGCTTGGATGAGGTGCTCATAGTATTCATCCCCTTTATAGATCTGCTCACTTCAACAAAGGCTCCGATAATGGAGTGTTTTAGTTCTCTCTGAGCATCCAACCAACAAATTTGCAATTCCCTGTAACTTCTAGTGATTGCTTCATCTATGTAGCTCCTTTGAACTTCTTCCATAGTCACCATCTTATCTTCAGATCTGATTTTTTTCTTCTTTCATACACAGGCTGGGAGAATCATCGCTCTGATACCACTGTAATGTCCCCCTTTTGGACAGATTCGACCCCTAAATGGATTTTAGGTAATTTCAACCAAATGCAAGCTTAACATGTGTAAATCAGAATTTTATCATACAGATCTGTATTTTATCTAGAGGAAATGTGACTAGGGTTATGGGATTAACCATAACAAGCTGTCCCTCTAACCTGTGTTCTTAATTTACGCTGATATCTTATAATTTGAGAGCCCAAAATATGACAAAGAATACACAGATCAGGTACAAACAAGTCTGAAACAATTTAATAAATTTGCAGAAATAATTACCAGTTTAGATGTTAAAGGAGCTGAGTTTTATTTAAATACAACCTGCAGATTTAGCTCTGTAATTACAGCACTAATATGGGGGATTGGGATCCCTGAAAAACTCCTGAGAGAAGAAGAAAAGATGTTGGGAAAACAACCCAGTACAACAGGTACAAACATCTGAATATTATGCCCTTTGAATGTGCCGAAATCTGTCACATAATAGGTTGCTTTACCAGCTACAAAATTAATAGTTCGATAACTTGATTAATCCTTGATGTCCCAATACAAAATAAGAGTGCAAAAGAGAGTTTTCGTTCCCTTTCCACTATTCTTCTTGAGGGTTTTCGTCCTCAGAAGTTACAACAACAAGTGCTTTCGCTGACAAGCTATTTTCAAAATATGAAGTGATTATAGAATAGAATAGAATGCCTCTCCTCAAGTCGACTTCTCCCTTTAAGGAAGAAGAGACCCAAAATACCTCCCAATCAGCCAATCGCTCCTTTCAACATTTAATGCTTTTCTTTCTCCATTTTTTCATCCTAGAGCAAGTCGCATGTTCTAGGGAGGATAAAAAAGGTATTTAATGCACATTTTTCCCTCCTAGGCCTAGTCGCATTTTTGCCTAGGGAAGATACAAAATAAGTATGGGTCTATTTTTCTTTCTAGGCAGCCAATATTCCTTTCCTAGACAAGTCGCCAATCCTCCTAGGGAGGATACAAATATAATATTAGACCCCTTTTACAATGATATTTGCCTCTCAAGGCAAATTGCACCTTTCTAGAAATTATAACTTTTATCTATAAGTGCATTCCTCTATTAAGCCAAATAAATTAATATAAGTGCTCTATTATTTTCCCCTTTGCTATGGGCATTTTCCCTTTGCTATGGGCACTTTACCCTTTGATACGGGTACTTTTCCTTTTGCTACGGGCACTTTATAATAATTTAATGTGACTTAAGTCACCCTTGTTTTCTTCCCTTAGCCATCGGGTAGACAAAATAGGCTAAGGGTCTTTGATTGGGAAGGAATATTACATTTAGACTTAGGTCCAATTCCCACTCTATCTTTCTTCAACCCTATGAACTCAGCGATGGCATCACGAATCTCATCCGGAAGAGCCTCTGTAGTCCTCATAGATGGTAGCAATATTGTGGCCCACCGAATTCTGTGTCTCAATATCTAAAATGGCTTCTTCCCTAGGGAGGAAGGTAGTTCGACTTGACCTAGATGAAGAATCACTCATGATTCTTGGTGGCTGAATATTATTGCTTTCCCTTGAAGAGCTTTCTTCACCATTTAGGTTTTGCATGGCATGGATCAACAATGCCATCTTATCTTTCTTGCCCTAGGGCAAGGCTCTCAAACCTAGCATCATCAAAATTTATGTTTGCCATTTTATCTTCTCCTTTTGAATGAATACCCTCTAGGCTGGGAGGATTGATGCTCTGATACCACTGTAATGTCCCTTCTAGGGCAGCGAATGGGGGAGAATGGTTTCTCCTCAAACCCTAATGGATCAAGTCTGAAAATGCATCATCAACCAACAAGCATCAATATGAAAATGACTGGAAATACTCTTCAACCCTATTCGAACAATCAATAATCAGCCCTCTAGGGCAGTGAACTGTATAGGAACTTCACATTGACATACAACCATGCAATAAGAGCTGAAAATGCTTCCAAATAATTAATTCAACCACGACAATATTTATCAATCCAAATTACATCAAAATAATAGAGAAAATAAGTGATCACACCCAACTATAATTATTTTTATGACAACAATAGTACAACCAAAACCAAGCTTTGGAAATAATAAATAATCCTCTCCAAAAATCACTAAAAGTGTAGATTCAGCCTCATAAATTATGAATATTAAGAATATCAACTCAAAAGCCAAAATGTGCCCTAGAAAGCACCGAACTCAACCCCCAAGCAAATCGCCTAGAGTTGGAAATGAAGAACAACAATATAAATTCACTTTGAAACTTCAATGTGACCTCCACTTGAGACCACCCTTGCACACAAGAGGGTTTTCGTCCCCTAGTGTGATCCTATTGAAGAGTTTCGTCCTCAATAGGTCGCCAAGGAAGGGTTTTCGCCTTCAAATGGTAAGAAGAGAAGCTACTCTTTCCACCTCTAAGAAATCAATCTCCATAATAGCATAAACTTCCTTTGGCCATTCGATCCACCTTTATATCCTCCTTTTTGGCGCCAAGGATGAATTAGAAGACTACTTCTCTTGACCGACCTCTTTAATGAAGGAGTGTACTCTTTAATCTTCACTTAAGAAGACTGACCTCATGAAAAGGAAAGAGTATTTCTTTATCTCCATCGTAGCTCTCAAGAAGACTGACCTTAATGAAGGAGAGATAATAGTTCCTCTTGCTTGTATGCCAAATCATCCATCACCTAGTCGAATCACTCCAAACCATGATTACTAATAAAAATAAATGAATATAAAAATTCAAACACTTACAATTATGTCAACGTTCACCTCCCTTGCTACCCTTCCTTGAGGCCCACCAGAAGGTGGAATGGGCCCAAGGCCTTCATAGTAACTAGCTTGGAAAAGGGGACATTAGATCAAATTATAAATCTTGTCCACCATTTTACTATGATTGTATAACACCTCAAATTCTTTTATGAACTGTTGTGAATATCTGCCCATTGCTTGATATGACTGAAAATCAACCTCCTTTTACCCATCATGAGAAAATCCCTTTACACAACAAGAAAATATATTTAACCAATAATTGTTATTTGCATGCCCCTTTGCCACACAGACTGTTTTGCAAACACTGCAGTGCTATACACAGTCTTCATAATCAGTTTCCCTAAGAATCAGAAGCTCGTGTTTACCCATTGTTACCAATGTCTGAAGAATGTGTCCCACGTCTGCAAACCTCTTCCTCATTTCTTTGTCCATTTCTTCAATGTGTCTTCTTAACCATGTTGCTAAATATAATAGAGGGATTAGAGTTCTGCACTCTGGTTACGACACTTGTAATTTATTAAAATTGGTCATCAAGATATTCTAATTCACCTTCCTCTTGTGATTTATATATCTCCTCCAATAGTCTATCACAACTTTACTTGTTCCTCTAACCATGCCTGTCAACATAGACTAAAGGTATTATTCTTTTCACGTCTCTTGGTTGCGTGTCATGTCATGTGTATCTGCTGTGGATTTCTTCTATGACTGTTGCCAACCTGTTGTTAATTTTTCATATAAATTTGTGCCTCTCATTCGTTCCAATGAACTTCTAGGTGTCCAAATGTCTAGCAGTTTGATGATGATGAGATGTACAAGGAATCACACTTTTTTTTATCTCACACATATTACACTCAAAATATAACCTTTCTACACACAAACAGACAGGAAATGTGCTTGCAATGAGTGTTTGCAGTATTGATGATGTACATGCCATAGATCACGAAGTGGATACATGCCACATTTTATGAGTCTATTCAATTGTCTACTACAATAATGTCTGTCTATGAACTTAATACCATAAACTGAAATGTCCCTTTTGGGGTTGAATGGAGTTTTTCCACAAATCTGATCCAAATCAACAACAAAACCAGCAACACATCAAACTGAACATGGAAATAGATCAACCACAAATGAACTTCACACAATGAAATGCCCTTCTTTAGGGCAGCGAACTGATATGAAACTTTGGGAGTCTCAAACCCTAGTCAAAACATCTCCAATCTTCATGAAATAAATACCAACATGCACGACAACACTTGTAGATATTATTTATGCAATAAAACTGAATTTACAACCACTAGAATAGCTGGAAATGAATTAATTTGGAACAACCACAAAATATTAAGGTAAAACACAGCTGAAACTTCTAAAATTCATAACTCCATGGAAAATAGGAATTAGAACACAAATGATAGCTCAAAATGATCATGAGAAGACAAGCTATCCAATAAAAGTAATCTCATAATTTTCCAACCACGAAATCATGCCCAAATATGCAACCAAAATCTGCAAGTGAGTAGATAAGGATGAAACCCTACTCCAAAAATCACCAAATCATAGTCTCTATCCCCAAATATGATGATAAATCTGAATATGAACTCAAATCACAAATATCAGCTCTCTATGATACCAAATCAGTCCCTTAAGCAATTCGCCTAGGGCTAGGAAGAACAATGAATGCACTAGTAGTGCCAAATCAGCTCACATGAGACTCCTAGATGAAGCCTCCAATGGATCCCTTGAGGGTTTTCGTCCCCAAGAGAGATTGCCACACCTTTGGGGTTTCGTCCAAGGTGGAGAAGGAAGATGCACACCGTGCACAATCCAAGAAGAATAAACAAACATCCGATATGCTCCTCCAAGTGTAGCGAACTCCTCTTTATAGCCTCCCAATGCTAAATTAGAAGACTTCCAAGAGGACCGACCATAATGGAAGAATAGAATGCAAGACCGACCTCTCCCAATGAGAAATTAAAACAACAATGCTCAAATAATTCCATGAATGACCTCCAAGTATACAAAAGTATTTAAAATACTTTTTGTACAAGTATGAGGCTCTAAGAGTGATGTCCTTGAAAAAGGGGACATTACATAAACAATGAGTGGGGTGTGATATAGACATTTTAGGGTTCTTCATGGAGATAGGTGATGGTTAGCACCTAAACTCCTTCAACCCCGTAACACCATTGACAATTATTCATCACAAGACTTATTATTGACACATGATTATATCAACTCATCATCATATGGGTTTGTGCAATGCTTGTTCGAGGTTGTTTGTGGGATGCATCTGCAAGGCATGTATCATCCAAAGGTGTTGGCTCCATTCATTTAACATAATCGTGTATATTTATTACATCGCACAATATTTTATTCTTCAATCCAAAATGACTACAATTTTAACAAGGAGACATTTTTTGAGCTAACAACCTTTGTTGTTTTCAGCTTTGTGAGGTTGCTTTCTCTTTTTTCCATCTCTTTTTGTTGTTACTACCAATGTGCGATTGCACTAGTGTTGATTTCTTAGTGTTGCTTCTTTTGAAGATTCAACCTTGGTAGAGTTGTTTTCTGGAATTGAATAATTTTAATTCAAGGCCAATTGGATCCATAATGTGAATTAGGACATATAAGGTATTTTATGTTGCATAATGCAAGGATGTTAGTTTGAGGTGAATTAAGAAGCTATGCTATGGTTGTTCAAACTTCACCTATGCTTATTGTTTGAGATAAGCAATGCGCAAGGTGCTAAATAAGTCATTTTATGGTCTTGAGCACACAGTGAAGGAATAAAGTCACTTGAGAGGTACTTTTCAAATAGAAAGAGAGTCGCAATGGTAGTAAGTGGCAATGACCATTTGAAGAGGTCCCCACAAAAGATTTGTTGATGGCCATAAAGCTTCTCCCAAAGATGCAGGCCAAAGACAATTGCCATTATTTTGCTTAATCACTGGAGCCCTAGTGGGTTTGGTGGGCTTGAGTTGCATTGTAACTGTTTAACTTCACTTGTATTCATATGTTTGAGGCATAGGGAAAACAATTCTTAACATGTCTCTCTCATTTACATTTACCCCTTACTGCCTAAATTATGAGTTGTTTTGCTTTAGTATGTCTTAATTACATCAATAATTGTTTTCTTATATGTATTGAAGAACATTTCTTGTCTAGGAGAACAATATACTGGTTTTGTTCTTAGATGTTTGTTCTACTGCTAAATCTCTAAAGTAGACAAACATATTAAGAAATCTCAAAGTTCTTTGGGTATTGAACTTTTTAGGGAGCTTGAATCATGTGATATTTTGGGAAACCATGCAGTTTAATAAGAAATTTGTAAAATATATTTTTGAATAATCTATTGCATTTGCATAGGAGTTGCACAATGAGTTGAGGCGCATTCAACTCCAACTATCTGACGTACGGAAAACTGTGGTACTCTCGATCAACCTATAAAAAATATTAGATCTTCATTTCTTTCCTTTCTCTTGTGGTTCATTCCTTTGCAAATATATAAGAATAAGAATAAATATATAAATATGTATATAAATTATAAATTTAAAGAAGCATTTGCATACTTATTGAAATTTAATTCTCATACATTGCATACTTATTGAAATTTAATACTCATAGAGTCATACAACTTAAAATCATTCATAGAACATGAAAACAAAATTGAAATTTCCAATACTTTGAGAATTGAGACTTGAGTTTGTATTGATTCATAATGTTCAAAACATGATAGTAAATAACATAATACATTCAAGTTCTCAACTTCTAGAGCATATCATCTAGATGATCGTCAAAATCATCTTCATGGATGCCACTTGTAGCTCCACTCCCACTAGCTCCACTTTTGAACCCTTGTGAAGGGCTCCCTGGAAGTTCCTCATCAACGCCAAGAAGTGAAACATTGGCCAAACAACCAGCAAAAGCTTCAAAGTCCGTGTTTTCAGGTTGGAGGTCCCAAAGCTTGTTAGGACCACTAGTATACTCTTGCGTCCTTGTGGGTTAAGAGGCACAAGTTGGAATGAACGTATACTAGATCTTCAACCTTCTTCGATGCCAACATGGTGCGTTTGGCTAAGTGGATGAAGCCATAAGTACTCTAGTTGCGCTCTGCAGAAGAATTACTAGCCACTTGTCACAAAAAACAAAGTATTAATATTATTAATTAAAAAAAGAATGATATCATTTTGAATTTTAATTCGTAATTGGTAATTAAAATATCAAATAACAAGTTACAAACTTTATACCTGTGAGAGCAATTTGATCGCAACTGGTCGTAAGAACTTGGCATCATGGCCATGACAAGTCCACCACGTGATTGGATCCATGGTGGGTTTGTCACAAATAGCCTCTATCTCTCCCATGCTACCTTGTCCATTTACAAACATCGACATCTCTGGCGGACTGCAAGTGATGTAGCTGGATCAGGAAACAACCTCTTGAATGCTTGACCTCGTCCCATTTGCAACCTCATGGTCATCATATGGTCGCTGCCTACAACTCTCCCAACTATTTCACTGCTGTAATATTTGGGATTTAAAGCATAAGCAAGGAGATGCAATGGGGTGGTCATTTTGTTCCACCTTCTCACGATCACATTTTTAACTTCACTATAAAAATTTTCCTCAGGGTCCTGCTCTTTGGCCTATATGATATCATGGATTTTTTCAAGCATGGAGTCAATGCCATCATATATTTCTCCAATGCAAGCATTATCTTTGTCTACAAATCGTATCATACTCAAAATAGGCTCCGTGAAACTCAACAAATATTCAACTTTTCCCCACCAATGCTCATCAAGGATCCATGATTTTATTTTTTGGGCTCTTTCTGTGTTAGATTGCCTCCAGACGGTCCAAACATTATCAATCACCATCATGCTCAAAGCACGTCTCACCTTCACAAGTCGTCTCAAGACGAGTGTGTGAGAGGCAAACCTAGTCTCAGCAACCTATTAAAAAATAATGGAAACAATTCAATAACAACACAAATTGAAATTGATTTAAAAATTTAAAATCAAATATTAAATTTAAAATGAATTGTTCCTTTACCTTCAATAACTCCAACTTTGAAAATCTTTTGAATATGGCTTGAGACATGTGATGGTTGGTGATAAACATCTGAATCTCGTTTGCCTCCGTGTATATTTGCTCAATCCATGCAATTTTTCCAATCTTCTGCATCATTAGATTCAGGGAGTGTATTGCACATGGTGTCCAAAATATGTGCTCATACCTACCCTCTACTATCAATCCTGTTGCCTTGCAATTTTTGGCGTTGTCGTGATGACTTGGACAACCCTCTGCGGGCCCACTGACTCAATAGCCTCAATGAGAATATTTGCAATGAATTGGGCATCTTTTACTTCCCCCTCACAATCAACAACCTTCAGAAACATTGGCCCTTTAGGGCATACTACAATAATGTTGATGAGAGGTCTGTTTTTGGAGTCTTTCCATCCATCTGATATAATAGAGACTCTTGAATCAGTCCAAGAATCTCTAATTGGCTTGTAGAGATGTTTGAATGTGTTGCACTTCTTTTGCCAAAAGAGAAGTGCGAACCTTATTATAGCTAGGGCTTGTATACCCTTGTGGTGCCTCATTAATGCCTCTCACCATCTGCTGCCAATAAGGTGATCTCAAGACATTGAATGGTAGTCCACATGCAAATATACACCGAGACACCAATTCATCTGCAATTTCCCTCTTCTCGATGTTAAATGCTTTTTCTAATGGGCCTTTTGTTCTCTTGCTTGATGGCCTTGAGGTATCTGCATCAAAAGGGTCATCATCTGGAATAGTTTCAACACGAGTCTCAATGAAAGGATGAAATGATGGTGTTGATGTTGGTGGTTTTCCCATGGTCCTCTTTGTAAAGAAACAATTCTAGAGCGAGCTCTTGCTTGCTTCAATGTTTGCATCCTCTTGCTCTTTTAGGTACATGGCTATGGTTTTCTTTTCCACCTTCCTACACGGTCTAATACCCGTCCCCGATGCCCCAGTCAGATGAGCTCTCAAACGGGTATATGAGGATTTAAATGTGGCGGCACAATGGGGACACGTCCAAACACGGACACCACCACCGGCAACAAGCTCTACCACTTCCACATGCCTCCATAAAGGATAATTTGGATCCATTTTCACTGCCATACCACCCGAAACATTTCCCCCTCTTGCCCCACTGAAGCTGAACTGGATGCCATGATTGTAGGATTAATTTGTTTTAACTTTTAACCTACAATAAGAGATATTTTTAAAACATTGCTAAATATTAAAATAATTTAATTAAAAACAACAAATACAAATTAGAAAATTAATTTGTTAACCCATACACGTCATTCTCTGATTTTGATCACCAAGTTCGCCATAAATGGTGCGAGGTGAGAGCATACACAGAGGGTAGACGTTTAAATTTTTAACAAATTCAATTTAAAACTTTAAAATAAAAAAACGAATACATAACTAATTAAAAAAATTAAACAGTTAGTCCTACACGTCAATCTTTGATTTTGATCACCAAGTTCGCCATAAATGGTGCGAGGTGAGAGCATACACAGAGGGTAGACGTTTAATTAAATAAAACTTCACTATTAAACTTAAAATACGGAAAAATTAATTAATATATTATATTTTAATAACCGTAAAATAAATAAATATTAAAAATAAATTTAGATCATGATCAATAATCATGAATGATGTGTTTGAAACACATCATTCATGATATTGATCATTGATCATATTCATATACAAAACATTGCTCAAAAGATTTAAAAAAAAATGCTGAATGCATGTAAAATACTTGGAAAAATCCTCCTTGATGTTTGTAGACTTGCTTCTCCTTCTCTCTTTCTCCTTCAAGCTCAATCACTCTCTCCTCCAAGCTCTCTTTCTCTCCTCCAAGCTCTTTCTTTCTCCTTCAACCTCTCTTTCTCTTTCTCTCCTTCAAGCTCAAGCAAAATAGCAAAGATTGAGTGTGAGAAAAAAGTAGAGGGATTGGGTGTTTAAATAAGTGTTTGGGGGGGTCGTTTAGGGTTAGGTTAGAAATAGAAACTTTAAAATTAAAAAAAATTGCATATTTTTAAAGTTGTGGATATGTTTCTGGCCATACCTAGAGCGTACCAGTCCTCGTACCAGTACATGGTACGAGGACCCCATACCCATAACATACCCTACCTCGTGGATATGTTTCCCGCATGTACCTAGAGCATACTAGTCCTCATACCAAGACTGCAGTACATTTCAGGCTGGGTACGAGGACCCCTGGGTGTTTCGCGGTCCTAGGTTTTGGCTATAATGAGAGCCTAAACTTATTACAAACAAGACGTATGTTAGTTCAATATTTGAGAGAGAGAAAGGAAGTGATTTTGATCTTGTGTATGGAAAGACATACTTACTAGGCTGCCATCACATCCTGTAGTATAAAATCCCCAGTACAGTAGGTGAATATGACTTGATTTCAGAACTGAGTTTACTATTTATTTTATCCCGATTGGAAAAACTGCATACCTAATTGATTTGGAGAACAATTCTAGTCTTCAAATAGCAGGGACAATGGATGTAAGAGAATATCATTTCATGACCAGTTTTGTCTTACTCATATGCACTTATGTTGGACATTATTCACACTAATCTTGTAAACTGGTACATGTCCTCTAACACATGATTGAGTGTGACTTCCTAATGAGTCATGCATTTGAGCCTCGGTGCTCAAAAACTTGATTAAAAAAGTATGGCATCTTTTTATTGCTCATCTTCCACATCATGTAATAAACTGTATTACTTTGTCATCTATTTCTCCATGTTACCATGAATGCCGATACCATATTTTTCTGATAATGTTCTTGAGCTCTATTAAACTCAATAGATGGATTATAGAAAAGAAGCATCAAGTCCACTTTGAAGTTCTTTATTAATTTATAACTTGTGGTGAAAAGCTCTAATTTTGGTGTTAAATTATGTGCAAAGAATTGTATTTATGATATGCAACTTTTGTTTTTTTCTATAAGGGTAACTGGAGACATAATTGTACCCCATCCTGGGCATGGCACCATGCTAAGCATATGGAAATTTAAGCACTATTCGTGCCCATAACACCCCATTAATGGGAATTTCCTGCAGGATGTTGGGACGCCTTATCATGGAGTGGGATTTGAAATTGGGTTAGTCACATACAAATGCACTCATTTAACCATTACACCATCCCCTGACGGACCATATGCGATTTATTAATTTTTTTAATTACATTTCCTAAATTTTAAATTGATCTTTAGGGAAGAACTCGATAACCTTGAGAATAGAAATCAAATTTTGAGGGACATTTTTAGAGAAGTAAAGCATATGGTGTAGTATTTTAAGATTTAATATCAAGAGCTACACATTAAGATAGAATTTACTTATACTATTGTATCTTTGAATAAAACGATAATGAAATACATGTTTATTCTAAAACAAACTTTAACATCATTACTATATATATGGAATCTAAACTAGAAGAAAGATAACACGATAGTAGTAAGGGTAAAAAAATTGTCTTATGTTTGCAAGATCTCGTGTGTTTCATTTGATATATCTCATAAGCTTGGTACTAATGGTTAAATTATGTGAATACATGATTTCTTGTGTGAATGATGTATAAGAGTGGATGATATTGTAGACAATTGTAATAATATTAGAAGATAGAATGTGCATGACATGATTTCTTGTGAAAATGATGTATAAGGGTGGGTGATATTGTAGACATTTGTTTAATATTAGAAGATAGATTTTTTGTCACATTTCTAATTAAAGAAAAATACTCACATTTCTAAAAAATGAATGAACTATATCATGTGCATCTTAATAAATTTAACAAGAAATCTCCAAAGAACTAGTTGGTCAAGTGTCCATGGACCCTATGCAATGTAGGATATGGATTTAGAATAAATTACAATTACTATATGAGTCTCTCTCTCTCTCTAACCACTCCTAGCTTGTGTAGCTAAGTAGTATGAGATAGGGAAAAACAAGTATTTTAAATGATTTTGGTTTTGGAAACAAAGTATTTTAAATATTTGTTTTTCCTCCTGATGTTGAATCATAGGCTATGATTCGAAATGTGTAGAGCATAAAAATCTCACATAGTTGAATTCCTAGAAGATATTCTCTCCAATATTCTTAAAATTGAGGAAATGGGGAAATGCTATACATACACATGTACCATTTATAAGTTAGGTTTACCATTCTCTAAGGATAACTGCAAAAGATCAATAACTAGCAAGATTGAGCTCATCATCATATATTGTATAATTGAATCCAATTTGACGACGTGAGTGTTTATTTGCAAGGTTAGTGCTACTAGAGCACATGATGTTGACACTAAAAAACTAGACTACCCAGAAATGCATGGTACCTCCCTACCAAACCTGATACGTACCAGGTACATGTATGCTGCATGTACATACCTGCAGGCCCCGAGTATGTCCCATGTACAGAAATCCGTACCTGGGACAAAGTTCTGCCATTTTCAACTTAAAATCATTAAAAAAACCTAACTTAAAAAGAACATAACCTAACCCTAATTTCACCCTAAAAGACACCCCAAAAACCTATTTATACACCCAGCCCCTCTTGTTATTAACTAATATGTTTTGAACTTTATGACTCAATACAAACTCAAGTCTCAATTCTCAAAGTATTTGAAATCTGTTTTCATGTTCCATGAATGATTGTATGAGTATTAAATTTCAATAAGTATACAAATGCTTCTCTCTCTCTATATATATATAAACGTACCCACAACGTACCGTACCCAGAGTTTTTAAAAATTTGCCACTTCAACATACCGTACTCATACCATACCTATCTTTAACAATCTAGCTAAAAAAGCCCTACGAAACACGTAAAGTTAATTTTTTTGATAAATTAGGAGCACAAAGAGTGGAATCCAAGACAAGATCATAAGGGTTTATATCTTTATATTTTGTGCCTCTTGATGAATAGTCACATTGTTTATGTGAGAGAGAAAATATTGGAATACACAAATATTATATCTTTTTCCTTCCTAGAACCCAACATGTTACACTTCCCCTTTGCGAGTTGATCCTTAAGTTCTTTATTTATGACTTAAATATGATGTCATTTCAAATTCTCACCCTTCGCATTCTACAGTGCACTGAATACATAATTTGAGTTTTAAAATAATAATTTGCAATATGTTGGTACTTGTGGCTGCACCATGCAAGATGATCCCCCTCAATCCGGTCACCTTGTTGAGCTCGCAATTTCTCTGCTAGTGCTTGAGATCCTAAATTGTAATATGGATTGGAAATATTACGATTTTATCTAAGTTATACCCTTCACTTGGGATGTTGGATTTATGAGCCCTAAAACTGCAAAATACAAAAATGTATAAAAAATCCCGAGAACCTTGAGACCAAAATATTGTGTTTTAATGAGTTCCATTTCATAAAATCCTCTTTGATTATTGGGGGACACTTGTCGCATGTCATTTCAAATTCTCACCCTTTAGATTCTACATGCAAATCACTCTTGTGTATTATTTCCCACACGAATACACGTAAATTGCACATAGTGAAGAGAAGAACAAACCAAAGGATAGAGGAAGATCAATAGGCATTCGCTCCAGTAGAAATTAGAGAGAAGATATTAGCGTGTGTTAGTTTCACATCTCTTCTTAGAGGTAGTTATACATACATCTAAAATCAATAAAGTGGGAAAGAGGCTAAAGTGGGTTAGAAAGAGGTGAGAATCCTATACCGGTGGATTACATTCACCATTCCCACTACTAACAAATGCTTATGGTGCTTGTGAGCTATGTGGGAGCTAAGTGGGCCCCCTTTCCTCGTGAATAACACTAAAAACACACGAGGAAAAATGTCTTTAGGTTAATGACTACTTATGGAGGTCATCTTGAGATGAATTAATCATACTCATGGAAATTCCTTTATTCACATTTGTTATGTGTATATATTTTTATTGGAATGCATCAATTTATTAACAATCAATACAAGATGGTTACTATAAAAATTTGGGCGAGAGAGATCACGACCCAAAAAAATGCTGGAAAAACACACGGTAGCAAAAACAATGCCACAACGGCAAGTCCCAAGAAGCATGTCTAGAGCAACACACGGCACCAAGAAAACACCAAAATGGCAACATCTCAAAGTCAATAAGCAATTATTCCTAAAACAAACCAGATTACATAATAAGTAATATAAAAGTATTAAGCACAAGCAAAAACAACACTAGGGGGTGGTGGTGGATCATTCTTGGGAGGTAAGACCCCTCAACCAAAAGGCTCATCCGCAAGTGGATCAACAGGGGTCCATCCATTATCTTGAATAGTAAGAGGCACTATGATGTCCCAACTTGGAGGAAAGCCGACCATAGTAAACCCGCCTTGAGCCGGAGGTGTCCAATGTGATGATCTAACAACCTTACCCCGAGGAGGTGGCAAACTCCAACCATCTTGCTGAGAAGGCGGAGCGGAGAAACGTCCATGCACCGGGAGGAGTGGCAATTGTGTGAATGAATCCTAATGCCTAGCGACAACAGGCAGAGGGCTCAATCTTAAAAGATCGGGTGGCACCCAGCTCATGGTGCATTGTGTGCTTCCCCAATGGTTAAGCAATTGCTGCAAATACTGAAATTCAAGCACCACTTTCTGTGCTTAAGCTTGTATATGAAAGTACACAAAATAGATCACAACTGCTTTATCATTAGTGGAAGATTTTTGTGAAATATCATTATTGCTAAATATAGCAACATTCCTAGCTTTCCACAAATGACATAAAATTATAACTCTAAAAAAATTCCATATTGAAGCTATATAAGTAGGCCAATTGGAGTAGTCACCAAAGAAAATAAAAATGGATCCAACACTAGGTAGAGTAGGCTTGGGGCATGACCAAAATAAATATATAAAATTCTTAGGACGAGCACAAACGGGACATTTGGAGTTTGAGATGCTTGAGTCTCTTTCCCAGAAAAAGGCCTTGGTAAATAAAACACCACAAAAAATGGCAGATTTTGGGTGCGAGTTTAGACCTCCAAACTTGATCATGGCAGAAAAGCCATGTCCTGGGAGAGGAATTCAAACTCCAATGCAAATTGAGCTTGCCAAGGGAAGCGAGAATGGGTTCATCAATTGGTAAAGCAAACTTGGGCTGTAATGTTTAAAGGCTGTAACATTTTTCGTAATGTCCCCAAATGGGACAATTGGACCAAATTTGGATTTATAGCAATCCCAAAGCCCCGATTAAATAATCATCAAATTAAACTCTGCAGAACTGAAATAAATCTGTAAAATGTGACTTGGATATTTGCATAAACTCACACCAAATAGCCCACCATTTATTATTTCTCACTCCCAAAATATATTTTAGAACTCATGAGACCAAATCAGACTGTAGCACATATACAAGATCATGCAAAATTCATATTATTGACTGCTGCAATTAATTTGCAGAAATGGAGACTAGGGTTGTAAGAGGAACCCATACAAATCAGCAGGCAAATGCATATAGTTTTATCCCAAATTGATCCCTATATTTTTAGCAGCCCAAACATGAATAAAATCTGATTTTTAGAACAATAATAGACTGGAAAATAATGCAGAAATCTGCAGACCTGGGAGATTGAAAATAACACTTTATAACCTTCCAAAATTTTGAAAACACTTTATTTTGATCCACAAAAATTAGATTAATAGATGACAGCACTTTGCAGACCTGAAATGTCTTCCTTACAACAAGAATCAGCCAAAAAGTGGGTCGCTCCACCTTGTACAATGAACATACAACTGCTGCAATTTTATTCTTCAAACCCTGCTGCAAAACACCCTTCACACAATTGTTGGAATAACAAAAATCTGTGTAAATACCATGGATGACCCTGGATAGGAAATCGCCTAAATACTTAAGAGGGTTTTCGTCCTCTAGAGATGGATCCTAAGGGTTTTCGTCCTTAGAATATTTCTACAAAAACTCAAGGCTTAGATGCAAATTCAAAAAATATCAAATGATCATAGAATGAGTCCTAAGCAAGTCGACTTCTCCTTTTAAGGAAGAAGAGACCCAAAATGACCTTCCTCTCAACCAATCAGCTTCTTTCCCTCTGTTTCACCACTCTAGGCCAAGTCGCATTTTTGAGAAGGGATACATAAGACTCATGTGCATACTTTTCTATTTTTAATTGCCCCTAGGCTAGCCACACTTTTCCCTTTAAAATACAATTAAAATAAAGTGCTTTCTTACTTTTCTATTTCCACTTTATAATTAAGTCAAATAAATTAATATAAGTGCTCTATTATTTTTTTTTTTCTATTTTGACACTTAATAATAATTTATTGTGACTTAAGTCACCCTTGTGTTCACCCTTTGGCCGTTGGGTGGACAAAATAGGCCAAAGGTCTTCGATTATATTATTCTAGAAAGAGGGACATTTCATTTTCTATCTTCAGTCATGCCACCACACTACCAAGGGTTGTAGGCCCAGTTTGTGAAGCATGACATCTAACATAAACTCTTGAATTTTGAGCACAAAAGGGAAATCAGAAATGGAAAGATTGAATTTCCTCTTGAGCTCCTACTAAGGAATCCATGTTTTGGATGACACTAAGTCTCGAATTGTGGATATCCCTTTTCAAAACAATTTGAGAGCTTTAATACTTGACGTTTTAGCAAGGGGAATGTCATTTCTAGTCACTATGGGCAACCGTTAGATGTGATGATCATCAAAAGATAGCCTTGACCTAAATGAAATGTCCCACTTCTTAGGATAGTCATGACGAAGACTCTTAGCCTATTTTGTCTACTTGACGGCTAATGAATAAAAATAAGGATGAATTGAAGTTATAATAGTTTCTTATAAAGTGCAAAATAAAATAAAAAACAGTATATGCATTATAATAAATTATTAGTGACTTAAAAATAGAAAAAGACAACATTAAGGGAAAAACATTTGGGCCCAAATTGATTTATTCTAGGAAAGTGCGACTTGCACTAAGAAGCAAAAAGAAATGGGAAAAAGGCAACATATAGAAAAAGCATATGGGCTAAAGTTATTCCCTCTAGAAAAATGCGACTTGCATTAGGAAGGAAAATGGAGGGAAAATGGCATTTAATGAGGAAAAAGGTGATTGGTTGTTGGAGGTGGCCATTAGGCCCAATTCTTCTATTTAAGCAATGGGATTTGCTTGGAGAAGACACACTTGAACATTTCTCTCATTTCTGATTTTTGTATGAAGCTTTCAGCTTTGTCTAAATATTTCTAAAGATGAAACCCTTTAGAAATACTCTCTTGAGGACGAAAACCCTCCAAGAGATCAAGGGGATTCTCCACCTTGGGGTTTCCATTGAGCATCATTGGATTAGCTAATATTTTCAGTCTATTTCCAACAGTTGAATAAAGAGGAATTGCAGATTTTTGTCCAAGAGTTGGAAGAGAAGATTGCAACTGTGTTCTTTTTATTTATTTCATGTGGAGTGACCCACTTCTTGTGCATATCTGATGTATTCCAAGGTACTTCTAATCTGATTTGAAGTGTGGATCATAGATCTGATTTTTATAAATCAAATCAGATGATTTTGAGAGTCTGTGGTGTGCAAAAGATATCATTTTAATTTATTTTTAGGGCAGCTTGTTTGCAGACTTTTTAATATTATTTCCAGTCTTGTTATGCACCAAAATCTATATGTTTCTCCATGTTTTGGCTTCATAAATGCAGTAGGGCAGATTTGGGTAAAATTCTCATAGTTTAAGGATAAATCTCTGTGTTCTATGCCATACCCTAGTTGCAATTTTCAGGTATAAATCAAATCTGTAGTTAAATTAATTTCTATATCTTTGATAATTTGTCTTTAAGAGTTTGGGTTTTCTAAAAATCCAACTAGGGTTCAAATATGCCCATTTGGGGACATTATAGTGGTATGAGAGCTTAAAATCCTCCCAGATGTGAAGAAAGAAAAAGAAATCAGATCTGAATGCAATCCGCAAAAAGCCATATAGTCTATCAAAGAAAAAACACCCCAAAGAAGACAATGGATGAGTTGGAGAAAGAAAGAACTCTCCCAATGATGCTTTTAGCTACATGCATGAAGTCATCACCAGAAATCAGAGAGAGCTGCAACAAACTATGAGGGAAAATCAAAGAGAAATGCGTGATGCATTTACTAGCTCTATTCGAGAATTGGCCAAGGTTCTACAAGGGAACAATGCATCTATCAACCAAGGGCCAACCAACAATGGAGAAGGAAGCTCCATGGGACCAGTTAAGATTTCTTCTAAGCCTACACATCGACTTTCAAAGCTAAGTTTCTCCAAAGAGAGGAACCAATTGAAGAGGAAGCACAAAATGATGTTGATGATGTGGAAGCATGGGGTGATGAGTATGTACAACTTAGTTTCAAAGTAAGAGAAATGCTTTCGTTCAGAGACTTCTCCTTGGTGAAGAATAACAAAAGTGCAAGGAGAAGTAAAAGAGTTCACCAAGAGTCACCAAGGAGAGACATTCAACAAAGGTTGGGTAAGGTAACTCTTCCTTCATTTGATGGTACAAATAAGTGTTCTACTAGGGCTTGGTTACAAAAATTAGATACATATCTCTCTTTGAACCTATGTATGAAGAAGAGGCACTTAAGTTTGCAACCTTGCATTTGGATGGAGTTGCACATGAGTGGTGGTACCATGGAATCATCACCCAAGGGCATGGCTCTATCACCACCCTTGAAGAATTCAACACATGTTTGACAGAAAGATTTGATAGGATGGATCCGGATTTGCATTTCAGGGAGCTAGCCCAACTCAAGCAAGAAGGAACACTAGATAAGTATATTTCTGATTTTCAAAGAATTGCAGTAATGGTACCTGATATTAGTGAAAGAAGGCTTGTTTTATTGTTTGTTGAAGGGTTAGGGAACCATTAAAAGGCCTTGTTAAAGCTTTTCACCTCCATCTCTTCAAGGTGCCATTAAGAAGTCATTGGACTTAGAGAGTTCAATTCCAAAAGGGAAAATCTGTAGTTTGGGCAGCAGTGAGCAACACCATTGGGGCAACAAAAGAGCACAATTGAGCAACCAATAACAACCCCAAATGATAAACAAGGAGCTACAATTATATGGCAACAAAGTAGAGCACAAGAATGTGAAAGAAACAAGTCTGAAATTGAAGCAAAGAACGAGTTAAGGAGGAAGAACTTATGCTTCGATTGTAAGGAACCATGGACACCCAACCATCGTTGCAAAGGTAAGGGATCTATTCATTATATTGAAGTTGTTTCGATGATGATGAGGATGAAGGTAATGTTGATCCAAAAGATCAAGCAAAGGGAGATGAGGTGGTTGTCACAAGTGCTACTTTAGCTACACTAACAATATTGCCTAGTTTCTATGCATTCCATGTGAAAGGTGATCTTCTTGGGCAAAATATTACCATATTGATTGATAATAGAGCAACACATAACTTCATTGATGAAGATTTGGTTGCCAAATTGGGTTTGCAAGAAGAAGAATTTCAAGGCTACAACGTGATTGTGGCGGATGGACATTCAATCACATGCACCAAGAAGATTCCTCAACATCAATTCACCATGGGAGGTCATGAGGTAAGTGATGAGTTCTATGTTGGTTGATGGTTTGGATTTAGTACTTGGTGTAAAATGGCTTCAATCCATAGGAGAATTCAATCAAAACTACCAAACCATGGAGTTGAAATTTAAAGTGCAAGACAAGAAAGTTGTTTTGCAAGGCATAAGGAAGGGAGTTCCTCAAAGAATGGCAGCCAAGAGCATAATAGGAATAGTTCAAGAAGAGCAGATTGCACAATATGTGAGAGATGGAGAAAGAAGCATAACATTGCAGCAGTTGGTTGGTGAAGAATTTCAGCCTTTTATGGACCATGGTGACTCCATAAGGTATGATACTAGCAAAATAATGTCCTATATGCTGCATATTTAGATTTTCTTTGAGAAGAGTGATGATCTAGATGATAAAATCTGCAATTTGCATTATGTAATGCCTTGGATACAACCATGTGTATATGAACATCTTGTAAATGACAAGTGGTGGCAAGTTTTAGCTCATCTAACAACTACAAGTGCCAGGATCTTGAAACATTTCAACATGTTTTGTCTATTGTGCATGACACTTAGACAAAAGAGTTCAAAATTGCTTGAGGGCAAGCAATCTTGGGAAGGGAGGACTGAAATGTCCCACTTCCTAGGATAGTCATGACGAAGACCCTTAACCTATTTTGTCTACTTAACGGGTAAGGAATAAAAATAAGGGTGACTTAAGTTATAATAGTTTATTATAAAGTGTAAAATAAAAAGAAAAATATATGCACTCATAATAAATTATTAGTGACTTAAAAATAAAAAAGGCGACATTAAGTGAAAAACATTTGGGCCAAATTGATTTATTCTAGGAAAGTGCGACTTGCACTAGGAAGCAAAAAGAAATGGGAAAAAATGCAACATATAGAAAAAGCATATGGGCTAAAGTTATTCCCTCTAGAAAAATGCGACTTGCATTAGGAAGGAAAATGGAGGGAAAAGGGCATTTAATGAGGAAAAAGATGATTGATTGTTGTTGGAGGTGGCCATTAGGCCCAATTCTTCTATTTAAGCAATCGGATTTGCTTGGAGAAGACACACTTGAATATTTCTCTCATTTCTGATTTTTGTATGAAGCTTTCAGCTTTGTCTAAATATTTCTAAAGACGAAACCCTTTAGAAATACTCTCTTGAAGACAAAAACTTGTTGGCTAGATTTTATGCACAACGTAAAACCTAGGCAATCATGAGATAAATCTCCATCATTTAATGGTGAATTTCCCGTGTAAGATGTTTATATATTTGCAGTGGTGAATCCTAATAACTACTTTTTGAGGGTTTTACTTTAATTCCCTCAGCTCATGAACCACAACTGGGTAATTTTGTAGCAAGTAAGCAACTGTGATGGGATATTTGTAGAAGGGGGAAAATAGAAGTAGGGAAAGAAGGAAGGAAGATGTGTTATCGAGTTGGTCTCATCCACACAAAATAAATAAACAGATAAAGATCATAACATTCAACAATAAGGGAAAGAAAAAACTTCTAACCTAGATCTAAGATAACACAAAGTTTATCTAAAACCTTGAATAGAAGTAATCAACAAAACACTGTAGACACAAAGTTCTCCAGAAATCCACCTTTTATTCAATCCCAACTTTCACAGAAATCACATCAAGGGTTCCAACACAAAGTCTGAAAACTCAAGAATGCTCTAGTTACAAAAGCCTCTGCTAAACAAGTTCTAATGAACAAATTATGATTTTTAACCCGTAGGCTCTTCCTCTATTTATAGTGCATAGAGGGAAATTACAAATAGGAAACTCTCAATGATTTCCCGCATGCGGAAGCTATGAAAAGGGAACAATTGGCAATCTTCCTCTTGGAATTCCTCTTTGCATGACATGTATGATTTACAACTGAAGACTAAATCAATGTCTTGCATGTCTGCCACCTATTCTTAATTAAAGGACCTTTTCAAACAACTTGAAGTAATGGCTTTTAACCAATTACTTTAGTTTTACAATTTTTGTCCGAGAAAATAAGGAGAAGAAGAAAGAGGAGAAGAAAGAAGTTATTCCAGCTGCAACACTTCATTCTTGCCCTTGATCTGTCAATTAATTCGTTGATAGACACGTGCCCCATGTCTGTATCACTCACTTCAGCGAGCTTGGACACTATGCATGATTCTGTTGGATAACCTTTGTAATCACACTTCATTCTACCTAAATCTGCTTTTGTCTGAGACTTCCCTTTTCCACCTTTGCCTGAAGCTTTTGCAGTTGTGAAATCTGGATCTCTGTGTGTAGAAGCTGCAACTGCTTCTCCTGATTCTGAGGATATATTTAATGTATCCGACATTGGCCTCAACTTTCTTCTCACAAGTATGTGCACAAGTGAAATATTCCTGTAAACAATTTAGACAAATATGCAACTCATCACCTTCTTATTTATATATATGGGCAGCCGTAAATTCTGGGAATTACTCCGGATGCAAGCAAAGAGAAGTGGGCTCAACTGAGAGATTGCATGCATTTACATGGGCTGCGTTTGGGCTCTTAGAGGGGATGCAAGGATGTTTGCATGCTTGGAGAGGGAAATAGCTGCGTTGAATTTAGAAGACAAGCTGCTTGAATCCACACAACTTTAAATGCTTTCCTTCTTGCAAATCTGCGTGAATGCTAGGATGAGTGGATGGTGTGAATTTTAGAAGGGAAGTCTGCTCTCAATTTAGAAGACAATAGCCTAAATATCCACGCAATTCCTTGATTTGGCTTTGCTTTTCTTTACAAAGGCTGTGTTGATTCCATAAAGCTTCGTGAATGCTGAGGAGGGAGGATTCTTTGCAAAAGGAAGACAAGACTAAAAATTCACGATTTCACTTAAGTGAGCTTTAAAGACCTGTGTGAATTTTCAAGTGGAAAGGCAACTTTGCAAATTAGAAGACAAGACTATGAAAATTCACGATTTCACTTAAGTGAGCTTTTAAAGACTTGTGTGGATTTTCAAGTGGAAAGGTAACTTTGCAAATTAGAAGACAAGACTATGAAAATTCATGATTTCACTTAAGTGAGCTTTTAAAGACCTGTGTGGATTTTCAAGTGGAAAGACAACTTTGCAAATTAGAAGACAAGACTATGAAAATTCACGATTTCACTTAAGTGAGCTTTTAAAGACCTGTGTGGATTTTCAAGTGGAAAGGCAAATTTGCAAATTAGAAGACAAGACTATGAAAATTCACGATTTGCACTTAAATACTTTGCCTTGGCTCTTTATCATAATTGTGTTGATTTTCAGAGGGAAGGCTGCGTGGAAAACATAGAAGACAAGGCTGCCAAAATCCACGACTTGGTCTAGGAGAATTGCATGGATTTTGGAGAGTAACATCTGCGTGGATACACAAGGGCAATTGGACTCTTTTCAAATTGGCAGACAAGACCACAAACATCCACGCTAGACTCAAGACTTTCCTTTCAAAACATTGCATTCTTTTCACAGGGCTACGTTGAAAATAAGAGCTTGAAAACCAACGTTTATCAATTAATTTTCCCTTTGTCTGAGGCAAAGAATGGCTTTTCAAAACCTAGGCCAGGGAACAGATCCGATAGAAGAAAGAAAAGGCTACGGGAATTGCCAGATGGAACACGGAGAAAGACCAAAACCAAAACACAAAAGAAATAAATAAAAACAAAATACCTGAAAGAAGTTGTGGGCAATTGCTCGAAAAAAACTCTCCAATTAGCTAGTCTGTAAAAACTCTTCCTGGGTGAATGCTCCACTTTGAGGTGAAAGTAATACTGGTGTGGTAATAATGATGGGGTGAAGTGCTTTATATAACCTAAATTTCCCAATTTTAGCTCAATCTATTTTTAAATGAACTTTTACTTATTTAATATAAAAATAAGTAAAAGTTTATTTATAAAACCAGACTAGGTTTCGAAGGGAATTGAGTGAGCTTTTGCATATGGGTATTTGGCGAACGTGGCTTTATGACTTCCTGGAGATACCTTTGAGCAACGCTAGCAACCGAAGGCAAAAAACAAAAAGCAAAAAGAAAAAACATGACCCTTTGCTCAAAAAGATCGAAAAATTTTAAAAGGGGTAGTCCCAAATTTCCGGGTGAAATCCTGGGGACACCAAAACCCTCCAAGATATCAAGGGGATTCTCCACCTTGGGTCTCCATTGAACATCATTGGATTAACTAATATTTTAAGTCTATTTCCAGCAATTGAATAAAGGAAATTTGCATATTTTGGTCCAAGGGTTTGAAGAGAAATTGTTATCATTTTTATATGTCCTTATTCCAGCTTGAGCGACCACTTGTGGAGATGATTCATCATGTTCTAGGGTTGATTTGGAGCTGTTTTTAGTGGCTGCTGCTACTCCAGATTTTTATACATTAGATTCTCATATTTTCAGAATTTGTGGGTGTTAAAAAGGTACCTTTTTAATTTATTTTTAGAGGCAGCCAGTCTGCAGATTTTCATAAATTATTTCAGCCTTGTTTGCATCAGAAATCTGTATATTCTTTCATACTTTGGCTTTATAAATTCTGTATATCAGATTTGAGTGGAAAGATATAAATATAATGGTTGGTTTATTTGGGTTTTCCACCTAACCCTAGTTGCATTTTCTAGATAAGAGAAGATAATTATATTAATGTCCAACAAGTGACCACAAAAGTAGGTCAACGGGACTGTACAATACAATGCAAGAGGCGCCTGTAAGGAGACCCGAAGGGGCTATCCAAAACAAAGAAAATTCAGATCTGCAAAGTTTGGTTTGATCTATATTTTATAAAATTGCATTTTGGGTTTGGGTTTGGGTTTGCTAAAAATCCATTTGGGGTCAAAAATGTCCTTTTGGGGACATTGCATGAAACCATCACCAACCCGTTTGAGAAAGGGTTCGATTAGCTCGAAAGCTTTCCAAATATTCGTAGCAACAAATGATCCTTCAATCTTGATTGGAGCCAAGGTGATAAGCAAGGTTTGTAAATCAATATTTTTCCAGCACATCCTACCCTAAGGCACATTGGAAGAAATACAGTATCCAAGCAATATTTTCCAAGCCTCACTACCTTCAATGGCTTTCAATACCCATTTACCACATAAGGCAATGCTTTATCTATAAACATTAGTAGTCCCCATGCCACCCTTTTCCTGAGGCATACGATAGACATCCCAAAAAACTTGATGCAGGAGCATCACCATGGAGCATTGGAGCACAAATGAAGTCTGAATAAGCCTATGAAAGGCACTGGGTACAAACTAGGAGTTGTCAAAGTCTTCTTTCATCAACCATGTCATTGTTCAAATTCATATTTGTATGTGTATTGTTGTAATAAAGGTGAAAAAGCCTTGTAGTAGTGGTAATAGGTCAAATTGACTGGGTAAGAGTGGTTAAATAGGTGTGAATGAGTTGTCAAGAGATTGATAAGGTCATGAAGACCATAAGAATAGATATGTAACGAGTTGTTGATATGTTTTAGATGTAATTACTATGTTTAGAGGCATGGTTGAGCCTTCTTAGGGTGACTTGGTCTATTTAGAAGCTAGTTGAGCTTCTTAGGGAGAGAGAATAGGGATGTAAAACAATAATGAGAGGAAGATTCGATGGAGAAAAGCATGTAACAGGTCAGAAGAAGATGAACAATGTATGTATGAAGCATGGCAATAAAGAATGTGCTCTGTTTTTGAAGGAAATTGCTTGTTTAGTGGACTGTGCATGTAAACTGTGCCAGGACAGCAGACTTCAAACCCGCAGTCCTCCTTAAGTGATTAGTTTCTCTTTACTGTCAAGATTAAAAGTTTCTACATGTCTCAGGGAATGAGAATATAATTTTTATACGTTTTGAAAATGTGAAATTTGATTTTTATGGCAATTTCTTCCTTCTCGGCTTGTGCTAGGGCCTCCAAGAACTTTTGTTTTCCTGATAGGATTAGCTGATATTTCTAAATTATCTCTGCCCTGATATGTCCTAAAGATCCTCCAAATCTCGTGGTGGTTGGTGGTGTACAGTCGGAGATATCATTAACAGTCATTTCGAGCTCTAATGGAGCTATAACAGTGTACAGTTTTTGAGATAAAACGACATAGTTTTGCTTTGTGGTTGATTGTCATGACCCTATAATGGGCAAGGAAATGATATTTAATCCAATTGAGGTATATGAATGATTTTAGGAAGATGTATATTAAGAAGATGCTTTCATACTAGGTAAAACCTGACTTTGCAGCTGCCAGGGCAGTTCTAGACCACTAAGAAGATCTATGAAGGAAGAGAGCTGGGCAAAATTGCCATGGAACTAGTGGATGGAGGGTTGATATCACCTCAATTATGATGAGAGAGGTCTTTTGAATAGTTTATCATGCCTTGAGACCTTCAAATTGCATTTTGAGCATTGAATTGGGCAAATCAGGACCTTGAAGAAGCTTGAGGGCAGCAGAGTTTTAGTCATAACTTTTGAATGCTGTAACGAAACGACACGAAATTTGGAACATAGGTTCTTCATAGACACTACTAGAAGATGCCAAAATTTCAGGATGATTGGATTTGTGCAAAAAACGTTATGGGTGACAGAAATTCGTTGCAGTCGGGCTGTAATACTTCATGAGATCACTAGAAAAAGCTACAAGAAAGGCGAGCTGAGAGAAATTTCTTAGGAGTTAGTACGTGGAAGTTTGTGAAAATTTCAAACACACCAAAGGATGTCTAGAGCATAGGTCTATGGCATGAAGACCTTTTCTTGCATTTCAGAGCTAGGACTATGAGAATCTTGGAATAGAGTACTCAGGACTAGATGGATGGATCAATGATTGGCCACTTAAAGGTAAGTCTGAATCTCTAAAGTGATGCCTATAATATGATAAAACTTGCATGAATCTTCTCATAAGTCCCAGATTTAGTATGACTACATTGGTGTCTAAAGCTTAGGACCAAGAATCTAAGTAGTATGTTACCAGGAGCAGTATGATCTTGGATGCATGGCAGTACAGAAAGTATAAGTAGAATGAAAGGTGATGGAACTATCACTGTTATACCCCCTATATCAAGTGTGAGTTCATTCACCAAAGGTGGCTCAAGGTTGTATGAGATGATTTACCATACATATAGCTCATGAAAGCTGATTCTATAAGCAAGAATTTGCATGGTAAGAAATGGTAGATGTCATATGGAATGATGCCCAACAAGATGATCAAAGGAAGGTGGCAGAGCTATAAGAACTCTAGAATAGGGATCTTCATTTACCCAATGAGCATATCTTCTTCTTGAGGACAGGCAGAAAGTCATATCATTCGTGAACCTACTCTATTGAAGGCTATAAGACAAAGCATTGATCATGCATACTAGATGAAATCTTGAACATGCATATAGAAGGACTGAGGGCTCTAGAAGGATGAAACTGATTTGAGAGACTTGGAACACCATTGGAATAGTTGTCATTGATTACCTTTTGACTGTAAATCAGTCTTAAACCTTGCACAAAACAGAGATAGGTGTATACATAACATGAAGGGGAAGGTAAGATTGCTAGTGGAGTCCTGATCATGCATGAGACCTGTGGGATGAATATGAAGTATCAACTAGAAGGATGATCTGATCAAGATCATCATGCTTTCCAAGCTGAGCTAAGAAGTGCACCACAACTCAATAAAAGCCTCTGGAAAAAATTTTATAGTATTGGCCCAAAGAAAGTCTCTAAGCAATTTGGCTATTTTTTTTACCTGAAACAAGCCTTGGATGAACATAACTAACAAGAAGACTAGTAAACATGAGTAGTAACAAGAATTTTATCAAGATGCATAACTTGAAATCTACCAGCCAAAGAAAGTGGCTTAGAGATCTAAAAAAGATTTTTTTTTTTGCAACCCGCTAACAAGAAGCACATATTGCCACAAATCTGTAGAATTGCTGTGAAAGGAAAATGAGATCCCCAAGAATTTGAATTGCTCTCCTTTGGAAATCTACTTCCAAGGGTACTTTTCTAATCAATCTGGCATGGGGCATGGACTATGTAGTGTGTAACCTAAAGTTTTGGACCACTGAAGGTTGGAACCCAAGGCTTTGCCAAAAATATCAATGCAGAGCATAGTTTCATTGACATTGTCCTCATTTTCAGCAAGTGTAAGAAAAGAGTCATCAACAAAGTGTCCATTAATAAGTTGGATAGACCGGTCCGGGAGATAAATTCCTCTAATTCGATCTTGTTCTAATTTCTGAGTGAGAAGGTAAGCAAGAGCTTTTGCCACCGGCACAAACAGAGCAGGAGCAAAAGGACAACCATGCCAAATGGATTGAAAAAGGCCAAAAGAGTCAAATTTTGGCCATTGATAGTAAGGCAAGCTGAAGTGTTGGAGAAACGAGTTTGGACATCCTTGATGAAGAACTCCCCAAAACCCAAAGCTTTTAGCATGGCAAGAATAAAAGGCCACTCAATGCGATCATAAGCTTTTTCAAAGTCTAATTTGCGAAATGGTTTGCTGCCGAGAGGCCTGTGCCCATTTTGTGCCTTCCCAAACAACAATGAGATCATCCAAAATGTACTAGCCTTCGATAAAACCATTTTTCTCAAGTTTGACAAGAGTCGGAAGAATGTGTTGGATGCGGAGAGCGAGAGCTTTGGTGATGATTTTATATGAATCATTCAACAAGGTAATAGGGCTCCAACTAGAGATGAGCTCCGTGTTACCAATTGTTGGTATGAATTTGGTGTTTCCTTTGTTAATGATAGCTCCCAAGAGAATTGTTGATTAAAGCTGCTCTATAAACCAACAAGAGATCTGGACCCAAAAATGCTAAGTGGCTTTGTAAAATTCATAAGGAAAACCATCAATTCTAGGCGCTTTGTCATTATACATGCATTGCAAAACCGCATGAATCTCCTCTAGTGAGAGAGGGGCATCACATTGAATCCTTGCAGTAGGAGAGAGCTTACAATGAACAACATCAAGGCATTGTTGTAGAGCAACCTTCCTTTCCTCAATCATTTCTTGGGATCACAAGACTGGTTTATAATGCTCCACAAAAGCCGATGAGATTTTAGGAAAAATGGCGAGTCTATTTTGGGCCACCCATATGGATTTGACCTTTGCTTGGATCAAGAGATTTGAATTTTTTTTTGGAAGACCTATCTCCCACTTTGGGCTTGTGGAGTTGAGCCCCTCTCGTAGCATAAATTTTGTCTGAGTTTGAGCTTATGCATGAGCATGGCAATCATGGCTTGCAACTGATTATCAAAAGGGTTGGACTCTAGAAGTGAGGAGACTCTCTGAAGTTCTTTATTCAAAGCAAAATCCGTTTGCTTGTGAACCAAAGCCACCGGTTTGCCAAAGTGGTGGAGGAAATCAGTAGTATAACCGATGGCTTCGTTCCACCACTCAATCCAATTGGGAGCATAAGGAGGATGTGTAGCTAATTTCCACACCTCAGCAATGAGTTAGGCAATGTCTTTCATGAGTTAGTAGAGAGTTGTTGAGATAGAATTGATTGTGGCACTTTGAATTAGGATCCACCCCACATCGGTTGAAAAGTGATAGGGTTATGGTCGGAAAGCACTATATCTTTCCAGACGGTGACCAAAGAGTGTTCGGAGCTGTTAAAGGCAAACATATGTTGCTCAAAAAACACCACATAATCAATTCATTTAAGGACCTTGTCACCATCGTACCACAAATTGGACCAAGTGAACCAAATTCTAGAGAGTAAAGGCTCCCCGCTTATATAAGGGGTCCAACAAAGCCCGCTGTTCTTAAAAGAATACCAAGTTTCACGCTCACCAATGCATGGGCAATACACCTTCTTTATCATTAGAATGCTCAATCATATTAAAGTCGCTACATACCAACTAAAAGGCAAACAAAATCACTTGCCAATCAATGCCATAACTTCGTTCTTTAAGGGCCATTATTGGAGGCGTAAATATGAAGCAAGACAATTGAGAAGCCATTAATATCCAACATAACCCATACAACTCGATCTAAAGGATCCACTCTTGAAGCGGTAAGAGAGCAAATCTTGGGAAATGGAAATATTGGCACCACCTCTTCCTTCATTATGCAAAGTGTGAAAATGTGTGAAATTTGAAGCTATGCATTTCAAAGTGGTTTGGAGCAAAAATCTGCAATTTTAATTTCCAGCAAATGAATCACATCAAGATTTCTATTTGTCTAACAAGAAAAACACACAATGATTTATGTGAAGAATATGTGAGACCTTTAACATTCCATGAGATGAAATTCATGCAAAAATTCATCCGTAGTAAGTTCCCCTTGACCATCCTTAAATTGTCTTAGAATCCAATAAAACAAGACTGTTAGATAACATAGGATGTTGATGTGGCTCAAAATCATCGACAAAAATAGAGCGGCATTTAACCCTGTTATTTCCCCTAGGTGACTCGTAACCATCACATGGTGGACTATGAGAGTGTTGGGAGGGTTGAGAAATCGTTGTTTTAGTAAGCAATAAGACAGTTATTTTGATATCATCTAATAACTAGTTCGATCGCTTCAACATTTAACACAACATCAGGAATGAAGACAAAATCATTACCTCATCGTAAACTTCGGAGACAAATTTCCTTGCATGTTTGGGAGTCATCCTCACTCCTATAGCAAAAGTTGTAACTAGTTGGTAGAGTGCCATATATAAAGGGCTCTAAACCGCCCCTAAGGGCGGGTTAAACGTCGAGCTTTACTATGATAGGATGTGGAAAGTCGTGCAAAAGCGGTATGGACTATCGGAAATGATTGATAGTACTATAGACATGCAAACCCCAACAGAGCCAAAAAACATTTTTTTGGCAATCGACAATACAATACATGTGTTATTTTTTAAACCCCATTCCTTCATAGTGTATTTTGTTATAATTATGAAATCTATCTTGCTTTATAATTGTTGTAATTAATTGTTTTTGCCTATAAAAATCTTTGTTCCAACAACTTAGTGTGTTGTGAGTTGGATTTCCTCTCATCGGATGGCAAGGATCACAACTTTGATACCACTATAATGTCCCCATTGAGATATTTTATAACCCCAAAAGGAACACCTATAAAATCTGATTTATAACAGCCAACTAGTTGAATAAAATAATGCAATATTATGCATATCAGAATTTACTCTAGAAATGGTGACTTGATTGAGAGATTGCTAACCATCATATCTGATCTAAACTTATCCAACCATTGCCAAATTGGCCAGAATTAATCATGCATACATGAATACCAAAATCTTTATTTTTTATGACCCAAAATGAGAACTGGAAATTTACTAAAAGTATGCAGAAATTCAGCTTACACAAATGGTTGGAAACAAGGGTTTCCAAGCCCAGATCAACTGAAACTAAATTGAAATTGGCCTCCAAAATTATGGCAAGGTAGATAATGACCAGATCCAGATTTACCGTGTCCTAGGGTGATTAGATTTCAACCACAAGAGGGTTGCTACCCCAGAAAACAGCTGGAAATGGTGATAGAAATCAGCCACAACATCTTCTCCTTCAAACCCTAGCTGGAGATGCCATAAATCTGCAATGTAGGGTCTTTAACACTGTTGGAATTATGAAATTGTACTTGAAAACTCAATAGAAAACTCCTGAATAGAGATTCTTCACACAAAGGATGAAGAGTTTTCGTTCTTCAACCTTGGCAAGAGAGGGTTTTTGTCCTCTAATGCAAATACATCAAAGGGTTTTCGTCCTTCAATGTAAAAATGGAAAAACAATCAGCTAAACCAAAATCAGATATACAAATATGCCAAAAGATGTCTCTCCCAAGTGTGGCGACCTCCTTTTATAATTGTGAATGGCACATGAGCCCAAACAAAGGTCCAATCAGCTCGCTCCACTTGGGGAAAAGTCGCTTTAATTTATTATTTTTATTTCCCTTTGCTTTATTTTCCCTATGGGTCACATTTTCTCTTTAGGGAGAATAAAAAGTAAAGTGGATTTTATTTTATTACTTTATAAGTTAAAAAAGAATTAAAGCACTTTATATAAAAGTCATGCACTAAAATTAATTTATTAGGATTAGTTTCCCGTATTTCTACCCTCTTATCGGAAACAATAAATAGGCTAAGGGCCTTCGATGAGAAGGGGATATTACAATAAAACTCATTCCTAATCAAGCTCATTATGTGAACATAAAATTAATTTATTAGGATTAGTTTCCCTTATTTCCTACCTCTTAGCCGTCGGGAAACAATAAATAGGCTAAGGGCCTTCGACCTGTTATTTCTGAGAAGGGGATATTACAATTAACTAACTCACTCCTAATCAAGCTTAACTCCCATAGTGGGTGTGAACATGGCTAAAACAAAAATAGTTTAGAAATAACCCAAACCATTAGCCAATGTAAACACGGCCACTCTAACAATAATTGCATTGTAATAACCCTTTTGAGGGTTTTAAACAGTATTTCCAGAATTCTGATTTTTAATTGCAGCAGACTGGAAATTTATTACAACGGAAGGAATTTATCGAAATAAGTGTCAAAATTCATCAACAAGCATCCACAAACCCTTATCAACAGTTATTAACTAATTTTGAATTGAATTATGGCCAAATTGATTGGATTTATGCCAAATCGAACTGCTGGAAGTTAACTGTAAATCTGAAATCGCAGCAGCCAATAAATGGTTCGATTTGCACTAATTAATGCTTTGAAATGTGTGCAAATGCAGATTTAGTCTCTAAAATGTAGGGCGACTTGATTTAACCAATTTATTTGATGTTATTTACTTGTAACAATTTAGAATTCAATCAAATGCAAGTCAAATTGGTAGAATAAATCAGAATTGACACCAAAAGATCTTTAATTCAATAATAATCTGCAAATATGAATGTTTTAAGTCAATTGGAAAGGGTTTTCGTCCTTCCAATGGACCTCAAGTGGGGTTTTCATCCCAATTGGAAGAATATGAGAGTTCTCTCTCAAAATCTGAAATTCACAAGTCAAGTCCATGAGTACAAATGAAGCCCTTCACCCCTATTTATACTTTTGAAAAGACATGGCCGCTCCCTTATGACCATTCATTATGCCCTTATAATTATTTATTTTGTCCTTAACTTGGCCAACCCATATATTCTACAATTACTTTATAAAAACATATAAAATTATTAAATATTATAATGTTGCTCTTCTCCTTGATTTCCTTTTTCTAACCACGAAGAAGGAATGGCTAGAAAATCCAAACTTGGTCTTCTACGTTGGGAAAAGGGACATTACAGTCCTCCCTCCCCAAGATTGCTTGTCCTCAAGCAATTACTAGTGCCTAGATCCCAAACAAATTTCAGCTGCTTCTTTGAAAAATTACCATCCAAACAATGGTGATCCATCATCTCTTTCCTGCTGTCTCGCTCTGCTTGAAAATACAAGATGAAGGAAGCTAGAATTCCACCTCCAATTAGTGCAAAAGTGTCATTATGTAGGAAATACATTTTCCAGCTATAGAAATGTCTCCGTAAGAACCAAGGCTTGGAGAAGAACAAACTGAAAATGAATAAATCAGCGTACTCCTTCGGTGGGACCACCTTCAATTTGACCCTTGGGTCAAAGCATTTGCCATCCCATCTTTCTCCCATGTTTAGACCATTGGTTCCTTGAGGGAAATAACACCAAAGTGGCTGAATGAGAGCTGCAAGATGACTTCCATAACCACGAAGTGTTCGGTACCCTCTCCACCATGTGCTTAGAGGCTCCTTCTTTGTTAAGTGGCTGGAAAATTTGTGATCAGCAGTAGGAAGGAGAGTATAATAGATGAAATCACAACATACCTTCAAAGTTCCTTTTGTCATCCATACTAAGGAAGTTGGCCACAGGATTTCAGCTGGTAAAAATTTGAAGATGCCCATACGAAAGCTTATGGCAGCATTCTTGTAGATAAGAAATATGGTATTCTTTCTCCATCCCAACAACCGCAAGACCATTACCTCATTTTTTAGTAACTTTAGGAAGTACATTCTCTTTGTGAATAACTCATAATCTGATTTAGCCTTTCTTCTAAACTCATGGAGTGGTGGAATTTGCACAACCCCAACCAAAAATAAATTTTTCCAAAGGGCTGATTTGTGAAGAAGAGTATTATAATGAATTCCTCCCAAAACATCCCCAACTTGCATATATTTGCATACAAAGCAAATTTGGAAAGGAGTAGTGCTTCTACCATATAAATCAGTCATCTCACATACCTTTTCCAGCTGGAATGGAATGCATATGATGGCGAAGAGGAGCCCACCCATCTCAACTTCCATGCTTTTACTTAAAGGCCCTTTGTTACCCTTATTTCTTGGATCCTTCTCAACCTTTCTGACATGGTGACATAGCGGAAATCTGCTCTTCAATGACTGCTGCACCAAATCAATTGGAAATGGAGAGTTGTTAGCATGTGCCAACCAAGAAACAAGTGAAATTTTCTTTGGATGATACTGCTGATCAGAACCAGCGAGTATAGGGCCCTTCCTTGCACATATTGCCCACAGTAAGAGAGAAATTCTTCCCTGATATGACTGTTGTTCAAAAATGGAATCAAAGGGCTTGTTTTCATAACATTTCATCCATGAAAAGAATGGATTTATTTCAAGATAGGACTGCTGCAATAAATCTGAGTGACTTGCATCATATCCGAATACTGTAAATGATGGATTTACCTCCAGAAGCACGTGATGTGACTGCTGTTTCAAAACAGCAGCATAAAAACCCGTAATGGCAAGCTTATGACACCATAATCTGACCCCTTGATTGCTCTCAATCATTCTTTTCAAACTCAGCTGAGTTACTATGCCCGGATCAAAGGAATAACACTCATTCCACATCAACTTTATGCACAAAACTTCTATTAAAATTGGAGGAATCCTTTTATGAATGTCCATCAAATGACTCATGAAATGGAAATACTGAGCTTGCCATGTGACTTTTCAAAGTAATTTTGAATAATTGGTGCCCCTTCACCAAGTGGTGTGAATGCATGCATGGAATCAAACGCTTATTGGCCATAACTGTATTGAATCCTTCCTTTGTTGAGTGGCCACCATGAAGCATCATACTTGCCCTATGTATCTTCCTTGTTCTAGCTTTGTTTGGCTCCATCCTTCTTGGTAATTCTTTTCCAATAAGCTGATGCATGCTGCCCTCTTTGATAAGCATGGTGTCCCTTTGATCATGAAGAAGATTCTTCACCCGGGGTGGGTGATGTGTGCCATCTCTCATACTAAGAATGCTGCCCACAATACTCAGAAATTCTGAGTTCAAATCAGCATGTAAACCGAATTCTAAGGTCACCTTACCTCCATGCTCCTTTGTTTTCCGGGTGCTTGCCTTCACTATACATTTGTCTGATGCTTCCTTGACAAAACCCTCATTATGATATGAATATGGCAGCGGTATAAAAGAAGGTAAAATGTCATCATACCTCGAATTTCCCATGCATGGAACTTCTTCATAGTTCTCTCCATGATTATGTATGCCTTCAATTTGCCTCCAACGAGCTGCTGCTTTGGAAATTCCAGCAAGCTCTTGGTCTTCATTCTTGCCTGAAATTGATCCTCCATTGACAACTTATCTTCTCCCATAGGCAAATCTGATTTTTCCTTTTTTTGTGGCTCATGTCCCATGGTTTTCTCCTCAAAAACATCCTCCTTTGTACTGTTGTTCTGAATATCAGTCAATGGTTCGTTTTGACAAGAATGACGAAGCTTCTATTACTTCTAAGGGCTGCTCCATACCCAATAAATTTGGGTTTCCTCCAAGCGGAATATCCGTCTTCCCTTGTGCTTGTTCTTTGGATTCTTCTTCTTCCTCTGCTAATGCAATTTGGAAGCTCTTCTCTTCTGTCTCCCTTCGTGGCTGGGCATGCCTAGGCTTAGGCCTAGATCTTCCACTATCCAACTCCATGAACTCTGTGAATGACATTGCTTCACGGATTTCTTTGGGAAAAGCCATGTATTCCTTATAGCTTGCTTCAACATTTTCTCTTCCCGTGGTGCTTGGATCTTCTTCCGGTAGGACTTCAACTCTGGTCTTCGGACTCGATCCTCGGACTGTTCCCATTGTTTGCTTGATATTAATTAGATTTTGGATAGACATGGCAAGAAGGTCCAAGGCTTCCGTGAGTCTTTCTTGTCCCGCCATAAATTTATCCATTGAATTTCCCTTAGGCCTTTGAGAATCAAGCTCTGATACCACTGTAATAACCCTTTTGAGGGTTTTAAACAATATTTCCAGAATTCTGATTTTTAATTGCAGCAGACTGGAAATTAATTACAGCGGAAGGAATTTATCGAAATAAGAGCCAAAAATCATCAACAAGCATCCACAAACCCTTATCAACAATTATTAATTAATTTTGAATTGAATTATGGCCAAATCGATTTGATTTATGCCAAATCGAACTGCTGGAAATTAACTGTGCAATCTGGAAATTGCAGCAGCCAATAAATGGTTTGATTTGCACTAATAAATGCTTCGAAATGCGTGCAAATGCAGATTTAGGCTCTAAAATGTAGGGCGACTTGATTTAACCAATTTATTTGATGTTATTTGCTTGTAACAATTTAGAATTCAATCAAATGCAAGTCGAATTGGCAGAATAAATCAGAATTGGCACCAAAAGATCTTTAATTCAATAATAATCTGCAAATATGAATGTTTAAAGTCAATTGGAAAGGGTTTCGTCCTTCCAATGGACCTCAAGTGGGGTTTTCGTCCCAATTGGAAGAATATGAGAGTTCTCTCTCAAATCTGAAATTCACAAGTCAAGTCCATGATTACAAATGAAGCCCTTCACTATTTTTATACTTTTGAAAAGACATGGCCGCTCCCTTATGACCATTCATTATGCCATTATAATTATTTATTTTGTCCTTAACTTGACCGACCCATATATTCTACAATTACTTTATAAAAACATAAAAATTATTAAATATTAAATGCTGCTCTTCTCCTTGATTTCCCTTTTTCTAACCACGAAGAAGGAATGGCTAGAAAATCTAAACTTGGTCTTCTACGTTGGGAAAAGGGACATTACATGCATAGGCATTAATTTAAGGAAATCTTTGTCGTGTTCATGGTAGTGAAGTTTTTTTTTGCGGTGCGAGGAATTTTAGAAAGTTGACATGAACCACCTATAAAGGGAGCAACTTTTCATATATCCTACTAACTATTTCTATTCTATTTAATTACATATAACATACATTTGCAATTGTTATATAGTGGCATCTCTTCATCTTCCTACTTATAGTTTAAGTCACAAGGTTTGGTGATTTTGGGCACAAATTTTTGAAAATTGCTAAACATTTTAGGTCAACATTAAATTCACGAATGTTCATGCATATTTGGTAGGAAAAATACTAAAAATATTTCCTAAGCATCTTTAAGGGTAGTGTTTTCCTTTGTCAAGTGCATGCAAGAGTGTGGCATGCGAGTGGAAGACTAAAGAGTTTTTATTCCAAACGCGTGTTGTGCTTGAGTGGAGTTGTTTAGCCCTATTACCAAGTGTGTGGCTTGCAAGTGGATTGTGTGTTGGTGGAGTTGTTTAGTGTGTGACTCACTACAAACACCATAGACGTGAGCACCGAGGATGAGAAGCCATACAAACACCGGTGACTACATAGTGCATACGAAGTGAGTAGATGTGCATAGTCCAGGAGACATGAGCACCAATAATGGAGCTGAGATTGCTATGCTTTTTATATTTAATTTGAGTTTACTTAATTTAAATGATAAAATATAAAATAGAATTAAATTTAAAATAAGTTTTAAAATTATTTTTATGTTTTTAATTATAAAATATAAAAAGTAAATTTAAAACTTAAAAATATTTAAAGTTTTTATATCTTATAATTTATGATATTATTTATTAATTTTTTTATTTGTAACATTATTTAAATTTATAATATTACCTTTGGTTTTAAATTTACATTTAATATTCTATATTGTATATATATTAATTATAACTTTTTTTAAAACAACACTAGAACTTTATATTATGTAAAAATCAAAATTACATATTCAACCGTGCTTAGCCGAAAACTGTTAGTCCAAGCTTGAGCATTATACAACAAAAGTAAAAGAAATAATCATGATAGAGAATCAAGATTAAGAATATATCTGATATCCTCTTGAAGCTTGTTGGACCACCATGGAGGGGGCATGCCATATGGTGTCCCCCGATTTCATCCTGAAATCTGCGACTACCCTATTCGAAATTTTTCATACTTTTAAAATAATGGGTTTTTTGTTTTTATTGCCTGAAAGTTCTTGTATTGCATCAAGATATTCCCAAAGAGCCATATTAGCCTTTTTCGCCAAATACCTAGATGCCCAAAATTGTTATATTTTGTCGTCGAATTTGTCTACGGGAAATTTGTATTTAATTATTTTGAGCCCTGTTTGAGGCTATTTGCGCTCCGTTTTAACTCTATTATGAGCGAATATGTCATTATTCCTATGTGCCAGAAGGGTTTTAACTTGGAATAAGTTTTGGGCTTTATTTGTAACTTTTGGCAATTTTTCGTGTTTTTGTGGTGTCTCGTTTCGTTTTCTGTGAAATTTCTCTAGAACAATTCCTTTGCCGGGTAAGCTTGATTTTTGGCCTGGAGCAGCTGCAAAACATATACGCACGTTATGCCCGGAGGAAGTCACCATCGAAGGTCTGGATCACTGGGAAAAAGTGAAGTCGTGCACAGAAAAGCCCCTGCGGGGATGGACGCATTTTTGAAAAACAAAGGATTTAAGCTGCAATGGAAAAAATAGAAGCAGCAAGTGGATTTTATTGTCTGCCTTGCAGGTACTTTTTCCCGTGATATAAAATTCACTTAAGCTGCAGTGGGAAAATTAGAAAGCAGCAAGTGGGATTTTATTGCCTGCCTTGCAGGGTACTTTTTCCCGTGATATAAAATTCACTTAAGCTGCAGTGGGAAAATTAGAAGCAGCAGGCAGGTGGGATTTTATTGCCTGCCTTGCAGGCACTTTTTCCCGTGATATAAAATTCACTTAAGCTGCAGTGGGAAAATTAGAGGCTACAGGCAGGCGGGAATTTATTGCTGCCTTGCAGGGTAAAAATTCCCATGGTGAAATAAAAGAAAAGTGACTTAAGTGAAATCACGGGATTTTATTGCCTGCCTTGCAGGGTAAATAATCCCATTGTCAAAGTCAAATCACTTAAGTGGATCATGGGATTTTCGGGCTGCCTTGCAGGGTAAAAATCCCATTGTCAGAAATTCTTAAAAATAGAATTCTATTATGCAAAAAAGTGCGACCCACCTTGGGTGAATAATAATGCATTAAATAAATATTTGTTAATATTTATTCACCCAATTTTGGCACCCAGGCTTGTGGAAAAGTCAACAAAAGCAAAGGGGAATAAATCAATTGGAAATAGAATTCCAAAATTAAATAAATTTAATTTATTTAATGCAGCCCCTTTTGAGAAGGAATTAATACTTTTTAAAGTATTAAATGATTATATTAATTCCTATTTTCAGTGGCTATGGTCAAAGCACACTGTGAAGCTTAAGTGAAGTGAAGTGTGGATGATTAAATTGAATTAATTTAATTGATTGGATGGCTGTCCTTAAACATGCTATATTTAAAAGAGAAGAGCTTGATTTTTAATTAATTAATTGCCTTTAATTGTTAGGGCAATTATTAATTATAGAATTGTGAGGGTTATATAAGCATGGGCAGCCATATGGGTGAATTATTTAATTCACAGGTAAAGAATTGCAGCCAAGAGGAAAAGTGCGCCCCCATTTGAAGAAGGATTTTGCTCAGGCAAGGTGGAAACAAGGCATTTGAAGAAGGATTTTGCTCAGGCAAGGTGGAAACAAGGCTAAAAGCTTCCAAATTTGGCGCATGCTTTGAAGGAGGTTGATCTTTGTCTGCATAATTGTTTGCACAGGTGTTACAGGAGCTCAGGTGTTGTTGAAAGGATTCATGCTCTCTTTATGTGCAAATTAAACACCATTTTTTGGGGCAGCAGACTTGAAAAGTGCAGATTTTTACAATTAAAATTCACTATTCATGCTCCGGTGGCCATTTTTGTCTGAATAAATTGCAGGAATTCATTACGGTGTTTCTGAGAAAATGAACTTTTATCAATGTCCAATACATTACATATATCCTCCGAATCAAGAATTATCCAGATCTCGCACTTATATTGAAGAAATCCGGCCAAGTAAGAAGAAAAAGAATTATTCAGACGAAGATAGACAAAGCTATGGCGAAGAAAGATGAAAAAGAAAGCACAACGGAGTCATGCATCACTTCTAAATTTACAGATACTGGAGACACAAATCTAGGCTCGAAACCTCTTGCTGAATTGATAGACAAATCCAGAGCAGGAGAAACTTCACTCATGTGTGCAGATTAAAAGCAGTGGAATTATTCGAGTTGCAGCTTTTCCATCCATAGCCCAGTTGCAAAGTTTGTTATGCAGTGCGATCTATATCTAGATGTAGATACGAGATGCGATGCAAATCCATATGCAGATGCAGATCCGGATCTCATAGTTGTAGAAAGCTTCCAAGCCAAAGGCTTCATCCTCTTGTTTCGAATGCAGCCCGTGAAGAAGATAGTGCGTGGAAAATTCCTTCCAAGATCTTGTGCATGTACTCTCATCTTCCCATTGAAGCTTTTATTGAATTTTCATTCACCTTGAGTGCTTTCCAGAATTTTTAATTGCTCATATGCAATTAAAAATAAGGATGATGAGTTATCTACGACTAACCTTGCATTGATGCATGTACAAAAGAAGAACTGCAAAAGCTTGAAGGATAAAAGAGAAGACAATGCGAAGGCAAAATTCCACTTGCTTCCAATTCCAACCGTTTGCAATTTTAGCTTGTTTCTAGATCCAAATTGCTTCCCCGATCTAGTTTGAATCAATTTAAATGCCGACGCAGACATGAAAAAGGACAAAGTCAAACTTTCCTCTTCCTTCTTCTTTCCTCCGACAAAGTCAGCTTTCCTCTTCCTTCTTCTTTCCTCCGAAAAGTAATTGAGCGATCAATTAAATTATACAACGATGTAAGTGATTGGTTTAAAAGCCATTACTTGAAGAAGTCAACTACTTGGAGATAGGTGGCACGTGCAAAGAGTAGAAGGTTCTATTTTCATTCTGCAAATCATATATGTCATGCGAAAGAGGAATTCCGGAGGAAGATTGCAGGTTGTTCCTTTTCCGACTTACACATGTGCCAGTTCAACTAAAGCTTCTAACTTGTAATTGCCCCTCTACATTCTATAAGTAGAGGAAGAACCTTCGGGTTAGAATCGATCAGAATTTGTAAGTAGCAATCTTGTGTTCTAGACTTTGTGCTGAACCCCTGAGAGCCACTTGGAGCAAATGAATACAAAGGAGCAGGTTTCCGAAGAACTTTGTGTCACGGTGTACTGTGTTTCTTGCTTTTAATCTTAGATCTCTTAATAAACTTTGTGTTATTTTAGATCTGGATCTAGAGCTGCCTTTGTTTTAGAATTCTGTGTTTATATCTATTGGATTCTTCTATGTGCATGCAATCAGCTCTGCCATCTACTAATTGGGATGCACATCTTCCCCATTTCTTCTCTGTATTTCCTTTACTTCCTTCTTCTATAAAATACTTCCTTTCTTGAACAACTGCTTACTTGTTGTAGAACTTCTTAGTTATGGTTCATGAACTAAGTGGTTAAAGTAAAACCCCTGATAGATAATAACACTTTTTTAAATTGACAAATCTGACACGGGAGCCTCATCGGTTAAATGAGGGAAATTTATCTCATGACTGCCTAGGTTTTGTGCTATGTAGAAAATCTAGCCAACACCATAGCAAAACAGGTCCTTGTTGTCCAGAGCATAGTTAGCTAGTCCATCGTCAACTTTGTTCCTTTCACGAGGAATGTGATTAAATTGGACCTCTTGAAATTTACCCCTTAGTTGTTTTATCTTCCACACCTCTTTGCAATATGCCAATTGGGAGGAGCCTAATCCATTATCAGAAAGTAGATGGATAATAATTTGGGAATCCGACTCAACCTGGATCTTATGCCATCCAATTTTCAAGGCCTCTTGCATGCCTTTGTAGATAGCTTTCACCTCAGCAAGATTGTTGGTAATAGAGCCAAGATTCTCAACAAAAAAGAACTGCACCCCACACTCGACATCCCTACCAATGCTTCCCTTAGTAACTCTCCTGGATTTCCTTTGGAAGGCCCATCCGTATTCAACTTGCCATATCTAGGAGGAGGATTCTTCCAATGACCGTCCCTTAGAGCTTTCTTCTTCTTCTACAGCCTAGGGCAAGAAACATCCTTAGGATCAATGTTTAGTTGATTACAAATGTTTTCCCATTCGGGGGAAAGATCTTGATGTAAAGATATCTTATGTTTCAGATTTTCAATATGTTGATTTTGGTCTTCTCCCAAACAAAAGAGCTGTCTTTACTAATTTGCATGAAGATTCTATTGTTTCTTTCCTTCCAAATATTCCAAAGGAGAAGAGAGATTCCACTCAAAGCACAGGAATAAGATTTTGGCCTTCAGGGAGAGCTTTCAACCATTCTCCAACAATCTGCTCAAGAGATTCCAAATTTATCCAATGCACCTTAAATAGAGAAGCAAGGTGGTGCCACAACGGGACAACCCAAGGACATGAGAATAATTTAGTTAATATTTAAATAATTTCATTAATTATTTTAATTATTAATATATTTAATATATATCCAATTTACATATTTATATTATTTTTTGAAACATATTTATATTTAATATTTATAATGTATTTAATTTGATGTGTTTTATTTATTTGCATATTGTCATTTAATGGCTCCCCTAAAATCAATTGTTGAGGTATTGAAACATGTGATCCATGATGGCAAAAATCTCAAATGTCACTTGTCTAGTCATCCTTTTTACTAGAAACTTAACAAGGGTAATTGACCATTTACTTGGCATTTCGGGGGTTTAAAGAGGGGTATTGCTGCATATGGATCGGTGACTCCAAAGATCTGTACAGAAAGAGCCGTCCTGAGGTATTGAAACATGTGATCCCTAATGGCACCAATCGCAAATATCACTTGTGTGGTCGTCCTTTTACTAGAAGTTTAACAAGGGTAATGGACCATTTACTTGGCATTTCAGGGGGTCGAGGAAGCGGTGTTGCTCCTCATGTGGAATAGTGACTCAAAGATTAGAACTGATCTAGAGAAACAACAATACTTCGATTATAGGAAAGATGAAATCAACACAAAGAACAAATAATCCAAGAGGATATATCTAGGTTCACAAAAATAGAGAATCCAAGAGGATATGTCTAGGTTCACAACATATTTTGTCTTTCTCTTCTTATATATGCCCAAGGTCACAATTAGTGGATCAACAATGAACATTGAATAGTTTGTAGAAACCAGTTGAAAAACATGTGGATGATGCATTAGTTGATTTGTTTTATTTGAGTGCCATTCCATTCAATGTAGCTAGGAATCCACATTTTCAAAATGCAATTCAAAAAGTTGTAGAATTTAGAAAAGGCTACACACCTCCTTTAGAGGCATTCAAAACAACTCTTTTGTAGAGGTCAAAAGAGGAAATTATCTAGGTAAATTCCTCTTGGAGTAAAACATGTTGCACTATACTGAGCGATGGATGGTTAGATATATGTCAGAGGCCTCAAATTAATGTTTTGGTGGCTTGTCTTCAAGGTGTCATGTTTCTTGAAGGTGATTGACACGATGAACCATTAGACAACTTAAGTATATTTTTAAAATATTAGAGGAAGCCATTCTTGAAGTAGGTGAGGAGAATGTGATTTAAGTGGTTGTTGACAATGCCACAAATTGTGTGGAGTTGGGAAACTGATTGTAGAGAAGTACCTACACATATATTGGAGCCCATGTGTAACACATCGTCTGGATTTGTTGCTTCATGACTTGGCTAAATTCCCATAGGTACATGAAACAATTCACAAAGGGAGAAAAATTGCAATTTCTTTAAAGAAATCACTGTCTCACATGGAATCTTTATAAAGAACATGCATCGAGAGAGTTGTTGAGGCTTATATGAAACAAGGTTTGCTTCATATTATATTACTTTGAAAAGAGTGGCTGAAGAGAAAGTAGCTCTAAGGTCTGCATTATTGGTTTTAACTAGTGGGAAAATTCTATTCTTATTAAAGCTCTTCAAGGGAAGAACAAGGAACAAATTCTTGTAAACAAAACATGTTTTGGAAAGTGTAACAAAGGTTGCAAATATGTGTGGACCAACTTTTGTTGCATTTCGCATGGTTGATCGTGACACCCCTTGTCTCGGTATGTTTAATGAGAGAATTGACCATTGCAAGGAAGCCGTTCAAAAACATTGAATAATATGGAAACAAAGTACATGGAGATATGGGATGCAATTGATATTAGATGGAAAATGATGTACGCCTTTACATCCGACAATGTGTTGTTTAAAGCCTAAGTTATTTCAAATGGTGTTTTAAAACCATTATGGTTCCGGTTCGGTTCGACCGGTTTGACCGATTCATTAAAAAAATTGCAAACCATTAGAAAAACCGAACCAATGACCGGTTTGTATGGAAACTCGACCGATTGAAGAATGGTTTAGTACCAACCTTCCGGTTCCGTATTGAACCGGTCAAACCGGCCGGTTCCATACTGGACCACTCTGAACTAGTTGAGGGGCAAGTTTTGCCTTAAAACATATTTTTTTCCATTTTTAGCTTTTAAGTTACTTTTTCCCAACCCTAACCTTAAAATGATGTTATATAGACCCCGTTTGGAACAATGATTAAATGATCTCATCTTCATGCAATACAACCTCCGGCAAAGGTGCAACCAATTACTGAATAGGATACCTAATACATATCCCATTGTCTTGGATGATATTATTCCAACCTCAAAATGAGTAGAGGAGAGTCACTTGGCAAAGTTTGATCCTAATGACTTGGGGTGGATGGCTTTGGATGATGAACCACTAGTAGCACCAGACATGGTAAACACTAGCCGTGCTACTATAAGTAGTGTAGATATCCGTGAGGAGTTCGATGTGTTTGAGCCAAAGGAATATGATGACATTGATGAGGATGAGGATCCCATTCTTAACAGTGGTGTTGAGTTTGATGATTGATATCAAACATCTAGTAGCTTGTAGCATATTGTTTTTTGGACTCTATAGGCCATTTAGAGCCTCATTGTTTATGTATTTTTTTTTCAAATATGTAGTGCACTCGGTGTTGTTTTGGTTTATTTACCCTTACATGGTATATGTATGAGCAAACTTTGCATATTTTGTTTCTAATTGTTTGTAATGATAGTTTGGAATCTTTAAAATTTCTTATTTTCATTAAATTGTAATATTTTATGTATTGTTTAGTGAACCGGTTCATAAGTTTTAAACCAGTCCGGTTCCGGTCCGATTTCGGTTCGACCCTCGGCCGAGTCCGATTTGTAAAACATTGATTTCAAATTGATGGAAATGGTGATTGTGAAGTTATGGTAGGGCTTTACGAAGCCATTGAGAGGTTTGATCCAAATCCGACAACTACAAGTCTATTAAGAGGCCCATGTTGGCAATACAAGACAAAAGAAGGGATGTTTGGAATGTTAGCAGCCAAATATGGAATGTCATGAGTTGACATGCTTAGGTATAGATGGTGGAGGTCATATGGAGCATAGACTCCTGAACTACAATGCTTAGCCATTCGAACATTGAGCCAGGGAGCAAGTTCATCAGCTTGGGAGAGGAATTGGAGCTGCTTTGAACACATCCATTCTAAAAAGAGGAACAAGTTGCTGTTTGGAAAGTTGGGAGATCTTGTTTATATTCGTAGTAATTTACAATTGTGTATGAACAAAGCAACACAATACTCCACCTCTTCGTCACAACTCTAACAAATTCCAGCAGAAGACACAACAGATGCAAATGAGCCTAAGTTTTTAGTGATGAATTGAATGGTGCATCTAGTGATGATAATACTACATCACCTCAACCACTCTTTATGGCATGGAACATTTTTGGAGTTTGAGTGTTGATTCCTAATGGATATTTGTCACTTTTTGACGATTTCATATGTTTCTTGTAGTTTAACTTTGATAAGTATATCATGGTTTATAAATGTGGCATCTTCTTATACATATTTCAAAACTATTTAGTAATGTTTACCTATTTTTTACAATTTAGTGGTTCTTGCATTAAAAAAATGCAAATTCATATTAGTTGAATTTAATCACAATTCTTTTTTTTTTGAATTTTATCTTGGCCGAACTCGAACATGAACACGAACCTTGTGACATAGCTTCTAGTTAAATTTGGCTTACATGACAACTCGTATATCCTGATTTTTTCTTTTACCAACTTTACATTTGACTCAATTACTTATAAAATTAAATTTCTTATGACTATATAAAATATATCCTTATTTATCTACCTAACAGCTGCAATAAACCGTTTTTCATTTTTTTGTCCTCCATGCTTTCTATTAATTCCTTGGATTATCCTCCTAACGGGTTTCTTCTTTTTTATTGTGGTACCTTTTCTTTATCTCTTTTTCTTGTTAGAAGTTGCATTGCCTCCTAGGTTTTTGTATGCTCCAATGACATTGTTCTTTTTTCTTTCATTCTAGATGATTGTTCCTTCACTTGATCATTAGGGATGGTAAAAATGTTCTTAATCTCTTTAGTACCCCATCCATTCTCCTATCTTTCTTTAGTTTTTCCCCATGTCCAGTACCTTTACACAACTCTTGCTATATGTGCCATGCTCTTGCTAGGGTTTCTAATGTCCAATGAATGAATTTGACCCTTGTACACAACTTTGTCCTCCCAACTTTCTTCCAATATTCATAGTTTTTAATGTGGTAACTAGGGCTAAATAAGGGTATGCATTTTTCAATCAAGTGGTGATTCCCACATTTCTTTTCAGAACTTATCCGCATTAAAATTTGTACTTCTTTCCATGCAAAAATGTAATTTCCCCAAATGGACAAGTTAACCCTACAAATTGAATGGTCACAATTCTGACCTCAAATGATCAATTTATAAAATATATAGATGTGATAATTATACAGATCTGAATTAATTCTAGAAAGTGTGACTTGCCTTGATGATGGAATATACTCCCAATTGAAGAAAATTCACCCAAATATTACCCAAAACAGATCAACAATATTTATTTGTGTAAAAACATTAGAAAAATACCAGATTTGAAGCAAATGAAGGCTGAAATTTATTTATTAAAATCTGCAGATGAACAACTCTTAGACAAGCTTGAAAACAGAGTTTCCTCAGCCCAAAAATTACACCAACCAGCTGAATTTGGCCCTTAAAAATCTGATAATTGAATCACCAATCAGATCTGCCTCAATATGCCCTAGAGTGTTTAGAACACACCCAGAAGTGGGTCGCTCCACTATAGAAATACTAGAAAATAAAGGTGGATCACAACAATTATCCTCCTTCAAACCCTAGTTGGAATCAACATAAATCTGCAAAATCAGACCTTCAACACTGCTGGAATTAACTGGAAAACACAAGGGAAGAAGAGTTTTCGTTCCTCTTCCAAAGCTAGAGAGGGTTTTCGTCCTCTCAAGCAAACTACAAAGGGTTTTCGTCCTTTGGAGTTGAAATGGTAAGCATGCAAGCTTGTACCAAATTTTAGAGAATTATCAGATGCAAAAAGATACCCTTCCCTTCCATGGCGACTTGCCTTTATAGTTTATTTTGGCCTTTTTGCCACCCAACACAACCAATCAGATCTCTTTTCCCGCATTTAATATTTTCCTTTGCCTTTTTCCTTCTCCACATGGGTCGCATTTTTCCTTAGGGAAAATAAAAATCATAAAGTCACTTTTTCTTTTCTTTTTTAACTTTGTCATTAATAAATTAATAAAAGTGCTTATAATAAAATTTTATGATGCACTTTATAATTAATTCATTATGACTAAGTTTCCCTTTTATTCATCCCTTAGCCGTTGGGAAACAAAATTGGGCCAAGGTTCTTTGACCTGTTATTTTAAAGAAGGGGACATTTCATAAAATGACATCTTTTTGGGTTTTGCACCATTGTCTTAATGTAAGTGTATCATCCAAGGCCTCCATTCACATCTTTTCATTTGGGAGTATTCTTCTTGTTTGTCTAAAAAAGTCTTCCACATTTCCCTCTTTTTCCAATCACCTTTTGGGTATTAGGGTTTGTGAGGCTATCATGTGTTATGGTTGGATGTCTTTGGGTATTTTGTAGATATATGCAAAAGTCTCATTGTTTCCTCCAATTCTCCAGCGTACTTTGTTATTTGTTTTTGAATCAGTTTAAAGTGATTCGCTTTCTAATCTTATTCATCCATCATCGTGGGGTTCAGAGTCTATGTTTGGTATCAATACTTTTCCCATAGATAGAATACTCGCCAAAAACTCGCCGAGTTTATAAAAAATCGCAAAAAAACTTGTAAAAAAGCGAATAAACCGCAGAAAACTCGCTAGAAAAGGAAAAAAAACTCGCTGAGTTTTGGAGAATACTCGCCGAGTTAACTCGCAAGTACACTCGCTAAAACTTGGCGAGTTCGTGCATTTAACTCCATGATTCACATGCGAACACTTGCTTTCACATGCAAAAACTGCTTTTTTACACGCTTTTTGGCTCTTTAAAAAGCCCTCAACTCCTCATTGTCATCACACAACCATTTGAGCTTGCATTTTGTGTTGAGTGGATTTTGGAAGCGAATCGGGAGAGAATTTGGAGAATTGCATTTGGAGGTAGGTTTTTTTAATTCTTTGAAGTTTTTTCAAATTTTGTGTATATTATTTAGGTTTTATAGATTCATATTGTGATTCTAAATACATGTAATGTAAAATCGAATGCTTGTAATTTTTTTATACTCATTTGCAGCTAGAGGTATGTATTTATTTATTTTTTTAACGCAAATTCATTGTAAATTAGTTAAATTTTATGTATGTGTATTATGATCGATTCGTTTTGTAATTCTAAATACATGTAATGTTAAGTCGAATGCTTGTAATTTTTTATACTCATTCATGACCGGAGGTATGTATATATATATTTTTACGCAAGTTCATCTGAAACTAGTTAAGTTTTATGTATGTTATTGTATGTCAGATTCGTTTGTATTCTAAATACATGTAATGTAAAATTGAATGCTTGTAATGTATATATTTTTTTATTTATGCAAATTTGTTATTCGAGCACGTTTGTTTTTAAAATTAAATTAAGTTTACGTTTTCTAATTTTTAAATGTGCATTGTGTATGATTAGAGCTTAACAATGGCATCGGCTCGACATCGGGTTCGACATCCAATCACTAAGAGGATTCCTCCTCGAATGCCCATTCAAAGTTTGAAGTATCAGTACGTGGAGCTAGTGAGGGCAATTTTTTTTGCACTTTCAACAAAAAAATGAATGAAGACATGACATCAATCGTTTGAAATATCACCTTTTAAGTATTGTTTCAGATGATACTGATTTGCCCAACGTGTCGGAAGAGGCAAAGAGAATGATTAGACAGAGTCTGGCGAGTTAGAGGAGAAGAAACTAGAGAGGCAAGGTTGAAGCAGCCATAGCAAAAGAAATTAGACATGTTGGGGCTGCATGGTATAGGATTTAGACGATTTAATAACGGACAATTAATGTGGGCTCTACTCGTGGTCTACGCATACGAAGAGGAAGAGCCGGAAGAGCGCATCTTCATCGAGTTTGAGCAAAGGCATACCTAGTTTTTTTGTGGCAATGAACACACAAGTTACAACCTTCATTGGAAGGTCTGACCTGAACAAAGATATGCACGATAAAATGGATAAAGCTGTGCAAATTTTGGTACTACAACAACTCCTCCATTCATGTGAAAAGAGCCCATACTGGGAGTACTTGGTGACAACGTTGACAGTTGCAGGGAAAGGGTACAAGGCACCCTCTCCAAAAGATTTGAGTGGAAAATTACTTGAGGGTGCAATTGCAGATGCCACTACCATGCTAGAAGAGCACAAGAAACAATGGAAAAATTCGGATGCACCATTCTTTCAGATGGGTGGACGGATGGAAGGAACCGCACCCTTGTTAATTTTTTAGCAGCTTCAAATGGTGAGATGGTGTTTTTAAAGTCTATTGATGCCTCTAACATAATAAAAAATGCAGAGAATTTGAGTGTTATGTTAGAGACAGTTGTATTAGAGGTTGGTGTACAGAATGTTGTGCAAGTTGTCACAGACAATGCAAAACATATGTGGCGGCTGGGAGACTACTGCAGGGAGAGACATCCATCACTCTTTTGGACTCCTTGTGCAACTCATTGCCTTGACCTTCTTTTGGAGGACATAGGAAAATTGATTGGGTGAGGCCGGTTGTAGAAGATGCAAGATCTATAACGAAGTACATATATAATCACCCTTGGGTTCTAAGCTTGATGAGAGACACAAAGGGGAAAGAACTTGTTCGAGCCGGGTGTCACAAGGTTTGCTGCAACTAACTTCTTGATGTTGCAAAGTATTTCTAGTTTGTTGACACCTTTGAAGCAAATGTTTGTGAGTCAACATGGTTAGACTCACATATTCAAAGAAAGCTCCTTCAGAGGGTTGCAAAGAAGATAGTTTTTCGATGATATCTTTGCAAAACTTCGAGCTATAGAGATCATCAAGGTAATTTAAATTATAAATATATTGTTCTACTTTTCACTTTTTTATTTCATTTCTAATATGTATTATAAGTTTGCAATCTTACATTTTAATTTGTGTGTAGGTGTCGAGCCGTTGGTGAGAGTTTTGCATCTCGGTTGATGGGGAGCAAAACCCGTGGGGTTTATATATGAGGCCATGGATAGGAACAAAGAGTCTATCCAAAAACTATTACAGGGGGATATCGTCGATATGGTTCCTTTTGGGAGCTTATTGATCGGAGGTGGAATAATCCTCTCCACCACTATTAAATGCGGCGGGGTACTATGTCAACCCCAAGTATTTCTACTCCGACGGCTTCACGGTGTGAACGGAGAGGTTATGGAGGGCCTTTATATGTATTGAGAGGATGATACCGGATGTTGAGACGAGGACCTCATCATTTTAGAGCTGCAGAGTTACAAACACAACCAATCAGGGAGACTCTTTTCTTGGTCTTTAATATTCGAGGGAGATCCACATGTCACTAGGTAATAAAAATTAGAATGTTTACCAAGTTACTTATTAGTTCTGATTTGATTTGATTAATTAATTATAAATTTTTGATTATCTTTTTGTTTTCGATGGGAGGATTGGGAGGGAATACCCCAAATCTTCAAAAGTTAGCCCTCAAATTCTATCTCAACCTCAGTAGCGCTTTTGGATGTGAATGCAATTGGAGTTTGTTTGAGGCCATTCACACGAAGAAAGCGTAACAAGTTGACTTGAAAAAGGATAAACGACTTTTTGTGCAATACAATCTCCGCTTAAACAAAAAAAGTTGAGGCCACATCGAGGAGCTCATTGATTTGGATGAGATATATCCATACAAGAGTGGACTGGGCAAGAAGAGGAAACCTTTTCACAAAGAAACGAGATTGCTTCTTTTGAGAGGGAGGCAGGGAGAAGCACTTAGAAGGACTCAGAGGAGATATTGATCGGATGACATCTTTTGAGGTGATCTCAACAAGAGCCACCAACACCACCATCTAGTTCCATGATCGAGCCAGAGTCGCAGCCTTCTAGGAGGAGCGTGGAGACGCAACCGAGTGTGGGGACTAGTAGAGGCACTAGACCCTCTCCCCAATTTTTCTCTAGATTGGGGAAGAGGAAAATGTAATTTATTGTATATTGTAACTTGCATAGATATGAAATTTATGATGATATTTTTCAATGTCAATCATCATAAATTCATATTACTTATCATTGGTTTTTGTATTCGCATGATGATGTGATTTTGTATTGTATTTGTATTCAAATCTAATAGAAAACACTTCTCCAACATTTTATGGGCTCATTTGATACATTTTGTAGCTATGTGTTGCTTAAAATTTATGTTTTTTAAAGAAATTTGAGTATTTTTAAAGTGATTAGTATTTACGAGTATTGGCTTAATATTGCAGTTTTTTTGGGTTTTTTTTTTTGGGGTCTATGTATTTGCCAAATGCGAGTTTTCCAACTATGACTTTTCCTAATAGAATATAATCCATTAATTTCATCATGTTCACTATTGTCTTGGTCATCTGTCTTTTGACCAAGCTGCTTCCATGCCATTGTTTAGTGGTAAATGGGCCACCATTCCATTTCCTCCAATGTGGTTTCTTCCTTTGTCGAATCTTGTACCCCATTATTATCTACAAACCATTGTAAATTTACTACAACTAGATTAGTCACTTGATTCTCATAGATGTCAATTGTCTCAAAGTCAACTTTTCTTTTAACAACCATAATATTAACCTCAGTATTCATTAGCACTCTAGTGGAGATCTAGGAGTGCCATTTACTAATAGGGTATCGTAGTTTTCCATCTGTAACATTGGCCTCCGCAGTATCTCCCAAATGCCCAAATCTCACATTTTGCCTCCATTTTGTTGATCATTCATTCTATCATCTATCAATTTTTTTAACTTCCATTACCTAGAAGCTCTATACAATTGTCTTTTGAGAAATTTCCCCTATTTCTATACCTTCTATTCTTTGTACTTTTTCCTCCTTTTTTATTCAAATCATTTAAAAATTGCTCTCTTTTCCTCTTTTTTTTGACATTAAATATATTTATCTTAAATTGCTCTAACTTCTCAACAAATCATTTGAATCTACCATCGTAATTAGTTTCTTGAAATGTAACTTCATCCTCGACAAAGCAAGCCATATTTTAATATTCTTTGTTTTACAATGTAGTTGTCATCATAGTAATTTTTTTAGTACATCCTCATGTTTCCTAGTACTTGGGCACTCATCATTCCTAACTCCCCCATTGCTTATAGGCATTATATTTCATTTCTATGATCCCCAATTTTTGTACCCTTTCTTGTAGTAACCACCAACTAGAGTCTTCTTTTATATCTTCATCGAGACATATGACTAATGTATTTAGTGTCTATACCTTATATTTTGTAATGCCCCTTTTTGGGCTCTAACTGAAACAAAAGGGAAATTGCACAAACCCCAATAGATAGTAAACTGAAAATTATGACAACCAACTGAAATTTATAACAAGGTACAACAGTCTAATTTTTTTATAACAACAAGGAAAATGCAATATCTCTCCAAAAATGCATCATTTACACAATCCAAAGCATGTAGGGAACCTTAGAAATATTTTAGAACAAATATAAACCAAGAAATAAGCCTTCAAACCCCAACTGGAATTTATTTAATTAAATTTAATAACAGTAGTGAACACCCTTACAAAGATGGCTGGAAATGAAGGATTCCAAGCCCCAAATTGAAGTCCAAATGTAGATTCCAGCTTGCTAAAAATAGGAGAAACACAATGATGGCTGAGTTTGATGTTGCCGTGCCCTAGAAAACCCAAATGCCACCTTAGGGAAAGTCGCCACCCTAGGAGAGGGCTGGAAATGCCTTCAAAACTGAAAATAACTCCTTATGAGATCACCTTGTTGCAAGCTTGAGGGGTTTCATCCTCAAACCAGCCCACTATTGAGAGGTTTCGTTCTCAATAGTTTTCCAAGAGGGTTTTCATCAAGAGGGTTTTCGTCCTCAATGGAAGAGAGAAAACAAACATGCTCCAACTCTAAGAGAAATAATTTCCAAAAGATGCATAACCTCTTCCAAGCCAAGAGACCCCTTTTTATAGCTTGATGTGGCGCCAAAGATCAATTAAATGCCTCTAAAGAGGACCGACCTCATACTAGTTCCTTTTCTCTTCTATTTTTCATTTGTCTTTTCTCCTTTGCCCAACCAACTTGACTATACTTAGAAAACTACTAAAAAAATGCAATGCTCACGAAAATAACTGAAAAACATGACATTAACTCCCCTTGCTCATTTCTTTTTTGCCCATGGGAAGTGGAATGGACTCAAGGCCTTCTAAGAGGACTAGCGCTGAGAAGGGGACTTTACAGTCTTCCCCTCCCAAAATTGCTTGCCCTCAAGAAATTGCAAACTTGGGTGCTCTAATATAGTGGCACCTTCCCATGTAGCATCTTCCATTGGTAGATCCTTCCAATGGATCAAATACTCCTTAATGCTTTGGTTCCTTAACTTTCTTTCTCGAACATCCACTATAGCTTCCGGAACCAAAATTAACTTACCTTCTTCATCCAAAGGTGGCAACTCAATAGAAAGAATAATGTGTGTCTTAGTGCCCTTTTTAGGCACGAAACATGAAAGACATTATGTATCCGGCTATGCTCTGGTAGCTCTAGCTCATATGCTACTTCTCCAACTCTTCCCTTCACTTTGTAAGGCCCATAGAAATGTGGTTTAAGCTTTTCCGCACCACTATGTTTGAGGGAGGATTGCCTATAGGGTTGCAACCTCAAAAATACCATGTCTCCTACCTCAAATGTCCTTTCCACCCGGCATTGATCTGCATACAATTTTTGTTGGTTTTGTGCATGTTGGAGGTTCTCTTTGAGTACCTTCAAGATGTCATGACTTTGTTGCACCAAATCTTTGGCCCCCGGTACCCTACTATCCGTCATAACCAAGTCAACAAAAGAGAGAGCATCATAACCATATAGAGCTTTGAAGGGTGACATACCAATGGACATTTGGAATGTCGTATTATAACAAAACTCAGCCATATGTAACCATTTTACCCAAGCTGATTGCTGCCCTTCAATATAATTCTGTAGGTAGCCTTCTACCCATTTATTCACTATTTTCGTTTGCCCATCGGTTTGGGGATGATAGCTAGTGCTAGGAGTGAGCTCAATACTTGTCAAATGGAAAATTTCTTGCCAAAATATGCTCAAAACCTGTTGTCCTTGTCACTTATGATGTTCTTTGGCAGCCCATGAAGTTTGAACACCTCCTTGAAAAATATATCAGCCACTATAGGTGCATTATACTTGGCTGGAAGTGGATAAAAGTGGGCATATTTTGTGAGTCTATCAACCACAACATACAAACAACTCTTACCTTGAACCATGGGCAGCCCTATGATGAAGTCCATGGAGATACTTTCCCATTTTTGAGTGGGAATAGGAAGGGGCTGCAAGAGTCCAGCTGGAAATTCATGTTCCACCTTGTTTTGTTGGCAAACCAAACATTCCCGTATGTATTGAAGCACCTCCTCTTTAAGTCCTTTCCAAAAGAACCTCTCTCTAACTTGTTTGTATGTTTTGAAGTAGCCCGGATGACCAGCCAATGGGGCATCATGAACAACCCTCAATATCTTATTTTTCACCTTTGATTTAGAACCAAATAGACCCTATTCTTGTAGAGGATGAGCCCATCCATTATCTTATACCTCTCATCCACAATTTCTCCTTCAAAAACAACATTAGCAAACTTATTCTTGGCATACTCAATTGTAATTAAGGACTTCCAATCTGCTGTTATCTTAGATAAGGAGCAAAAATGTGACTCTTTTGACAAGACATCTTCTACCAAATAATTTATTTGGGGGTTCCCATGATCATACCTTGTAGTACCACCTTATTTCCTCCATTCATGAAACTTAGCTCCATACTTTGGTAGTTGAGAGTGAATTCTCCCAATGAGTGTAACCATTGGACCCCAAGCACAAGATTTGTATCAGCTATGCCAATTATATAAAAATCATCACATACCTCATGTCCTCCCAATGTGAAAAGGAGTTGTGGACTCCTTTGTGCATGGCATGGAATAGCCATCCGCTACAGTAACCTTGAAGCCTTTGAAGTCTTCCACCTTCAAGTCCATCCTTGCAACCAAGCTCTCATCAATGAAATTATGAGTAGCTCCACTATCAATCAATATCGTGACTCTTTTCCCTTGTAGGTCTCCTCTCACCCGAATGGATGATATCTAGGAGCACCGGACAAGGTGGCAAGAGTGTTGTCCAAGCTTTCGAATCTTTTTTCGGATCATGATTTTGTGTTGCCTCTTCAACACCCACTTCCTCTTCTTCTTCACAATCTGAAAATACCTCAATATAATGCACATGACCCTTACCTAGGCAACGATGACCGGGAGACCATGGATCCTTGCAAGAGAAGCACAAGTTTTTCCTTCTTAGCTCATTTCGACTCTCCTTGCTTGTTTTGGACAGCTCCTTGGGTATGATTGGTGCTCGCTGAAAAGGCCTCTTTGGCTGGTCCAAAGATGTTGTTTTTGGCTGTCCCAAAGGTCCTTTTGGCTGTCCACCATTCCAAGATGCCCTTGGCTTCCCACTGATCGCTATCTGTCCTTGAGCAACACCTTCTAGATCCAAAGATTTCTTTATTGCCTCTTGGAGAGACAAGGATCAAATGCTCTTACCAAACCTTGAGTGGTTCAACCAAACCCTCAATGAACAAAACAATGAGTCTCCTCTTTGTCACATCCAAATCATCACTAAAAGCCTCTCCTATTCAATTTCAAAGTCTTTCCATCGTGCCTTGTTTAATTACAATGGTAGCTTAATTAAAGTGAACCTCCGGATCAACCCTATCAAATCTCCCAATGATCCTCCTACAAAACTCATCATATGAGTGGATGAGATTGTGCCCTTGTGTGACCAATCCATGGTACCACCACTCGTGTGCAATTCCTTCAAGATGAAGGGTTGCAAACTTGATTGCTTCATCCTCCGTCATCATAGGCCTCAATGATAGATAAGTATCCAACTTTTGTATCCAAGCACGGGTTGTCCCCTTGTTGGAACCATCAAATGTGGAGAGTGTCACCTTCCCCAAAGCATTTTGAAGATCCTCTATTGCACTTGAGGTCTAGGCTCCGGCCTTGACCTACCCTTGCTTACCCCTATGAATTTGGCAAGTGAAATAGCATCACGAATCTCATTCATGAAGAGCCCTATATTCTTCATAGCTAGTTAATATGTCCTATCAATGTCGTGTATCCACCTTCAAATAACGACTTTTTCCCTTGGGAGGAAGGTAGGCCTAGTAGCTGATCCAAAATTTGACCCTTGGGGCTGCCTTACATTGTGAACCCTAGATGAGTTACCCTCACCATTGTGAAGCCTTGGCTCATGAAGTTTCTATAGGGTTAGGGCTAGCAAATCCATTGTGTCCACCAACCTTTCTTGCCTTCAATAAGTCTATCGATCTTGGCCTCTTGGGAACCTTGGTTGGCCATGTTAGGCTCTTCAAACAACTGATCTGATTTCTTCTTCTCTCTCCTTGATAGTAGATGTATCCTTTGTCACCATCTTGCATGAATACCCTTAGGATGGGAAGATCTTTGCTTTGATACTACTATAATGCCCCTCTCCGGATCTAATTGAAAAAAAGGGAAATTGCACAAACCCCAATAGATAGTAAACTAAAAAAACTGAAAATAAAAATATAAATATTAGTAATGTCCCAAAAAAGGGACATGACAACCAACTAAAAATTTATGACATGAGAAGCAACAATATATGGTCTGATTTTTTATAACAAGGAAAATGCAATATCTCTCCAAAAATGCATCATTTACACAATCCAAAGCATGTAGGGAACTTAGAAATATTTTAGAACAAATATAAACCAAGAAATAAGCCTTCAAACCCCAACTGGAATTTATTTAATTAAATTTAATAACAAAGTGGAACTTCCTTATAAAGATGGTGGAAATGGATTCCAAGCCCCAAATTGAAATCCAAATGTAGGTTCTAGTTGCTAAAAATAGGAGAAACACAAGGATGACTGAGTTTGATTGTCGTGCCCTAGAAAATCCCAAATCCCACCTTAGGGCAAGTCAAAACCTAGGAGAGGGTGAGAATGACTTCAAAATTGAAAATAACTCCTTATGAAATCACCTTGTTGCAAGCTTGAGGCGTGTTTTAAAACCTCTAGGCTAACCGAGCTTGAGCCAGAACTGAACTAGCTCGAGTTTTTGACCGGTTAAACATTTAGACATGAACCGGTTAAAAAACCTTATCAAATCTCCCGGTGATTCTCCTGAAAACTCATCAATGAGCGGAAGATTGCCCGTTGTAATGGAATCCATGGTACCACCACTTAGTACCAATTCCTTCAAGATGAAGGGTTCGAGGAACCGGTCTTGTTTCATCATCATGAACCGCCGGGTCAGGTTTTTTCCTTTTTAGCATTTCTTTCCTTTTTGGATTTTTGTCCGGAGAAAAAGCAAGAAATGATAGAAGATTTTTTGCCATTTTGGAAAGGGTCTAATGAGATGTAGCGTTAAATCTCTTGCATGTACCATAACTTTCATTCCACGTGGCTCCATTTTGGTAGCATCACGCCGTTTTTCTAAAAGTGTATATTTTCTCGAGCTCTACGATGTCGTGATGGCAATATTTTTCTTATTTTCATAATATCCATTTTTGCACCTTTTTGGACCAAGCAACTTCTTGCAATGTTACATTGTGAATCATCATGAGCTTTGGTCATTGTGAAGTAATTAAAAATCTTGGATAGCTTTCCAAAACTCGGTGAGTATTCTCTTTCTGCTCGGACTAATCGTCCCACTCGATCTTGTCCACTTGGGAACCTTGGTTGGCCATGTTAGGTTCTTAAATACTTATTCAAATGTTGACTTCACATCATCCATGATAGTAGATGTTTTTTTTTTTGCATTTTAAGAGTTTTTTTGTGTTTACACTCCAGATTTGTGCATCCTCGATACTACACAATGACTCTGTTATCGTAAAGTTCCCAACAAAAAGAAATCATTGATAAACCCCAATGAATAGAAAGTGAAAATTATGCAAATACACAAATTTTGGCTTCAAATTTATGTTTTTTAAAGAAATTTGAGTATTTTTAAGTGCATCATATTCCCAATCTTGGCAAATATTGCCGAGTTTTTGTTGGGTTTGTTTTTGGGGTCTTATAAACCAAGAATTTAAAACCCCAATGGAATATTTAACTATGGTACTATATACATGAGCAAACTATGCATATTTTGTGTGTAATTGTTGGAATTATGGTTTTTAACCTTTGAAATATATTATTTTCATTAAAAATATAAAATTTTATGGATTTTTTTGTAAACCCGGTTCATTAAGTTTGGACCGGTTCGGTTCCACCCTAGGACCTTGGACGGTTCAAAACGAGTCCACTCCGATTTTTCAGACATTGCTCAAGGGGTTTCGTCCTCAAACCAGCCCACTATTGAGAGGTTTCATTCTCAATAGGTTTTCCAAGAGGGTTTTTGTCCTCAATGGAAGAGAGAGAAAGCAAACATGCTCCAACTCCAAGAGAAATAATTTCCAAAAGATGCATAACCTCTTCCAAGCCAAGCGACCCCTTTTTATAGCTTGATGTGGCGCCAAAGATCAATCTTTGCTCTAAAGATTTTCATTTAGTTCCTTTTCTCTTCAATTTTTCATTTTTCTTTTCTCCTTTGCCCAACTGAAAGAACATTCTAAAATAACTGAAAAACATGACATTAACTCTCCTTGCTCATTTCCTTTTTGCCCACAGGAAATGGAATGGGCTCAAGGTCATCCAGAGGACTAGCGTTGAGACATACGAGTTATGAATAATGTTTTTTAGTGTTTATACCTTATATTCTTTGTACTTTTTCCTCTTCTTTTTTATTCCAATAATTAAAAATTGTTATAACTTCACCAAATCGCGTGAATCAACCATCCTAATTAGTTTCTTGAAATGTAACTTCTTCCTCAACAAAACAGGCTGTATTTTAATATTCTTTGTTTTACAATGTAGTTGTCATCGTATTACTCTATTCTAATACATCCTCATGTTTCCTTGTACTTGGGCACTCATCATCTCTAACACCCCCATTGCTTATAGGCACTATATTTCCTTTCTATGATCCCCAATTTTTATACCCTTTCTTGTAGTAACTACCAACTAGAGTCTTCTTTTATATCCTCATTGAGACATACAACTAATGTATTTGGCATCTTCTTTTGGGCAACTCTCTTGACTCTTCTACAACTTGCTGTTACTCCTCCAATCTTCTTTGATATTGATTCTTATTCCTTGGCTTATTACTTGTGCATCAAGGGACTTTGTAGTATGATTTTTGCACCTAAGGTTATACAATGAGCTAGAACTTGGCCTAATTCAGATTATAGCAACAAAGGCATTAAAGTTCAATAATTTGAACGTAAATTAGGGTTATTTTGATAAAACTAGAGAGAGAGAAGGGAGATAATGCTAAACACTGTACAAAGGAAAGACCCAACTTGATTCTGCCTGAAGGATGATTTTAAAGTGAATACAAGGACTGTAATCTGGCTCAGAGGATTGTCATCAAATGATCCTAGAAGTTTCACTATTTAAAATTGTGCCTAGAGACTATAAAGGAGGTGGATGGTAGTGTCTAAGGTGGTTCTGTGTTGTCTAAGACTGTTGGATTGGGTTAGTTTGCCCATGTACTTCAAGGTTTTGGCCCTTGAATCTTCTAATGTGAAAAAGTAGAATTGACCTCTTCTTTGTTCACCTTAGTGATACTTAGACAAATGATTAATAGCCCTAGACCAGGCCTTGTATGACCTCAACATGCACCTGTTACATTACAAATCAAAATACCTAAAGGGATAGTAAGGCATATATAGTTCTCCCAAGATCCTATATGAAATGTAACTATGAAATTGATACGTAATTTAGAATGATCCTTTTCTTGATCCTTGCACTTGGCAACATGTAACTTCAACCCTTGTACTTCAAACTTGGTTGTGTGAACTGCTCTTGGAAGATTTGAGATATGTCCAAGCTTTGTATAGTGATCTCCAAGGTGATGAGAGGATGATAATGACCTTGAGGGTCATTTGCATATATAGGCGACTCTTTGTTAATTTGCTACACAAGACGACCCGTGAATCAAGTCTAGGCTAACCTAATGAAAGTGTCAACGTTGGAAAACTTACTATTTCCCACATGGGGACAATACCGATAGAGGCAAACCATATTAGTGGACGGTCCTGTCTAGGTGGTTGGTAGTGTCCTAGGGGTAGTAATCGGGATCTGCAAATGGAGAGATGTCCGTGTAGGTTTTATAATGTTCTCATATAGATGGATTTGATCATGAGTAAGTAGAAATAGAAGATAGAGGTGACAAAGACAATGTGAGGGTAATCGGGAGGAAAGGTGTGATAAAAGAGTCAAACATATGTCGATATTCCAAGTGTGTCAAAGGGTGTCAAAACTAACGTTGCCAAGCGCCTCCAACCAAAATTAGATGTCTACATCTATCAGCTCTTGCATCAAGGGAATATGTAGTATGAATTATGCGGCATGTCCCCGATGTCTCTAGAGTTTGAGGTATTGTCCTCAAGCGATTTGTGCCCTTTTGAGGTAGCGCAATTACCAGTCCTGATTTACTTTTATAATATTGTGGCCGCAAGACAATTAAAAGAGTTTTGCATCAATTCTTTGTAAAATGCACATTGGACTAGTTCTTATTTTGTACAATTTCTAGCAACATGTCCCACCTTTCCTGACTGATAACATGTTGGTGGTGTTATCTTGGTTGTATATTCTGCCACCTCCTCGGTATTCTTCTCTATAGCCACCCTGGTGCACTTTTCAATAGTATCCTTTCTGATATTGATTTTGTGCTCTGCGAGGTGCCACTGCTTGATCTTAAGGGGCCATGGGTTGTGCTGCTAGCTGTTGATATGCTACCTATGGTGGGTACCTTTGTTGTTGCTTTTGGGATGGTGAGGCATGCTTTCTTCTCAAGCAGAGGTGGTTGGTATGGTTTTGCAGGTATTTGTTGAGTTGCTGCTACTCTTCCTCTAAACTCCTTCAGGTTCTCCATGGTATCTAGGTATTAATGATAGTAGAGGTGAGCAGTGCACAATTCACAATGACCATTGTGCAGCTCTGTGCAGTGTTGTGTAGATAGGAAGTTGAGCAGTGTGCTAATTTTGAGCACATGCGTGATGCGAACAATTTCCCATTGGCGCGTATGTTCTCAGTTTGTGCTCACATCAATTAGCCCATAGTGTTTTGTACTTCTATCAAAGTGTCCGTAAAATGTATAGGATCTAGAACTGCAACTTCTAGTAACAGATCTGTGACTTTTAGGCACTGATCAACAAATTCAGAGCTTAAATTTCCAAATTATGAGCACCGATCTTGGTTTTTTGGGCACAAATCTGTTTCATCAGGGCATCGTATGCAACTATTGGGCACCAATATGCAACTATTGGGCACTGATCTGCAATTTCTGGCCTTAAAATCAACTTTTGGATAAAAATCTGCTATTTTCTGCTTTCAATCTTAAATCTGCAACTTCTAGGCAGTGATCTGGGCATATATCTGTGATTTCTGGGCGCAGGTCTACATCTTTATGTACATAACAAGGACCCGTCAAATTATGCTGCTCCTAGCTCCTATACATGGGCCTGCTGTGCTTCCCCACCAATGGAGGAGGCTATGGCCTCTGAACCTCCTCTCCCGACTGTCCTGAGCTTTGAATCCACAGTTTCAGCTGAACATTATGCAATAGGAAAATCAGATCTCCAACAATTTATCGATGTCATGCTCATTGTACCATCACAAGGCCCTCCTTTCCAGTGATTCTTATTTCAAGAAGGATGCCCCCAAAGGTCTCTTTCTCCTTAGATGAGATGAAACATCACCTTTGGCTCCTCAAAGAAATACTGCTCATCTACAGATTCAGAAAGCTTTTTCAGGACCACAAACATCAAGATCTGGGTGCAAGCTAACTGGAAACCATTGAGAATTGTGGATATTCTTATGATGCCAAAGAGTTACTTCATGGCCATCTTCGGCATGACATAGGAGTGATATTTGGTCTTTCAAGGACCCTGGTTTTACAATAAATCAAGAGTATTTATGTAAATTGACCCCTGCCTTTAATTCCATCAAGATCTCCTTAGTGTGGTCTCTGTATAGGTTAGGTTGCTATTGTTAAGTAGTGAATACTAGCATGAATCTAGTTTACACAAGATTGGATATACCATGGGTGAATACATCACAGTATCAGAGTTTAGCAAGAATCGAGGATTCTTTAACTATGCTTGGATTTGCATCAACCTTGAGCTCGAACAACCTTTGGATTATGAAAATATTCCCTTCTGCTGTAGGATCTATCAAAAACATGGGCATCTCTTATGTGTGAGCCAAATAAGAGGCTTTAGGGCCTTGCATCATCCAACAACCCAAAGTCAGGAGCAAGCACCACCTCCAACAAATCAGCAAGCATCATCCTCAGTTTCTTTGTAATGTTCCCTTCTCAGGGATTGGTCATTTCGAAGACCTTGGGCCCATTCCACCTCCCGTGGGCTAAAAGAGAAAGAGCAAGGAAAGTATTTAATGTCATGATTTTCAGTTGCTTTTGTAGCTTTGTATTTTTTTTCAAGTAATTTTCTAATCATAGCATAGAGAAGTCAAATCAGTTTGAAAAGGTGTAAAAGCCACTTGAAAAATAAAAGAAAGGGGAACTCATGTCTCCAAGGAGGTCGATCCTCTTTGGGAGGATTATATTTTGGTTTTGCGCCACCTTTAGATATAAAAAGGGGTTGCTTGGCTTGGAGAAGGATATGCTTTCTTTTGGAATTTATTTTCTTGGAGTTGGAACATGAAACTGCTTTCTCTTTTGCAATTGAGGACAAAAACCCTCTTCGCACTTGATTTGAGGATGAAACCCCTCATTTCTTCATTGGGCGATTTCATATGGAGAACATACTTGGGCTACATTCAGATTTTCCTTGGGAACACGCCATTTCCAAATCAGTGTAAACCCTCTCCTAGGGTGGCGACTTGCATGGTGGAGGGTTTTGGTGATATCTAGTGCATGGAACTCCTTTCTTTGTTGATATTTGGATTGTTCCTAATTTATAAGGCTGATTACATTTTATGGATTGAACTTTGGGCCTTGGAATCATTATTTCTTGCTATTTTTGTAAGTGGGTTTACTGCTGTTGCAAAATTAATTATTATACTTCAGCTAGGGTTCTAAAAACTCATTCCTTGGTTTGTACTTGCTCTTAAATAATTATTATTGTTCTACGTGCTTTGGATGGTATAAATGTGGTATTGGTGGTGAATAATTTCAACTTCCATCTTGCTGTCATAAAATTTCAGATTGCTGTAGCTTGCTGTTTTAAATTTTACTTTTTTGGTGGTTTTGGCTGATGCCATATTTCTTTTTTTTTTATCTCAGCCTGGAAAGGGGCATTACATTCTCCTCTGGATATGAACTCCATAATTATTCGTGGAAAGGGCCATTTCAGAGTGGGTTCTCATAGACTTCGTGTGGAGGACCACTTGCTGGACCACTCGGAGAGGATTTGCTAGCTTTGTTCTCTCCAGGAGGTCGAAACAGAGGAACACTTCATTTTCAAGTGCCCCATCTACTATGAGATCAGAGGGAGATTCCATTTCCTATTCCGGGAGCATCCGTCATTTGTGGCTTTCTTCAGGTATTGCGATCAACGGTGTCTTCCTGCTTGACAAATCACATCTTCATTCCCCTCCTAAGACAGGATGCTACTCAATAGATCACATCTTTCTTTACGGTGCTCCCACTAGAGAGGGGCACCAAGCAACACTTGACACCAGTATGGATTCCCAAACCAAATCCGTCAGGACCCGGGATGCCACCTCCCAGTCTAGAGGCTTTCATGATCACACTCGGTTAGGCCCCCATGGATCACGGTCAACCAGGAGGATATAGAGGGCTCGTCTTGCTCGTCCTTCTCCCAGACACCGACATTCCAGACTCTCCACGGTTTCAGCTATAGGACACAGGCATATCGCCAGCTACTTCCCGGCCTTGGATGCTAGGTGACAGTGTCGGAGATGGGGCTTTTCCGCCCCCCTCTTCTTCGGCTCCATCCATCTGCACTCTTGTAGCCATTGTGGCCCTTGCTTCTCCTTCTTCTTTCCTTTCTCTTCTCTCCTTTCTTGTTGTTCGGATGACCCTTTCGGGTCTCCCTGCTGGTTCTTTTGGCATTGTATTGTGCAGTCCCATTGACCTACTTTTGTGGTCATTCGTTGGACATTAATATAATTATCTTATCTTATCTACTCAACAAATTTCAGATTGCATGCACCCACAAAGGAAACCCATTGTCCAATATTGCAGCCCCCTTCCATTGACCCTTTTGAGGCTTTGACAAACCATGCATCTCAAGATCTGCACACTCTCCTCACAGCTGAAACTACCTCCCCTCATCCAACCTCCACCGAAACCCATATCTAAAAACCAGTCTCCACATTGAGATTTGCCTCTATCGACCCTTGCATGGTAACACATAATAGGGAAGAAAACAATAACCACAATCATCAAAGGATTACATCCCCACCAACCTTCAATCATGGGAATTGAAAAAAACCCTCCTAGATACCCGCAAATAGAGGAAAACCTCAGGGCAACAAATTGTTTCTTAGGAGTTTTCTCCTCTCCTTGTTACTCCCCATAATTTATTACGAATCTGAGCATCTTCTACAACAACCATTGATGAAAATCTAGGGAAAATTTATAGCCTGATGACAGCCTCTTGATGCAGATCCTCTCATGGAATATTCGTGGTTTGGGTGCTACAAATAAGTGTCATTTCCTCACAGATCTTGTCCAGCTAGACAATACTAATATGGTTCTGTCCATAAGGAAGGACAACTTTTTTCCTTTGGCTCATGCAGACTGCAATTGTGTAACTCTCTGCTGATGTTCATATTGTTCAGTCTCTATATCATTGATTCCTTGTTTCCTTCGATCTTTATGATCCAGCCCTCTATGAATTTTTGTAGTTTTCTAGAGCGCTATCTTGGAAGAGTTCTTTTCATTGTATGATAATATTAAATTTTTATCACATTTTACCCTTAAAAAAATTATTATAGTGGTTATATAATGGCGGACACACATGTCATATATTAGTTGATTAGTGGGTGGTCCTACTTCTATCAAAGGGCACATATTTTGTGTGTGTTGATCTCCTAATTTGCATATACCGCAACATATCCTTTTCCCATATTTTGACTGTTGCATTGGGGAACTCATTCCAATTGGTGCTACCCTTAGTGTAGCTGCTCTCTCTACCATCTCATTGTACCTTCCTGAATGGAGATTTGGAAGAGGAAGTACACATGGTTTAGCTACAATGTTTCTAGGTTCTAGGTAAAGAGCATTTGATGTGAAGGTTAGTGAAGACCCTTTACAGGATGGAGGAGGCTCCACAAGCCTGTTATATCAAAAGTGATCAGCATCTTCGAGGATTGAGAATAAGTTCTTCTGATCTAAATCTCTACGTCAAAAGTGATGGTGATACCATTGCAATATGGATTACCTGGCCCTTGATGGTAGCAGTGTCAACGCTGTTGAAATAGGATTTTTCTTTTTCTGTTGAAATAATTGACTTAGGCCTCCTACATTACTGTTTATGTGTAGTGTTTTGGCAAAGTGATCATTCCATTTTTGTTTGTCATATGAAATATGCCAAAACATTTCTGGAAAGGTCCAGGATGTGTGACTGTGATGTTGCATCTACAGCTGTGGAGGTTGGGCTGAAATTATCAGCTCGCACTGATTATCCTCTGGTCGATGAGCTACGATGTGTAGACTGTGCGTGGTCTGATTTATCTCACAACCACTCAACTATATGCTTTATAGTGAGTGACCATTATTGGTTCACGTCCAAACCAAACGAAGATCATTGGACAGTAGCAAAATGGCTGCTTAGGTATGTCAAAGGAAATTGATTTTGGCATGCTATATTAGATTTCTAGGGATTTTATATTGATGGGATATACAGACTCGGATAGGGGCTGTTTCAGTTGATGATCGAAACCAACAACAGGCTAGGATTTTGCTGTATATTCTAGTGCAATTTCTTAATAGAGCAAATAACAGCTTGTCATTGTATTATCATCTACAGAAGCAGAGTATAAGGTAGCAGTGAGTGCTACTTGTGAGGCTCTTTTGTTAAGAAGACTCTTGGACGATTTTCAGGTAGATGTTTCATCCCACTCTACTTCATTGTGATGATAAAAGTGTCTTGAAACTAGCGAGGAATCCTGTTTATCATGCTAGAACAAAACATATTCGAGTTTCATCACCATTACATCATGATCAGACAGCTAGTTGATGATAGAGAAATCTGTCTTCAGTTTTGTCCCACAGGAGCAGACTGCATACGTGCTGTCCAAACCACTTGGATCTGGAAACTTCATCAAACTCTGAGACAAACTTTGTGTAGTATCTGGTTTGGTCAGTAAGGAGTACTGATAGTTAATGAGGAATTCAGAGATTTCACTGTTACATTTTTGTGGTTAATAGGGAATTTGTAAAATTTAATTACTAATTGCTAGGAAGCTGGAGGATCATTGTTGCTTCTAGGATTTAGAATATTCATTTGCTAAAGCTAATGATAATGCAAAGAAACCTCTCAATTTCCTCGATAAAACTAAACTTGTGTAATGTCACCCACTATAATATGATTGTAACTTTCAAGCAATAGCAATTAAATAACCCGAAAACATAGACTGAAAACTGTACTTAATGATGCAGATCTGAATTTCCAAAAAAATGCGATTTGATAAAGGAGAATACAAGCTTCAAATTTGCGCCTAAAATCTGATATCTTTTTAGTTGTTTGAAATGAGATAATAATTTCAGTATTTTTGCATGATAGAGCTCCAAAATATGAACCAAAATCTGACCTTAATGAGGAAGAAAACGCCCAGATCTGGTCTGTACTGGCAGCGCTGGAAGGGGAACTGGAAATCCTTGAAAAAATACCTGAAACTTTGCAAAAACCTCAACAAGTATCTCTATAACAGCTGTTAGAAATATTATAAATTGTACCAGCTCTAGATTACTTGCAAATACTCCCAAACTGAGTCGATTTAAGCATATAAAATATCATATAAAGTGCTGATGTAAATCTGAACAGTTCCACAATAAAACAGAGAGAGTTTTCGTTCTCCCAAGTGCTTTTTCCTGAGGGTTTTCGTCCTCAGAAATTTGCTGTAGTGCCTCTTTAGCTCCAAGCCAAAAATATCAAGTTGAAAGATAGTAGAATGATTCTTCTCCAAGTCGACTTGCTTTACATACAAAGGAAATGGCCCTAAAAAGCTACCTAAGACATAACCAATGAAAATTGGTTATTCAAACTATGCACAAAGCACCCAAAGCCCATCTAACCCAGTCGCACTTTTCCTTAGAGGAAATACAAAGTCTTTTATTTAATTTATTTATCATCCCTAAGATCCCCATGACCCCTAAAGCAAGTCGCCAAAACTCCTATAGGATATAAAAGTAATATTTAACACTTTTATCACTTTATTAAGTCCTATAAATTACATTAAGTGCTTAAAAATATTTTATTTTAATGTTGGCACTTAATAATAATTTATAAATGACTTAAGTCCACCTTGTTGATATCCCTTAGCCGTCGGTATACGAATAGACCAAGGGTCTTCAAATTGTTATCCCGGAGAGAGGGACATTTCAGGTCCTCCCTTCCTCAAATTGCTTGCCCACAAGCAATTTCAGATTAAGATGTTCCAATATTTCTGCACCTTCCCATGTAGCATCCTCTATAGGTAGCCCTTTCCACTTTGAATCAAGTATTCACGGATAACTCTATTCCTTAACGTCCTTTCATGTATCTCCAAAATGATTTCTGGTTCTAAGACAAGTTTGCCTTCATCATCCGTAGGAGGAGGCAATTCAATGGAGGAACAATATGCTGTCCCAAAGCCTTCTTGAAACAAGAAACATGGAACACATTATGTATTTTACTTTGAGTTGGTAGTTCAAGCTCATATGCAACCTTTCCCACCTTTCGTATGACTGTGTAGGGTCCATAAAACCTTGGTTTCAATTTTTCCGATCCTTTCCCTTTGAGGGAGGATTGCCTATAAGGTTGCAACCTTAAAAAAATCATGTCTCCCACCTCAAAAGACCTCTCTATCCTTCTCTGATCTGCATAAGGTTTCTGCTGATTTTGGGCATGTGCAAGGTTATCCTTGAGTGCTTTCATGATATCTTGATTTTGTTGTAATAAATTTTTAGCACCTGGTACTCTACTATCAGGAAGAACAATATCAACAAATGAATTTGCATCATAACCATAGAGTGCTTTAAATGGAGACATACCGATGGACATGTAATGAGTGGTGTTGTAGCAAAATTCTCCCAAATAAAGCCACTTAATCCATGCTGTTTGCTGCCCTGTAACAAAGCATCTCAAATACCCCTCTATCCACTTATTTACAATTTCTGTTTGTCCATCTATTTGTGGGTGGTAATTGGTGCTTGGAGTGAGTTCCGTGCCTGCTAGATGAAAGAGTTCTTGCCAAAAAGAACTCATGAACTTGCTGTCCTTGTCACTCACAATATTCTTGGGTAGCCCATGAAGTCTAAAAACATCTTTAAAAAATATTCCAGCCACCAAAGGTCCATCAAACTTAGTGGGAAGAGGAAAAAAATGAGCATACTTGGTTAAACGATCTACTACCACATAGATAATGGTCTTACCTTGGACCGGAGGAAGACCAACAATGAAGTCCATCGAAATACTCTCCCATTTTGATTTGGAATGGGTAGGGGCTGCAAAAGACCTGCTGGAAATTCATGTTGTGCCTTGCTTTGTTGGCAAATAAGGCACTCCCTAATGTGTTGTAATACTTCCTTCTTTAACCCCTTCCATACAAATTTCTCCCTCACCTGTTTGTATGTTTTAAAACCCTTGGTGTCCTGCTAATGGTGAGTCATGGATGGTTGATAAAATTCTGCGTTTAACTTTAGATTCAGGCACTAAAAGAACTCTATTTTTGTAAAGAATGAGATCATCCACCACTTGGTAATTATCATCATTATTTTTCCCATCAAATATATCACAAGCAAACTGATTTTTGGCATATTCTGCTGTTATATCAGCCTTCCAATCTGCTGTAATTTCACTCATAGAACAACAATGAGGTTTCCTTGACAAAGCATCAGCCACTATGTTCTTTTTTCCCTTCAAAATTCAATTTCAAAGTCAAAGGATTGCACTTTACTCACCCATTTTTGTTGCCTGTCATTCAAATCAGTTTGATTAAGGAAATATCTCAAACTATTATGATCCGTTTTGACAACAAATTTGCCACAAACAAGATATTGCCTGAACTTTACAAGAGCATGCATGATAGCTAACATCTCCTTATCATAGATAGAGTATCCCTTCTCTATCATCTTTAAGCTTTCTACTTTCAAATGCTATAGGATGTTTGTCTTGCATCAAAACAACCCCAATTCCATCTCCGGATGCATCACATTCTACCACAAAGGGCTTTGAAAAATCTGGAACAAGTACGGGACAAGAACTCATTACCTTTTTGAGATGCTCAAATGCTTGTTGGGCTGTTGGTGACCACGTGAAAGCTCCTTGCTTTGTCAAATTTGTTAGGGGAGTTGAAAGTTGTGAGAATCCTTTCACAAATCTGCGATAATAACTACAAAAACCCAAGAAACCTCTTAGTTGAGTCAAGGTAGTAGGAGTAGGCCAATCCAAAATGACTTGGATCTTTTGTTGGTCCACATGAACTCCTTTAGCATTGATGACATGTCCCAAATACAAATTTTTCCATTCCAAACTCACATCCGGATAATTTGGGAAAGAGAGATTGCTGCTCCAAAATGTTTAGAATCATATCAAGATGTTTCACATGCTCTTCCCACGATTTACCATACACCAAGATATCATCAAAGAATACCAATACAAACTTTCTCAAATGCTCCCTAAAAATATGATTCATACAGGATTGGAAAGTGGCAGGAGCATTGGTCAACCCAAATGGCATCACCAAAAATTCAAAATGACCAAAGTGGCACCTAAAAGCTGTCTTGTGTACATCCTCATCTCTTACCTTGATTTGATGGTAGCCGGATCTTAGATCAATCTTGGAGAAGAAAACAGCCCCGTGCAATTCATCAAGCAATTCATCTATCCTTGGTATAGGGTACCTATTCTTGATGGTCTTCTTATTTAGCAACCTGTAATCCACACACATTCTCAATGTCCCATCTTTCTTTTTAACCAAAACAACCGAAGAGGCAAATGGGCTAGAACTTGGCCTTATGTGGCCCATCTCCAACAATTCTTTTATCACCCTTTCTATTTCTTCTTTGAAGGCTCTTGGATGACGGTAGGGAGAAGATATGACCGAGTTGACCCGGTTCCAACTCAATTATATGCTGAAATCCTCTTTCCAGTGGCAAGCCATGAGGTAGATCTGCAAAAACATTGCTATGTCTATCCAATATGGACTGGATATCCACATGAATTGATGGCTGTGATGAAAAATCAGAATTGACACGTACTAGGCAATGAGCAGCCCAAGAAATCTGCCTCCTAGTAAAAGCTCTCTCCATGCTTTTGGCGGTTACTACTTGAGGAGTTCCACCTCTCAATCCCTGTAATATAACTTCCTTGCCTTGGGATTTAAATCTCAGCTCCATGGTTTTGTAGTTTTGAGTAAACTCACCCAAAGATTGCAGCCATTGAACTCCTAAAACAACATCCGTTTCACCAATCCCAATGACATAAAAATCATCACATATCTTGTACCGTCCCAAAGTAATTTCTAGTTGAGGAATTTTCTTGGAACATGCAAGAGTGTATCCATCCACAACCGTCACATTGAATCCTTGAAAGTCTTCCACTTTTAACCCCATTCTTGTCACTAAACCTTCATCAATGAAATTATGAGTAGCTCCACTATCAATCAAAGTTATGATCCTTTGTCCCTGAAGAACACCCTTAATACGGAAAGCATGATATCTAGGAGCTCCGGATATGGTGGCCAATGTTCCATCATTGGATTCTTCTTTTTCTTCTTTTGTTTGCTCTCCCACTTCTTCATGATCAGCCCCCTCTTCTTCTTCCTCATCATCTGAAATAATCTCTATGTAGTGGGCTGCCCCCTTTGGAAGACAATGATGATTAGGAGTCCATGGATCCCTACAATGGAAGCATAACTTTTTCCTCCTAAGCTCGTTTCGGGACTCAATCTCCTTGTTGTTTTTGTTCCAATCTGTTTTGCCTTGAAATGGTTTACCTTGCTGTCCATAGTTTGGTGCCTTTTGCCCACTAGATGAAGATGATTTTGGCTGCCCAAACATCCCCTTTGGCTGCCCATATGCTGCTGATTTTTGCTGCAGGTTTTTATTCTTTGGTACTGCTTTTCCAAGTCAAAAGCTTTCCTAATAGCTCCCTGTAGAGATGGTGGATTAAATGCTTTCACAAGCCCCTTTAGTTGCTCTTCTAACCCTTCTAAAAACAATAATACTAACCTCTTTTCACTGATATCCGGAACCATAACTGAAATTCTTTCGAATTCAAATATATTTTTCCAATGATCCTTCTTGTTTAAGTTGAGCTAGCTCTCTTAAATACATATCCGGATCTGTCCTATCAAACCTCTCAATTAAACATGAACTGAAGTCTTCCATAGTGGTAATGGAACCATGACCTTGGGTTATCAACCCATGGTACCACCATTCATGAGCTATCCCCTCTAGATGAAGAGTTGCAAATTTGAGGGCTTCCTCTTCATACATAGGATTTAAGGAAAAGTAAGTATCAAGTTTTTGAACCCAAGCTCTAGCTGAACATTTTTCGATGCGATCAAAAGGTAAAGTAACCTTCCCTAACTTATCTTTGGATATCTCTCCTTGGTGTTTCATGTTGGATCCTCTAGTGTCTACTTGCATTTTTATTATTTTTAAGTGACAAAAATCTCTAAAAGGTAACATATCTCTTACCCTCAGTGAGTTGCGTATATTCATCTCCATAGGCCTCCACATCGTCCACGTCACTTTGTATCACTTCCTCAATTGGTTCCTCTCTATGGAGAAATTTGGCTTTGAAGGTTGTATGTGAAGTGTTTGAAGCATTCCTATTTGCCCCCATGGAGCTGCCCTCTCGTACATTAGTATTCCCCGATTAGGAGTTGTAGTATTACCCTGTAAAGCCATAGCCAAGTCATGAATTGAACTAGTAAAAGCATCACGCATTTCCCTTGATTTTCCCTCATTGCCTATTGTAGCTCTCTTTGAACCACCGCTTATAGTCTCATTCATATAGCTAAGGGCATCATTGGGAGGGGGTCGCTGACTATGTTCATCCATTGTACCCTTTTTTGGAGTGTTCCTTCTATGATAAACTATATGATCCCTGGCTGATTGCATTCAAGTTTATCACTATTGATTTATTCACAAGATGGGAGGAAAACTAGCTCTGATACCACCGTAATGCCCCCACTATAATATGATTGTAACTTTCAAGCAACAACAATTAAATAACCCGAAAACATAGATTGAAAACTGTACTTAATGATGCAGATCTGAATTTCCAAAAAATGCGATTTGATAAAGGAGAATACAAGCTTCAAATTTGCACCTAAATCTGACATCTTCTTAGCTGTTTGAAATGAGATAATAATTTCAGTATTTTTGCATGATAGAGCGCCAAAATATGAATCAAAATCTGACCTTAATCGGAAGAAATCACCCCTGGATCTGTGCATCTTGGTAGCGTTGGAAGGGGAACTGAAATCCTTGAACAAACACACGAAACTTTGCAAAAACCTCAACAAGTATCTCTATATCGAGTTAGAAATATTGCAAATTGTACCAATTCTAGATTACTTGCAAATACTCCCAAACTAAGTCGATTGAAGCATATAAAATATCATATAAGTGCTGATGTAAATCAGAGCAGTTCCACAATAAAGCAGAGAGTTTTCGTTCTCCCAAGTGTTTTTTCCCGAGGGTTTCGTCCTCGAAATTTGTTTGTAGTGCCTCTTTAGCTCCAAGCCAAAAATATCAAGTTGAAAGATAGTAGAATGATTCTTCTCCAAGTCGACTTGCTTTACATACAAAGGAAATGGCCCTAAAAGCTACCTAAGACATAACCAATGAAAATTGGTTATTCAAACTATGCACAAAGCACCCAAAACCCATCTAACCCAGTCGCACTTTTCCTTAGAGGAAATACAAAGTCTTTTTTTAATTTATTTATCATCCCTAAAATCCCCATGACCCCCTAAAGCAAGTCGCCAAAACTCCTATTATTTAGTGATAGTGGACCACATTCTCTGTTCTTTTGGAGCAATAAAGGAGATGCAGGGTTCTTGCATTCAAAGGGAAAAAAAGAGATCACACCAAATTTTGGAAAAAATGCAAGATGACGTAAATGCAAAAGAATTGTCAAAACAGTACAAGCAAGAGAAAAATCATATGAAGATTAACAACGTACACCTCAATCCTCTGAAGTTGCCAGCAAAGCTTAATTAAGAATCAAGCCAAAAAAATTTCGTTCACAGCAAGTCACAAAGTTTACAATACTAAACTATGACCCATGTACTATACTGGAAAAAAAACGTGTAGCTTGAAAATTACAATTTTAGAAATGTCAAAATGCATCCTTTCTTCTGCACCAGATTCTTGGAAACTCAAAATTTGATATTATTTTCCGAAGCTATGTGGTTGTTGAAGCGGAGTGAGAAGGACCAAGTCGTTGATGAAAGAAATACTGTTGAGAAATAGAGAACTAAAAGGATATCTAGTTGCGCAATCCACAATCTTTATAGTAGAGTTTGTGCTCCTCATCCAGGGCAATGTGTCAACCCTAGGGTGAAGAGTTACTAGGCCCAAAGCAAACATTATATCACTGATGAAGTGGTTAACTGTATCTTCAAGATTATCTATCCACTAAGAAAAGATTCATTGGAGAAAGGAAGACATTCATTAGTGGACCCATAGGTAGATAGAAACACACCAAAGGCGGGCTGACCGAGCGTCATGAAGCCAGCATGAAGTCAAAGTGTCTTGACCATTTTACATGAGCATTTGCAGATATCATTTTTTTGCGTTGATATAAGCTTTCTAAGCAATATATGAGTTCAAAAGTAAAGTTAAATTCATGTATAACTTTACAGCCTTTTGGTGGCATTTGATCATTATCACATTCATCACAAATTCTCTCCAAATATGTAAAAAAAATAAAATTTAATGCCTTGGCAGTAGAGTTTTCTTGTATGTTTCAATCTACTTTTCTCTTTTAATTCAAATATTCTCTTTCTTGTTGATCTTTCTACCATTCTTTTTTGCTTAAATTAATGAGAAATCATATTAATAAATTAAATCAATCAATGCATAAATCTTAGAATAGATACAGGTGGCAGTTGGTTATCCTATGTTGATGGGTTTGCTGCACTCATGCGGAGCCACACCAACCAACCAAATTTATATCATATGAGCTGAAGATAGAATTTTCACTTTGGGCATTTAAATTATGTGGAAGGTTATTTTTTAAGGCATTTATAGGTGGAGGTTTTAAATACAAAAGAAATAAGGTTGGTCCATCACTTGTACATTAAGCCATGTATTTTTTGTGCACCTATGGGGTCATCAAATGATTAGATATTTTTTGACGCGACTTGTTGCGATGACTGCGTTTAATTCAAACACTAGTTTGGAAAGCCGCATCAAATAACTTTTATTCAAACAACAAATGGTACTTTAGTTTCCAACTACAATTACAACTGAAGCCTGCTCAATCATTGGCTCCTCTCCCCTACATGGACATGGAGGATTCATGTCTTTGCTAATAAAGATATCTTATTAATTAGAGGGTAGGAGGCATTTCTTACCTTCTGAAGGCTAGCTTGAGACTCAAAGTGTTTTGATAGCCATTTGTTGGGTCCGCAGGAGTTAAAACACACAATCATGAATTAGTGAGCATAGGTATGAACATGATGCTGGCAGTTAATGCCAAATAGATCCTACAAAGGATTGCCATGATAGTTTTGGCGATGGCCATACTCAAGTCCTCGTCTACACACTAAGTGCTTAAGTAGGATGTGTATGTACCTACCTATGTAGATCTGTAGTACATGCCTGTGTACATGTGTATGTATATATGCTGTAATTTATACAAATAAGAGCAACCAAAAACCAAAGATCTTTCATTATTGAGGTCACTTTGGATCAAAATCTTCCTTCTCAGCTTTCCCCAGTCTAATTATAAATGTACTTTGTTTTCTTGGATTTTTTTATGTATCATAGGGCCGAGTAGATGATTTTATTGCAACATCTAATCAATGCATGGTCACTTAGACTAATGAATCCATGGTAGTTGGTACAATATTTGGGAAAGTCATTTTTTGAATCTCATCCCATGTGATGATATATTAGCAAAGGGAGATGAGACCAGCTTTTGTTAGACATAATTTCTAGAAGAAATTCCTCATTTGATAGCTTCTATTTTCTCCTGCACAAATGGAATCGTACATGTTCTAGGAGAGCTTGCTTACTATCAATACCAATTGAAGGAACATGTTGAATCTTCTGCAGATCTATATTTATTAATTGAGAAGAATACTTAATTCTTGCTTTGAATTTTGATAGTAGGAAGAGATAGTGATCAGATTCTCGGTAGAATAAAAGTACATAAGAATTCAGCATTTCTGAAGGTTTTGAATATTATGTGTACCTTTAAGATGTCAAGTCATTTTCTAGTTTTTGAGTCGAGCAGAGTTCCTTTTTGTTGAGTTTTCTAAGCTGAGATAAGTTTTATGGTGTTTGATATTGATCGCAGGTATTTTGGTAATGAGCCAGATCATATTACCACTTTTGAGCAAGCTAAAGACGTGGAGGGAACCATACATGAAGCCATAGTTCAAATGCGTAATCACAAGGTATCATAAATAAATTATTAGACTAAATTTCATTAAAAAAAATTGACTGGAGATAGCTACTAGTTCAAAGAATGTTAAAAAAACAAAAGGGTTGTTTAAAGAAATGAGACAAAACTAGATATTTCATACATTCCAACTAAGCAATATGGATAAATATTAATAATGATTTTTTGGGCAGCAAAGTTTGAGATTATGTTCAAATGACAAAATAATCCAAAAAGAATGGAATAATTAACTCGAAAATTATCCAAATAATGCTCAAATTGAGTGGCATAACCAAGGATTCCCAAATGTCACGCCCATAGAGAAATGCAAAAACGATAAAGCTATGGAAGGTTCAAAGTCTTATCTTTCATGTCCTAGAATTAAAGCTTGAAGCATTGTCTTTCTGATACATCGAGGGTAGGAAATCCCTAGCTTTCTCTAACCTGTGAAATTAGACATATATTAGTGAAGGTTCCTATTAAGAAGGCTTTGGTTACCACTTCGATTATATTCTCTCTGGAAGTACACTTAATCCATTTAAATTCCTTCACAGAAGTGTTAAAAGTCAGATTTCTACCTTTTCTAGATTTACTTTAACATGGATATGACAAAATGTGTTAAAGATATGCAGTTATTGTTGGATTCTTCCAACTATGTTTGATATCAACACGATGTCATAAATACAAGACAATGGAAATAAGAACTTGATAAATGCAAATGTTGTCCTAACTAGGTGAACTTGAAATATGAACTTTATTTTAAGAAGATTGTTATAAAGTGTGCTATAAAATATTCAGTTATCGTTGGTTTCTTCCAACTATGTGTGATATCAACATGATGTTATAAATAAAGCCCAATGGAAACAAGAGCAGCAATGCTGCTAAGTACTGCCATAGTGGCAGCAAAGGTCAACTGATCAATGCTTCATGATGATGCCTGTGTATGCATTCTTGTCCCTGTCAATGGTGTAGAAGAGCTCAAACAGATTTTCGTTGTTGTTACAGACCTCCTCGTTATCAAATGCATCGGGGATATGATGCTAGCAGCGCCATGCATTTAGTGAGGCCATTGTTGTTGACGTCCATGTTATTTGTGACGCGTATTATTTTTAAGAAAAAACCCATAATTGACTAAAGGCTTCCAGGTTGTGACCATGAATGTTGGCTTATCGAATCTCCACGCAAGAACTAAAAAATAGGAATCCAGGCCATACAGTCTTAAAGTATCGTAATCATAGCCATCCATTGCAACTACTGCTGAAGGCCACAATAACATCTTAATGTGTAGGCCAATCAAATTGTAGATAAATGACATTTTGTAATTATTTTGTTAAGAAATGTGCAAGTTTAGTAATATTTATTATGGATTTCAAAAGTGTTTATTAGTTTAGAGCAGCAATGCTGCTTAGTACTGCCACAACACTTACGTGGAACTCTTGGTTTAAATGATCTAAATGAAAAGAGGAGCTCCTGGTGTGTTAGTTGATTGGCAAGGAATATCATAGTTTTTGAATTAAATTAACAACAATCGTTATTGTATTTATTAACAAAGAATTACAGTTTTTTGACCCTCTAATAAAAGAAATTGAAAGTGTGAAATCATAGTAGAATTGTCGCTGAGAATGAAATTTCGATTATGCGTTGAACGTCGGAAGTTCAACACAAATTTAGATGAAATAATAACCATTGAGAACAACATTTTTCTATAAAATAATTGTTTTCTACAAACTCCATGAAGGTTGATAGATACATCTCAACTCGTAATAAAGCGAATTGAACCAATTGCAAACATGTAAGACAAAACTTAAGTTTGGGGAAACAAAATGATTGGCATTTACAACCTGCAAAGACTTGTTCATGGATGGTCACAATGTTAAGAAGAAGAAATCCATAAAGACAATATAATCAACACGAACAACCAAATTCTAGAGAAAATAAAATCATAGAAACCATTACCACGAAGAACAAAACACAGACAGATCTTTCTGAAAAACATCTCACAATTCACGGAATATTAGGACATACACATAAGCACAGATATTAATGGGCAATATTAAATTTACACGCCTATTTTGAATGTAGACTGTTTCGGCTTAATCACAACCCCGTGCTAGATTTACTGCTCCAGCGAGCTACCAGATTTATTGCTTTAATGCCCGATCAATGGTGTTTAAGTGGCCATGTGGCATAATCGCATGCAAGGTGTCAACAGTTTCCACCGTCGATGCTCTGAAGTGCAAATCCGGCTTTCTGACTTCCAAGCTGTGTATTTCAGGGCTAATTTCGATCTGTAATGGAGGTGTTCAACACCTACATTCCCTCGAGAAAAATTTCCATGCAGAAGAAGAAATATCATGTATTTTTAAGCTTTCGAGGCGAGGACACAAGGCAAAATCTTGCGGACCATCTGTTCGAATCGCTCAGTGCTGCGTTCGTGTTTTTCTTGACAGCGAGAGATTAAGAAAAGGGGAGGACATTGGCCTGAGCTTGAAGCAAGGCGATTCAGGGCACAGATATTCACATTCCTATATTCTCCCCAAATTATGCCAAATCTGCGTGGTGCCTCAAGGAAGTCACGGAAATGTCAAGATCAAAAGGGCTCATCATTCCTTTGTTTTATGGGGTCGAACCAACAGATGTCAAATATCCAGATCAACGCCCAATGTATGCAGATGCTTTTAACGCACACGATCTTAATCGCAGGCATAAACCAGAGACAGTTAGTGAGTGGAAAAATGCTTTGCGATTCATCTCGTCTCTTTCAGGATGGTCCATAAATACAACATCCGGGTAGGCTTTAAGTCAGTCTTGAAATAAATTGTATTAAATATCATGACATCATCATTTTCTCGAAATTGCTGAAGCATGTAATAACATCTCAATTTGGAAGCCAATCAAATTGAAGATAAATGAAATTTTGTAATTAGTTTGTTAAAAATTGTGCAGGTTTGGTAATATTTATTAATGTCAAAATTGTATTTTTTTAATGAAAGTAATAACAATCCTTGATTGGTTGAAAAGTGTGAATAATAATAACTGGTTATGCAATTGTGAAACCTATAGTTACACTGCCATGGGCAGTACTAATAACAACTCGAAATATGAAAACATCATTCTAACTAGTTGAACTTGAAATAGGTTTTTTGAAAGATGATTGCCATAAAGGCCAAAGAGTGTGGATGAGAGTGGGCACCCCTGCTTTACTCTAATATTACTGTGGATATGATCTACATGTCTTAAAGAGGTTGGTCTTTAGAAACAAACCTCTCATATAAATTTATAGCTATATTGGCACCACTCATGCAAAAAATGCATGTTTCTAATCATCTAGAATAGCAAAAGCTTAGGTACATTGTCAAAATGTTTATAGAAAAATACGGTCTTTATGCTTAATCCTTTCGATGTGCTATGAGGATTATTGTTAGAAGGATTTGGTCAGTAGCTTGGGTTAAATGAATGCTTCTCTTAGAGATATATCTCAAGTAAGTTGGTTCTTTCTAATAAATAAACATATATTTATTCGTACTGAATCGAGATTATATATTAGAAAAATTCAAAGCAACTATCTGTAGAAATCAATTTGTTTGGAGGGATTGATTATTGATGGGGGACAACCATTACTTTGTATTGCACCCGTTATATGCTAAGTTACTGATTTGGTTCCGAATTGGGTTCGGGTTCAAAGAAATGGATTAGCCAGTACAACAATTTTTTTGGCTTTGATATGGCTTTTGTTCGGCCATATAAAAATAAAAATATAGAAATTATGGCCTAATAAATGGAAATTCTTTTTTTTGTGTTTCACATAGTTTTTTAAAATTGGAAAGCGTTTATTATTATATTTTATTGTTTCTTTATGTTTATTTTCAAGCAAAAATGATAAAAAGACGATTTTTTTTGCCTTGGGTTCTTCATCTGTTCTGGCCAGATTCATCAGAAGAACCTGGACAAATCAGGGCTGCCCAGGACAAATCCTGGCTGAATCCATGAAGAACTGGACCCCTACCCCATAACTAGGATGTACTGAGGCAGGTTTTTGCTGCTTTCCTAGGGGAATCTGTACCTTGGGTTATATGTACATCTGGAACAACTTGACATTCAGTGTGGTTAATAAAAACAAATCTGAATTGTATGTCAAAGGATGCAAAAATAAGATTAAAGATGGCTTTTGAGAATCAACATCAATTGGATCAGTCTAATGCTTCAAGCTATTTTTCCTCGCTGATTAGTTTACTTAATTAAAACTTGAAGGGTTAGGAAGCATACATAGATTAGCAATACCAAGCTTAACAGATGGAACTATTTCTTAATAATGTATTTTGGAATTGAAAAGATACGATACAGATATAGAAGAAGGTTCTTCAATGATTTCTAGGTGTTTTTATCCACTGTATTTTTCTTATCTCTGTACTTCCAAACAATAATGTATAATGCCCATTATTCCTACATTTCTCTCATTGTTTATTGTTTTCCATTGTTATATTTTTGCAGTAGTTCGTATGAATTTTGTGTGCATGATTAATCCTTAAGCTACAAGGAAACATGGTTGCTCCTCATCCTCTACTCTTTTTGGTATATATGTTAATAAAAAAATGAATGAATTGAGTCTCAACATCTATGTTTGTTTGTGGATGATTTTTCTCCTTGCTAGAAGAGTTTTAGTGCAATTGGATTCTTTGTGACCTTTTGTTATCCCAAGTCGTTTGAAGTCAACCCATGCAAGACAAGGTCATGATTTTCAATGTCACTGATATGGCTTCTTTGTTGCTTCTAGAGAGATAATGGGTCCAAGGTATTTTCTAGGATGTGCCCGCCAAACAAATGTTTTACTGTCATATAACCTGTAATTTGACCAAGGTCGCAATTTTCAACATCACCAATATGGCCTTTGTTGCTTATAGAGAGAGAGAGTGTCGATAATCTTTTCTATGATGTGCATCTGTTAAACAATTGTTATACCCTCACATAACCTTTTTGTTTCAATGGGTAAATAATTTCTGAGCCTAGCTTCTCTTTCATGTTGGGAACACATCAAGGGAGCCCAAACTATTACACTATTCCCATCATTTTATTTGACATTTTGAAAAGTTTGATTTCCAAAATGCTCATCAAAAAGGGTCCTGATAATCTCTAATTTATATACTTAATTGAGTCGGTAAAATTCATTTAAATGTATCTTCAAAAATTGTTTAGAACTTTTTTTTTAAAATATTAACTTTAGTCGAAGGGCCCTTGGTCTATTGGTGTTGTTGTATGGCTTTCAACAAGCCCACTAGGGATCAAGTCTTCTGAGTGCAAGGCCTGGAGACACCCGACATAGAGAGTCAAATGGTTGAGGCTAGGATCATGCCCTAGGTGATTTTGACGACGTGGATGCCCCTTACCCATAGCTTTTTAGCTGAAGGTGCTCATTGGTTTAGTTTCTTGCTTACTTTGCATTGTTGAATCTATATGTTTCCCTCCGAACTTAGGCAGAGATGTCATTAAACTATGTAATCCAATGCCCAATTATACGACACCCCTAGAGGTGCTCAATCAAAAAAATATTAACTTTTTATCTTGTAACAATATCAAAGGGAATAGGCTCTTTTGCTACTTGGGTTTCCGGTCCGTTGGAAATCCTTTCTGGGAGGGAGGATTTGATGCTTGTCTAGACTAGTGATCGAGAGTGCTGCATTCTCTATTGTACTTGTGGTTCATTTGAGGTTTTAACCCCATTGATGCATTTATAGGTACATGCTGACCCTTTGTTGATGGGGATTTTGCTCAGCTCGAAGCTTTTGGCTCCAAATTCTGACCCTGTTCTTGATCCCTTTGCTGCCCTCTTGTGCATTTATGCAGCTAGTCATGTTGATCAACATGTTTCACTATTTATTTTGTAGTCCTTTTGGTGTCTTCTTCCGACTTTGTGCATTCAAACCACTTTCCCCATTGGTTTCATTATTCTGTTTAGCTTTTGGTAGCGGTCTTGGTTGGAGGAGGGTTTCCCATCCTCCCTTGTGGTGGTTATGATTCTTGAGCATCTATGCTCTTTTACTTGGAGTATCATGGATGGTTTTGGCCTTGGCCCATTCAACGTGGGCTTGAATTTTCTTGCGTGCTTCTTGCTGTTGGCTATTTCCCATTGGAGGAGCTTTCTCCTTCCCGAGTTGGAGTAGGAGGTTTTACCTTTTTAGCCAATTTCATCTAGAGAAGATCCCCTTCTACATCTTTGTTTGTCTAACCAACATCAAGCTTATGTGCTTGTGAAGGCTTGTAAGTGGGGAGCTTGGCTTATGCACCGTGTTTCCTATTCTCCTGTACATTCATGGTGATCATGGCATTAAACAAGGTTACATAGGTGTGCAGTGGATGTCGACCGTCTCTTGGCTTCTCAGAGATCAATTTTTTATGGTTAGGCATGGACCAAACATCTGTTCAGTGAACAATGTAGAAGCTTGTGATTGCTTTCCAGTATCATGTTTTACATATTGTTCTAGACTTCTAGCATATGTGTTGGTTGTATTACTCCCCTACCAATTGGGAGCGATCAAGTTTCCTTGGTGGATCCTTTGCAGTTTTAGACCTTGTTGCAGTCTTACTTACTGCTATTTTGGAAGTTTTACTACTACTCTCTTTGTCATGCCCATGTCACACCACTTCAGGCACCTTTTGAAGATTATACATGTTATTAAATACCATGCTCCTAGCTATGTCACACGACTCTAGGAACGTGTTCAATATTGTACATTTTGATGACTACCATGCTTTTGTCCATGTCAAATGGCTTCTAGGTGTTCAAACACATTTGACATACAATTCCAATGGATAACACGGTCTTCTGGACATAATTTTATACTTTGTTATACTAGATTTTGAAAAACTCTACAACCCATCATCAATGGGGACTTGCCACAACTGGAATTAGGCACACAATTGTTCAATCGAATTGGAGGGATTGGTCCATATTGGTCATCTTTGAGAGTATAACTTTCCCATCAAATTTTCAAATCCATAGCTCGTCTCATGTTTCAGAGGGTTCTTGGTGCACCTTTAAACAAATTGAAATATGATATGCAAATGCACTCACTAAGCCTTTGATAAGCAACACCAACAAGAACATTGCCTTCACCCTCCGTTCCTAATTATTCTACTCCCGCATTTAAATGAGTCTCACTCTATGTCTGCAAATTAAAAGGAAGTGAGCTCGACCACAAATTAGAGAATAAAGCATATTAATAGGTAGTTTCTATATTGGGGAGGAAGGAAGATGTCATTTATTTTTCAAAATTTGTGTCAAGTACAAAGAATAAATTTTTTTATAAAATGGGCATCTGTTTGGCACAACAAAATACGTCATCCTGTCTTTGGTGTATATTGTTCTTTTAAACCTCAAGAATGTTACAATGTAGTTAAAAGTCTTGATCACATGATTAAAGTCACCTACAAATGTTGTGTTGGTAGCCTTTCAACAAAGATGGAGCTCAAAGTATTTTATTATACAATATTTGCACTATCCTTGTTCAATGTTATGTATTTAACATATTTTTTTGATATTTGTTCTGAAACAGAAGCTCTAAAGAATACCCAACTAATGTCACTTGCTCAAGCTAGTCAACAGGGGCTGATAAGCATAATCCTTGGTCCTTGATTTTTTCTTAGAGAAGATTGCTCTTTGATATACCGAACAAATTGTCAGATAAAACATCCATTTCACTATGTTGCATTTTCTTTATGAAGTTACATTGAATGGAATGTATTAACATTATTATTGGGGTGTCTGCTTGAATTGAAGATCTACCATAGTGGATTACGCTTGCCTTTACCAATGGGGGAGACCATCAGTCACATCCTATTTCTTCGGATGTCTACTGAGAACCAACAAATTCTACTACATGAAGATCCCAACTTGGTATTGTCTCAGAGGTGGGCTTGTTTATTTTATGAAGGGTACCAAAAAATTCTATGATGATCTTCACTTGCAAGATTATTCTTGTTGAATTGCAGATAATAAATCATGTGGATGTTATATTTTGCAGAGATGTTGACTGTGTATAGATCACCACCACCTTTCAAGTCCTTCAGATATGTTCTTAATGGTAAGCAACATGATATAGATGAAAGTTCAAGCCAACAAGAAACATATTTCAGTGAATTAAACAGAGGTGTTAGACTGAGATTGCAACTGGGCAGTCATTGCTCACCCTTACAACACTTGTATAATAAATCTTTTCCCGAAGACAAGAAGTTCAAGACGGAGATGGATATGAATCTGCGAGGGACTCACATAGACTTCCAAAATCATGGTTATGAAACGATGGGAGTTGCGTTCGATGGTTTTCCTGAACAATGGCTCTGCAAATTCCAGCCATGTTGTCATGTCCCTCTTTGACAAACATTCATTTCCTAGGGTAAGAAATTTACCATGAAAAACACAATTTGAAATTTAATTCTATACCATCAATTAGATTTTTTAAGGCTTATTTTTTCCTATATCATTATCAAAATGTGTATGAAAATCTTCCATCTGGATTGTTTCATCTCATTGTAGGGTAGCCCAAGCCTGCAGATATAATATAGTGTTGATATTTTAAAGAAAATGCATCTTTGATGATGTTAGTCTGAAACATTCTTAGATATGTGAAGCATACCTCTAAACATTTCTCAAATCCTCAACCCTGGAAAATAACATTACCAACGATTGTAAAAAGTGAAAATCACACTGTATTTTCAATTATTGGAAAATTAAGCCATTATAAGTACAAGAAAAGTGTTTACAATGTGAACATAGAATGTATTTTTTTGTATCCATTTTATTTTATGGATTTTTCCACAAAAAATATACTCTTATGTACTCTTTTAATTTCTTTGGTTGGGTGTATGTTTTGTTTTTTTTTATATGTTTACTTCTTTTCTATTATCCATGGTGCATTAGGAGCCTCCTCACTCTGTTATCTTTGTTGCTGTCTTTTCTTGTCCTCCTGACCTACATTGGTTTCTTGTGGACATCAATATAATTTCATTTCACTTTGTGGCTACAGAAAATATTGTACATAGGTGTTGGAATTCTTTTTGGAGTTTTTACAATTGTTTGCATTGTTTTTGCAGCAACAATCTTTGACAATGATGGATGGTTCTTCAACATCAATGCACCAACAAATAGACTCTCTAGGAAATGGGAACTTTCCACATCGGTTGTTTAGAAACAGAAACAACATCTATGGGTCATAATGAGGTTTGAAGTTTAGCTTGGACAAAACTTTCCTTGGAAATGTTTTGCAGGTACTTGTTGCGATCATGCCTTGCTATGATTTTGATTAGTACATACATCCAAAGAAATCAAGGTTTTATTGCGATGGAAAGATTCATAATGTTATTATGTTGAAGAGAGGAGAAATTTGAGAGAATACATGAGCCAAATGAAGGTGAGGATGAGGAATTATATACCTTGGATATGACATGCAAGAGAATGTTGTAAGGAGTGCAGAGCTTATGGAGTTGAATTCATCAATAGTTTCTATTTTCTATACTGTTCTTCTACATGGTTATCTACAAGTGGGCAATTTTCTTGTAAATATTAATCAAATTTCATTTGTCTAGTATTCAATGCGAGACATAATTTTTTTGTTAAGGATCACAATGGGAGTTTCTAATATGGGAAATTCTCAGCCTCAACAAGGTCTGTATAGTGTGCATGTTTAAAATGCGAGCTTGGAGCTGTTGAATAACTTGATAGACATTTCAAAGTGTATTTAAATACAAAGATTCAAAAGGATTGTCAAAGTGTAGTTGCTTTCCTTTTCATTTGTCCAGGCATATTAGATGCCATCATATTCAATACAAAAACTGACAGTGCAATTGTTGAAAACATTTTTTTATATTTGCAATAAAAGTTGAAAGCTTCATGGAACTGGGTATAAATAGATTGAGACAATTATGTTATTCATATGGGATGAATGCAGTTAAAAAATATTAATTGTATAAAAATTCTTGGTGATACATGGTATTCTTAAATCTCAACATGGCTTTAAAAAGCTTGTAATGTCCCTTTCTAGGACAAAAACCAAAAATAAGGGTTTGGCCACAAACCCCGAGAATCAGATATGAAAATATACCAACACCAACAAATGAAAATAATCTGATTTTATGACAACAGTTCCAACAATAATATAAACCCTAGCAACGAACTGTAAAGGGCTTAAATGCACCATAAAACCATGCACAATAGCTGAAAACACTTCTAAATAATTATTTCATGTACAACAACACTTATCCATTCAATTTGCAATAAACAAATGGAGAAAACCCAAGATAACACACTGTTGTAATTAAATTTGGAACAATAGTAGGACAGCCACAAACCAAGGCTGAAAATGATAGATATACTCCACCAAAAATCACAAAAACATAGATTCCATCCTTATAAATTATGCCGAATCAGAATATCACATAAAATCTGAATTTTGTGCTCTAAAAGGTATTAAAATCTAATTTCATGCCTTAGAAGGCACCCAAATGCTATCAAACCCTAGTCACACCTAGGAAGAGCTCAACAATGCATGCAAACCCTTGTAGATGTCTTCTTTGATCTTCTAATGTCCAAATTTGCAAGAGGTCTTCAAGTTGTCTTCACTTTACCCAAAAATGGAGAGTTTTCATCCTCCAACCAATCACAAGTAATGTTTTCATCTTCCTTGGAAAAACCACACAATTGTATTTTCGCCCAAAAGTGGAATGACAATGAACAATCAACCCAAAATCAAGTTGAGTAAATGCCTAAAATTGATGATGAAAATGAAGTCACTAAATTCCTTTATATCCTTCCTTGGTGCCCAAAAGCCAAAATAGAAGGATTGATTTCATAAAACTTCTTTGAGTCTTTTAATTTGCTTTTATGACCTCCAAACATAGACAACCTACTTAAACAAAAGAAAATAAAAAGAAACATTAAAATTAACAAAAGAAAAATGAAATGTAATGTAATTCCTTCCTCAGCTCATTTAAGCTTTTTGCCACATACGGAAAGGGAATGGCAAGAAGTTCATTGTTAGGCTATCAAGTCAAAAAGGGGGACATTACAGTCCTCCCCAAAATTGTTTGCCCCCATAGTTGCAAATTTCACATGCACCAAATATCATCATATCAAAGTAAAAGAGCATGTTGTAGTGCTCCCATAGTTTGGATCCTGTGTCTATTAGATGTATGGGCTTCAACCCAAACAAACTAATACCTCTACTACCATTCTCTCCATGGAAGTCTTCATCATCCTCTATTTCAAAAACAACAATGACATTACCTTCCTTTACATGCTCAGCTATACAAAAATCCCTACAAACGTCGTCATAATTTTCATGGAATCTTATCCAATTTAAGGCTATCAAATCAGATTTGTTCTCTCCTTTTAGTTGAAACCTTCTTCCTATATCAACCTGTGATGGAATGCTCTTCAAAAATGAAAATTCACTCTTGTTCATGGCTGTTAATGGCAGTCCCATATCTGATTTTTGTAAATTCAGCCCTATAACCATGGCATAATAACTACCTAATGGAAATCTTATTAAGAAAGACAATTTCATGAGTAATGTAGGGATTGAAAGTAGTTTTACATAGGCTGAAAATTTAAGAACAACAGGTCTACGATTGAAATCAGCCGGCATCTTGGCCTTTAACTCCGGAGAATCAACCTTCCTTGCTTAACACTCCTATGAATTTTGATTTCATCAATTTGCAAGTGGAATCCCAACTCCTTGTGAATTTTGAGGGTAATTTCCTCTAAAATTTGGAGCTCTTGACCCCCAAAAACAATGTGTGCCTCAACTGAACTTAAAAGAAGGAAGTCAAAACAAAATTCATACCTCTTCATGGGGCCATGAAACTGAAAAGTAGAATCATCATCATTCTTTTCTACAACTGCAAATTCATCATAATTGCTCCCCCTTTCCCATTTTTCCTTTGGTTCATTCATGGAACCATGGGTTAGCAATATATAGAAAAGAAAATCAGAATCCTTATCAAGCTTAGGATGCCTCAAACATGCCATGCTAGAATTCTCCCCCACTTCATACAAACTCATCAAATTCCTTCCCTTCCATAAGCAAAAGAGGAAAAATCAAAACTGAAATCCTTACCTTCATCTTTTTTGAGTTTCAAGGGTTCACCCGGATTCCAAGGATGTGAGCAATCTACGTAACTCTTCACATGATGAACTTCTAAAGTTCCATTCACGCTATTCCAAATATGGTTGTAGTTGTACCAATGCAATTTCTTGCTCCAAATCAACATTATAGTGGCTGAAAACTCTTCTAAAATAGCGATAAACAATCCCTCTTTGATGGTAGGTGAAAAACTCTTCCCCCTTGTGATTGAAAACACTTTGGTGATTGTCTTAAAAAGGGTTAACCAACTGGTTTTGATGTGGACAACAACAAAAATAATTAGATAACAATTGTCATACCTCAAATTCTTTATAAAAATCAACAATATGGGGATTAAAATGCTTTAACAACATCAAAGAATTGAAAATTACTTTATGTGTATGTGGCTACAAATACAATGTTGATCAAACTGAAAATGTTGATAACAATAATATGAACTTTTATGACATCATGCCTTGAATCCCATAAAATATGATTTATATTACTTACATTGGTTCCACCAATTTCCAGCTGAGTTATAATACATAGGGCAACAAGATAACATCTATCTTGTTCACTTCCAAATGCAATATTTATGAAATCAACATCCACTTTCCTTGGAAGACTTCTTCTAAGAGTATGCACATGAATTAAGAATTGAAAATCTCTATGATACCATTGTTGTTTTAACACTGAAAGTGTGGTGATTATCTTACCATGTGCAGCCCATAGATCTTGCCTTCTTCCGGTAATTATTTCCATCCTCTTCGTTGTAGCAACTTGAGGATCTCCACTTGTCATGCCTTGAAGCACAACCTTTTGATCACCAAGCTCGAATCTCAATTCCCTAGCTTGATAGTTTTGGGTAAATTCACCCAAAGGATGCAACCATTGAATCTCAAGTGTCAAATCTGTACTTTCAATACCAACAACATAGAAATCATGACTTACCATGTGCTTTTCCAAGGTGAGCTTGAGTGGTGGGAACCTCGTGGTGCAAGGGATGATGAGGCCATCTTGTAGCATCTCACCCTTCACAAGGAAGTTCAATGCACAACCAACTCCATAAGATTTCTCATAGAATTTCTTTCCAACCATCTACACGAAATGAAACACTCACTAGCCATAGTAACATGGAACCCATTGAAGACTTCCCCTTCTTTGTAACTCAAAGGATCTATGAACTCTTTGCCACTTTGGGTGCTCTTCACTTTATCATCATTTCCACTATGTTGTCCATGATGACACAAATATGGCAGCGACATAGGAGGAGACCAAAAAAATGAAATGTGATTTCCAATATCATACCTTTGGTTGTCCTCAACTTGTCCATCTTCTTTTTCCACCTTGACTTCGTCCATACTTTGTTGGCATATGCATGGAGCCTCTTTGTGGTTCTTACCCAAGCCATGAATACCCTCAACTTGACTCTTAGGAGTTGCTGTCATAAATAGACAAACAAATTGATTGTTATCATGTCTCTTTGAGAAATTTCTTTTGCTTCTTTTTCAACCTTGGATTCATCACATGCTGAGATTTTATCAATATTAACCAAACAATGATCAATAATTACCTCATAATGATGACTATCTGGAACAATAATGGGATTAAGGGTTGAATCTTCATCCTTCATGGTTCCATCTCTTTCAAAGTGCATATCTAATTTTTTTCGGCATATCTATTTTTTTCATGTGGACTTGAGAACCCTCTACCTTCAAGCCCTTCTTTATGCACAATGTCCACACTCTTGAGTGTGGGGTCCTTATGGAGGGTTGACCCCTTCCTTGATGCTTGGGGTTTTGACCCCATGCCAATTCCAACTTCACGAACTCTACAAAAGGTAGGGCATCTCAGATCTTCTCTGGAAGAGCTCTATACTCTTCATACCATGTACCGATGTTGCTCACTTTGGATGGCTGAGAATTAATGACTTCCTTTGAAGAGATTCTTCCACCATTGGAACCATGAATGGTATGGATCAGCTCGGGCCATTGTGTTGGCCAATCTTTCTTGCCCCGCAATAAGCTTATCGAACTTGGCTTCTTGAGGATCTTGGTTGGCCATATTATCCTCCTCTCTTGGCTGGTCTATTTTCCATCTTCTTTGATACTATAGAAAACCCTCCATGAAAACCCTAGGATAGGAAGATCGACTTTAATACCACTATAATGTCCTTTTTAGGACAAACACCAAAAATAAAGGTTTAGCCACAAACCCCGAGAATCAGATATAAAAATATATCAAAACTAACAAATGAAATAATCTAATTTTATAGTAGGAGTTCCAACAATAATATAAACCCTAGCCCCAAATTATAAAGTGGCTTAACTGCACCATAAAACCATGCACAATAGCTGAAAACACTTCTAAATAATTATTTCATGTACAACAACACTTATCCATTCAATTTGCAATAAACAAATGGAGAAAACCCAAGATAACACACATATGTAATTAATTTTGAATCAACAGTAAGATAACCAAAAACCAAGGCTGAAAATGATAGATATATTTCACCAAAAAATAAAAACATAGATCTTGCGTTATAAATTATGTCGAATCAGAATATCACATAAAATCTTAATTTCGTGCCCTAGAAGGCACCCAAATGCTATCAAACCTTGGTCACTCCAACTAGGAAGAGCTCAACAATGCATGTAAAATCTTGTAGATATCTTCTTTGATTTTCTAATGTCCAAATTTGTAAAGGTCTTCAAGATTTCTTCACTCAAAAATGGATCTTGACTTCTCTCAAAAAAGGAGGGTTTTCATTCCTCCATAATTGGATTTTCACCCAAAAGTGAAATAACAATAAGGATCAACCCAAAGATCAAGTTTCTTCCATCTTCTATCTTGGAAAACTTTTGATCAAGCATTGGATATGAAATGTCCCATTTTTGCCCAAAAGTGAAATGTCTTGATCCATGTTTAGAGTGGAATCCCAATCAACCAAGCCTCCCGCTAAAGATCAAGTTCGCCTCTTCCATCTTCCATTTGTCTCATCTCTTCCCGGCCTTAGCTCGGGCAGGAGATTTTTGATCGACCATGATGGTGTGGGCAACATTTAGGATGGAGATGTATAAAAACTTTGAGGAATCGACTCCACGATTTTTATGACACTATTTTTCTTTTCAAGAAGATCGTGGAAATATTATGGGAAAAAGACAAGGTTTTTGAAGCTCAACTTTAGATCAATTTTAGATCCATGTTTAGGTAGTGGAAACACCAAGGTAGATAGCTCAACATATGGAATGTCTTTGTCGAACCGAAGCCTCCCTACTTGGGAAGATCGATTTTGTTCTAAATATTCCGATTTCATAGAAGGTTTCTTGTGGGCGCTTAGAAGGTTTCCTTTTTGAAACTCAAAGTGATGGATTTATGGGAAGGGTCTCATTATAACGACTACATCTATGACACTTTCAACTGTTAGAAATCATGATGAGCTTATTAATCACGCTTGAGGAAGGATGATGTCTGAATCCCTTTCTAAACGATCCTCTCCTTCTCTCTCTCTTTAGAGGCACCTCTCTCCTGATGGTTTTACCGGGTTTTTGGGATACTCCAGGCTTTTCAATTTGCTTTGATCGGCCGCTTTTGTTCCTCTTTGGTACCTAGTTTTTTTTTTTTTTGCTTTTATGTTTTGTTCTTGGCTGGTTTGGCCTTGTTTCATTTGTTTTATCTCTTTTCGGTCCTTCATGCTTATCTTTCGGTTGTTCTTGGTTACTGATCCCTTCAAAATCTATTTTTTACCTTATCTAATAATAAAATCCAAAGATCAAGTGTAGAGTAAATGCGCCAATATTGATGATGAAAATGAAGTCATTGATATTCCTTTATATCGTTCCTTCGGCCCTAAAATCCAAAATAGAAGTACCGACCTCATAAATATTCTTTGGAGCTTTTAATTTTCTTTTATGACCTCCAAACACATCCGACCTACTTAAATAGAGGAAAATACTAAAATAAACATTAAATTAACAAAATAAAAATGAAATGGAATACAATTACTTCTCTAGCTCATTCATGCTTCTTTGCCACATAAAGGGAATGGAAAGAAGTTCATTATTAGGCTCTTAAGTCAAAAAGGAGACATTACAAACCTTTTCACATCAAAGCTCTTTTCCTCCATTAATTACCATGCATGAGAAGTGATGATATCAACTATAACCAAGAAACTGACCTCACACTTTGATAAATTAATAATTGTAATCCTAACGTTAAAAAATTCACATTATAAACTAGAAACAATTACAAGTCTTGGCTGAATGGTCTGGCATTCAAACCCATATGAAAGTATATCAATTAAACATCAAAACATTCATAGTAACGGCCACCATATATTTACATTGCGTTATAGAAGACAACTCATTAAATTTTTGTCCATATTGACACAATGATTATAAATACATAAGATTTTATCCATTTCTATAATAGATATATGACACGAGTCATTATTAGTAGATAACAATTCTAAATCTTCATTTAAATCCACTTTTTCCATACCAATGCCTTGATATACCACGAAATCAGCTACATTGTTTGATCTAAATGTATAATATAAGACAATTTTGGTGAATTATTATGCTCTCTCCTTTATAATCACTTTATGTGCATTTGATAAATTATAAACAATATAATCCATGACTATAACCAATTTCATATCAATGCCAACAAACATGATTTGGATGAAATCTAATATGCGAGAGAGGCATCCAAGTTGAACTGTAAAAGTTCCAACTATATGTATGATTGCGGCTATAAAACAAATTTGGATTATTTTTAGACAAATTGTTAATTTAAGGAATAGGGAATGGGAATGAATATTTATAAAATTGTTACTAGGCAACCTAAAAGATGGCTTTTCCCATCCTAGAGCACCTTAATCTAAACTTTGTTGAAATGGAGCTTATAATTTCTAAACAAATTGTGTTTAGTGGTGTATGTAGGCTAATTTCTTATTATAAAAGGCCATCTTGATTGCTCCTCTTGATATTGATGTTAAAAGATCTCTTTAGCAATATGGCAAGCTCCAATTTTATTAGGTTTAAGGAAAAGGATTGAGTGACCACATACTCTTAAGTGTAGGGGTGCATATACCCACTTAATCTCCACATAGTGATATTAAGAAATACTTTTAATATAACAAATTTACATTTAAACATTTAAGTTATGTGGACGATAATCTGTTGAGATATTTAAATTAGGTAATTTAAATAATTTTTTTAAAGGTGGACTATTACTTGAAGATTAAGTCATAGATATGATGTCTACATGTGTGTCATCATTTGACATGGTAGATCATTAATGTGACTTTTTTATTGTCTACTTTTAATTCAATTTTTACTATTGGAATTGCCCATCATATTAATAAAAATATATATGAGAGTTACAAAAGAAGGGGCGACCGGAAAACTCATGGTCCCACAAACAAGCCACGAAGGCACCACAAAATGCCCAAAAAGGAGACAAAGCACACCTTGAGGGCAAACAAGAGAACCACATAAAACCAGAAAGCATTAAGTACATGTCGCCGCTCCGGAGTCGCAGGAGGATCATTCCTGTGGGAGGGATGAAAGCTCCACTCGATGGCTCAACCGAAGGGGATCAACAAGCCAACCATCATGATCTTGCATATGCATCTACAAAGGCACCATAATTCCCCAACCAGGGAGGAGATCTAGTAAATGTGTGAACTCCGTAGAGAGAGGCCCACCATGGAGATCTGTGTCATGGCTTCCCACGCGGAGGAGGACTCCAACCCGATCTGAGGAGGATGAAGGCGAAGGGCAACCTTGGGAGAGGTAGAGCGGTGGCTATGAGAGCGGCTTTGCGCCACGGTCCTTATGGAGGTTGTGGCGACGAGGCATAGATGACCTAGTTGACAACAACAAAGGGTGAGAGAGACCCGACTTATCATGTAAGGAGCATTCTCCTAGAGGTATATCTAAAACTCCGAAAATAAAATTTCAGGCAAGCTTTTCAAAGATGTAAAGAAATGTTGGAATTGTGATAAGATATGACATTGTAAGAAGTATTGCAGAACTAAAAATGTTAGAAAGAGACAAACTACCTAATGTTTTTCCTCAAGTGGAATTAAGTTCTCTAGTGTTGAGGATAAAGATGTATATCTCACAGACTTCAAGCACACATACATACCATGATGCATGGTTGATTAACTTGGGTGCCTCTAGTTTTAAGAATCCTCATAGGGAGTGGTTACTTGAGTATGACAATTATGGTGGTGGTGATTTATTTCTAGGAGAAAACCTACAAAATTGTGAAGAGAGGAAGCGTGAAGTTGAGTTCAAATATGAGAGTATCAAGACTCTTCTTTATGTCTTCCAATTCTTGATTATAATAGGAAATTGATCGTCTATGAAAAAGATATGATGTTATTGTATTTGAGGATCATTTCGAAAAGATGGTTGCTAAGTTAAGATACTTAACAATGCCATAATAGTTTGGAAAGAGGTGTGCATAAAAAAAATCTATTAAGGATTAATGTCAATGCAATTACCGATGCTTATAATAGCTCTGTTTTCCTTAAGGCCAATGTTGAATCAAGAAAGAGATCCTTTCCTCTAATAGAGAAGATAATGTATGTCTTCCATTCTCAATTATAATAGGAAATCGATCACTATGAAAAAGATATGATATTAGTATTCAAGGATCATTCAAGAAAGATGGTTGCAAGATACTTAACAATGCCATAATACTGGAAAGAGGTGTGCATAAAAATATATATTAAGGATTAATGTCAATTTAGTTACTTGATGCTTATGATAGCTCTTATTTTCCTTAAGGCCAATGTTGAATCAAGAAAGAGATCCTTTCCTCTAATAGAGAAGATAATGTTCTCATATTAAAGGACATGTAACATTAGTGAAAAGTGTTTGCACACACTACAGATAAAAGATAATGCAAAGTGGATTTTTTTACCTTAGATTTTACTATTGGAACCACCTTTATATTATAAACAATATAATACAAAGAGTTACATATAAGAAGGGCGAGGTTTCAGGTTTCTTAGCCTAGAACCTACTATTTGATAGTGGTCATGACCTCAAAAAGCCAAGGCCCAAAAGGTAGTATAACTCATTAACGCCACACATAGGCAACCAAAAAGGCCACATGGGCACAAAAAACAACCATAAAGGCTAGCAAAAAAACATTAGAAGAGAGCTAAGAACACGAGCAACAACACTTGGAGGCGGAGGCGGATCATCTCTTGGTGGAATAAAACTAAGTGTAGGAGGCTCATTAGAAGGAGGATTGATAAACCAACCATCTTCGATCTACCATCGGCATTTAAACACCGAGTGGCACCATGATTCCCAGCCGGAGGAGGTGACCCGCCAAATGAGATGCGCCCTGTGAAGAGATCCCATTTTCCTAGAAGTCTTGGAAACGACTTTCCCATTGGTAGGAGGGCTCCAACCCGGTCTAGAAGAAGAGGGACCAGGGCGAGCCAAGAGGGGATGACCGATCACTCCTTATATGACTCCAAGATTGGCTACGCGATGCGGCCGTGACGTCCTGGGTGGCAAGAAAGGAGGCGGAGGTCACCGGTGGTCATCATCATTAGGCGGAACCACTGGTCATGGTACATGGTGCACTACCCCAATGATCCAGTAGCTACTGGAGATGAGAAAAATCTAACACTACCTTAGGCTTTGGCTATATCGCATATACATAGAAGAAATAATTTCCACCTTCTCATTAATAGTTAGTTCAATAGAAAGCTCGCAATGATGAAACAACACATTATTTTTTCCTTCCAAAGCTGAAAGAGAATAACAGAATGAAAAAAATTCCAAATGGAAGCAATGTAAGATGATCAATTAACATAGTCCCCAAATAAAATAGATTTTCAATCAAAAAATTCAGGGTGATAAGGTTGAAAGAGGGAATGAATCCAAGTCCAAGAATTTTGAGAACGAGGGCAGTACTAGAAGACATGCTTAAAGGACTCAGGACAACCACAACTAGGGAACTTGGGGTTTGGAATGCCGATATGGCTTAAATGCTCCCAAACAAAAGACCTTGGTAGATAAGACACTAGAGAAAGAAATAATTAAATTTGAAATTTATGCAATCGTTTACATTGGCATTACTTGTTTATTTGTGTCATATTTCGTGAAATAATACATTTTGGTGAACTTGAGATATATTACACCCTTTAGGGGCTTCATCTTGTAGTGAAATAGTTAACTTAGGATGAAATAAAGGATTCCAAGCACGTTGAAGGTGACGAAGTCAAGTGGAAGGAGAAGAATGAAGGTTCCAATGGGTGTTAAGCTTATCAATACCAAAAGAAATAGGAGAAAGCAAAGATTAAATGACACCAGAATCATAATTCAAAGAATGGAATATTGACATTACATCTCCAATCTGTCCACCAGGCAAAAGGAGGTTGAAGCCCAAGCTTATGCAACATGACATCAGTTAGAAGGGATTGAATTCTCAGGATGGAAGGGAGGTCAGAGTTGGCAAGACAAAATTTCTACTTCAAACTAGGCTAATAGAGCCAGTCTCTATTAGAAACTAAATCACGATGGTAGAAATTCCTTTTCAAAATAACCACACCGCCTTGATAACTAAAAATTTTGCTAAAGGCAAGCTATCAGAAAAAATAGGTCTCCACCACAAATTGTGATCATTGAAGGAGAGTCCTATTCTCAAGCCTATCACTAACCCACTTATCAAATGCTTCACATATTCAAAGGCCTTCCAGATGCTTTTCACTCTACTAATAATTCAAATAATGAAAGCCAATATTCTTCCAACATTTTTTACCGTAAGGAGAACCATATGAAATATAATATCTTAACAATATTTTTCAGAATTTTTTACCTTGAATGCAAAGCACCACCCATTTAGCACATACAAAAATACTCTTCTGTAAACATCAATAACCCTTATACTACCCCATCCCTAGAGTGTGCAAATTTCCCACGCCACTCTGTGAAAACCACCCTACATGTAGCTCGACCAGAGAAAGTACCTTAACAACTTAACAAGTTTCTCAAAGGAAGATTTAGAAGGACACCAACACGCAACATAATAAACTTAGTAAAATTCTAGAATTTTAGTGTAGACTTGAAATTTCCAACCAGAGATAAAGGTCGCGAGACCCATTTTTGCACCTTCTGCTCAACCCGATCAATAACAAACTACCACAAAGTGGAAGACTCAATGTCAAAGGAAAAGGGGATTCCCAAAACCTAAACCTCTCTCCCCATTGAATCCATTTCCATGGGTAAGCAACTAACCACTCCGGCATAGGCCAAGAGCTTTGGCGAAAGCCCAAAGATTTAACAAGCTGAGCTTTCAAACCTAATGCAAGACAGAAAATGTCAAGGCAAGAAAGGGTTTCTCGAATGTTCTATTCAAATTTAGCGAGAGTGAGAAAGGAGTCATTGACAAAATGCCCATTAACAAGTTGGGTTTTGTGGTCCTAAAATAAATTCCTTGAATACGCCCTTGATCCACCTTGTTGGCAATAAGGTAACTAAGAGCATCATCCGTAAGAACAAAGAGTGCATGAGCAAGAGAACATCCTTGACGAATGGAACAAAATAACCCAATAGCAAGAAGATTTGGAAGCCATTGATAGTGAGACAAGAAGAAGTATCAACAAACAGGGTTTGAAACAACATTAAGGAAAAAGATCCAAATCCCAAAGCACAGAGCATTACCAGAATAAAAGGCCACTCAATACGATCATATGCTTTTTCAAAATCAATTTTAAAAAAAACACTCACTTTGTAGGGATGTCTGTGTCCATTCCATTCTTTCCCAAACTACTATGAGATTGTCTAAAATGTATCTTCCTATAACAAACACAATTTGCTTAGGACGCACAATCTTAGGAAGCAGTGGAGCAATACGAAGAGCAAGCGCCTTAGCCAAAATCTTGTATGAAACATTGAGAAGAGTGACATGTCTTCAATTAATCATCACCTCCGAGTTGCCTGCCTTAGGAATGAACTTAATAATGCCTTTGTTGATGATATTACTTAGAGATTGATTATGAAGAGCCTCTTGATAAACGTTTAATGGATCCTGACAAATGAAAGGCCAATAAACTTTATAAAACTCACAGGGAAAGTTGTCGAAACCTGACGATATGTCATCAGCAAGATAAAGGATGGCACCATGAAGCTTATCAACTGACAGAGAAGTATTGCAATACTTCCTATCATATTGAGTCAACTTACATGGAACCAACTCAATGCATTGCTGAAGAGTGGCCTCGCTATCAGCTGAAGGTTCCCCGGATTGAAAAACTAAGGTGTAATGATCCTAAAAAGTAGAAGTAATCTCCGTGAGAGAAGTGACCCGGGAGTGAGCCAATTAGATTGCCTTGATTTGCTCCCTGACATGCCTAGATTTGAGAAACCTAAAAAATATTTTGGAAGCACGGTCACTTGTTTTTAGCCAGTGGAGCCGAGCACGAATCTGCACTCCTTTAACTCTGATTTTCAATGATTTTGAGTTGGTGTCTAAGCTGCGCGGCTCGGACTTGGGTTGGCACGTCAAAAGGCTGAGACTCGAGCAACAGGGAGGTTATTTGAAAATCCTGTTGAAGTGCCACATCAGCATGCTTACGGACTTGGGCCTCTTGTTTTCAAAATGGCGAAGAAATTTATCCGTTCTTTGGATAACAACATTCCACCAAGAAATCTAGTTGACAACATATGGTGGACGTGGCTCCATATTCCAATCCTAAGCTATCAAATTAAAAACCCCTGGGTGACTCAACAGAGAAATATTTAAATAAAACTGCGTGTTAGGAACCTTGATAGTCGCTCCGTCCCATGTGACGGTAAAAGAAATGGGGAGTGATCCGATAACAACATATATGGACAATGGCGACAACGGAAGAAGCGTGTGTAGACAACTCAAAGATATGTTGTTGAGAAATCATGACATGATCGAGCCATTTCAAAACACGTGTGGGACCTTCTCGGAAGTTGGATCAAGAAAACCAAAATTGGGAAGTAAAGTCTCGTCGTCTTTTAAAAAGAGGGTCTTTAATACTCCACTGTTTTTTGGAAAAGTAAAACTAGCTTCACGCTCTCAACACACCATCACATAGGAAGGGACCCCATCTTCTCCTCGGGATGTTTTACCATATTAAAATCACCACAAAAATCCAATAGACGAAAGGTAAATTATCACCTAACCAACGCCATAACAGTGTCTTGCGATTGATGCCACCCTTCCAAGCCATCATTAGGAGCATAAAGATTTAATAATCCAAGAGAACGACCATTAATATTTAGAATAATCCACATGGCCCTATTGTCAGGATCGTGACCCGTGGCGGTAATCATGGCAGAGAATTTAGGATATACAGAAATAGAAACACCACCTTTGCCTTCCAAATGAGAGGAAAATAATGGCTAAAATTCATATCAATGCACATTAAGGAAGTATCCAAGAAGAAAACTAGTAATTTTAACTTCATGTAAACAAATAACATCAAGATTACCAATTAACTGACAAACATGCTTCAAAGAATATTTTCAATAGGATTCTGTGAAAGTCTTCGGAAATTCCATGAGAGACAATTCATGGAAGGTTGGACATGACTAGCTCCTCCTATGACTCATCCTGCAACATATCTTGAGCTTAATATGCCAAAACCGTTGGAAAGAAAAATAGATTGGTTTGAATTGAGAGGCTCCGTCGAGTTGGTGCGGCACCGCCCGGGAAGAGATCCCGACTTAGAGAAGCCGGCGGCGAGGCCCACATCGACCCATCCTCCTCCACCTAGTTCTCGTGAGGAGGACTTCGTGAACAACATTGAGAGGACGACGTAGTAGCCATCTTCCTAGAGTTTTGTTTTAAAGGAGTTGGTTGGCTTTGCTCATGCAAAGAGGGTTGATCTTGCGGAGGTGGCAAGGGATCTTTACCTTATATTATTGACTTCTATGAGCATTACGTTTATTGTAAGAAGAGTAAATGAAATTTCTGCCAAATCCTATGAGAGGAAATGGAATTTTACAAGTGATTCATAGTGATGTTTTGACTAGTGAATGTTCCATCGCTAGGCATGCATTTTTTATGTGTCCTTCATAAATGAATTTTCCAAAAATATGTTGTATATTTTCTCCACAAGAAATATAAGGTACTTCATAAATTTAGGGAGTTAAAATTACTTATGGATAATTATGTTAGAGTGTAAAATTAACTAGAAAGTCCGACATGGATATTATTTATATGTTTACACAAACCTCTTGTATAAGCATATTTTAGATAAGACAAATTGTAGAATGTATAGTGCCATATAAGGATATATAGAGAATAAGATAAGCCTCTTGATGTATGAGAAGAATTTGAAAGGACTGGTAACTCAACAATCATGTTGTTTTGTATAAAAATATGTAAGCGCATTGCACAAAAGGTTGATCTTGGATCCCAATAACAAGTTATCTCAAGTTCCTTCCATTTTATGTGTTCAAATTGAACTTTAAGTAGTTCTAGTTATCACATGTTTTTCCGTTCTCTATCTCTTCTTGTTGATTTATGTGGATTTAAGCTATTGCACACATTGAATAAATTAGCTTAATTATGAGATGAATATATATTAGTCTATACTACAACATGTTGCATGTGTTGAAGCCATGATCCAGGACCTCTGCTAACAATGGTTCCATTTCCAAGACCTGAAAATGTTTAGATGGATACCAAGGAAAAGAGATGTGAAAGGTGGCTATAAGAGAAGATAAAACAATATGTGGAAGTTGAAGAGATTTTGATAGTGATCCCTACTAAAAATATCCATTTGGATTATATTTATGGAGACATTCATGAGATTTTCTAGGCAAGATCCTTGAGCAAGTAGATTCTTGGTTATCTTGGTTGGAATTTCATTTCATTAGACACAAACACAGAGGAATATGAATGGATGGATGAAAGAGTTAAAGATTTTCCCAAATTGGATGTTCCATGGACCCGTGTTTTCGACCATTAGATACAAACCACTATTGATGGGTATGTAAATGAAATTGTTGTCTATTTTTTTGTTCTTTTGATTATGCGGAAGAACATTTTATAGATGGATTAAGAGGAAAATTTGTGAAACAATTATTGTTCTTAGTCAAGGTGTTAGGAAGCGTGGAAAAGGCCATGGTGCCAATTGAACGCATTATGGAGTATTCAATTAGGTGCCAAGGGGATGTAATCCTAGAGGAGGAAGATTAAAGATAAGGGGTTAGAATTAAAGAGGCCTAAAATATCTAGAAAGGAACAAAGAGAATTAAAGAGAAGGATTGAAAAATTGTAGAGAGAAGTTAGACAACACAATAGATGGGGAGGTTATAGCAATTCTAAAGGGAAGATAAAATTAACTATGAGTAGGGATAATGTAGGGAAGGTTTCCGTAGGAGGAAAGGAGCGTCTTGAAGAAATCAAAGGGATTTTCGAAGAATGAAGTCAAAGTGACCAAGAGGGTGCACAAAAAGCAAGGGAACCAATTGTGAAGTTGAGAAGGAAACCAGGAAGTGAAGACAAAAGCCAATGAGAGACGACTAAAAGTAGTTAGAGGTAGATTTATGAATTAGTTGGTATTGAATCCCAAAAAACCATCATGTAGACCATGGTATTGCGAAAATCAAGAAAACATATTATGTAGGGAAGAAATGAAATAGGATCCACAAAGTCCCATAGAAGATGATAATACCCTTCTTCTAGGATATATATCCCTAGAGAAACAAAAATTGATTACGTGGGATTGTATAAACGATGGGGAGTAGGAAGTAAAGTGGAGGAGTTTAAAATTTTTAAGAATTGCAAAGGAGATTAAGACAACTATTTGTAGCACGTGCATTGTTACATAAGCGCTCATAAAATATGAGAGGAAGAAATTGTCAAGGAAGTAGAGTTTTCATTGTGCAATCCTCCATTGTGTAGGAGCGCATTAAGGGGAAATCATGAAAATAGTAAATGTCCTACACAATGATGATATTTCCCAAAACATACCTAAATTACTTAGAAATCTATTAGAAAGTGCATTAGGCAGAGTAGTGCAAACAGATAAACCAATATGGTACGTAAATACTAAAAATGCATGGGATGTGGACACCCAATTGAATATTATTTTGGGTGGTTTTGAAATAAAGAATGCAATATTCAAATTTGGAAGCACATAAAACATGATGCTTAGATCAAATCGGGAAGATATGAGAGCCCCCACATGGCATATAGCCCTCTTACTCTCGGCCTTACAAAACTATTGTAGATTAGATCCAATTGAAAGATTAGATGCTTCCAAAGAATATTTTCGAGTCTTCCGCCTCCAGGATTTTGAAGATACATGTGGAGGAGACTTAAGTTTGAAAGGGGATTTTGAAGTTATTGATATGAAAACTAATGAAACACATTACCCATTATTGATCGGAAAGAAGTGGATGTATGATGGAAACATGATAATAAACATAGTAACCAACTAGATGTAATCACGCCTCAATGACTCTATTATTGTCATTTTAATGAAGAATTTGAACAAAATTACTATACTATTCCTAAAGAACCAATGTCACCATATGCACATGATGTTGAAAGTTGGTTTAAGATAGGACATCAAGAAAAGGCTACAACTCTGCAATACAGAACAAAGGTAAAAATATAGGAGTTCATAAAGAGGGAAATATCTGTCAAAACACACATCATGTATCCATTTACAAATAAAGAATCACAATATAACATTCAGTCTCCAACTAAATCATAAATATCACAACTATATGAGTTTTTGAGGCATGATCATGATTATACTGACCCAAATGGAGAAAGTCACATTCCAAAAATTACATATTCGATCGATGCAACTTCAAATGAAGGATTGAATAATTGATGCACGAGAGAGAAGGAAGTAAGACCAAAGAGGATGGTGCATGTAAAATAAAATGAACCCCACAATTGTTTGAGACTTCTAATCTAAATGCATTTTTGGTCGAATTCCAAAAATATGTGCCTCAAGAAGAAATGAGGATCAATGCATTGGACTATGCCCTCGAATGTTCATTGGACTATGCCCTAACAAGAATAAAAGCCTCATGGTGTGTTGTACATAGGTCAAATTATCTTAAATGGATTAAAATAATAGGTATGATGTGGTCATGATTCACATTATATACCAAAAGCTAACTAAGGATTGTTCACAATATCCTGCATGAAAGAACAATGTACAAAAGGCCTACACATTCGGGAATGGATTTAAGGCTTGAAAAGTACAGGAAATAGAACCAAAGTGGTGGGTGCATCTCTTTCCAAAAACATTGACGCTATTTCCAAAAGCTTGGTACTTTCATCAAGTAAGGAGGAGAGAAACATCTCATTGGGGCTAGCTCCAACAAGGAATTAATCCAAACATTTACTTTTGAAGATAATAACCCGACGATAGATACAAACCTTTGAAAAATTAAAATATTTATATGTCATGAAACTATTAACTCAGAGGGAGGAGATGAATTTCTAGACCCCAAAAACAACATGAGAAGAAGAATTGTGAAAAGAAGAAACCCTTCTAGGATATAAATAGTGAACATAGAAAAATACGGAAGTTACAAATGTGTCAATAAATAGGGGATAACAAGGAGAATAATGATGAACATGAAGATAATGAAGATATCAATATGGTTGGAATGTTTGAACCAAAACTATGAAACATATACCCACAGAGAAAGAACTATGTGAAAAATAAGAACATCTATGTAATTTAAATATAGATTAAAAATGAACAGTCCAGGATGGTAACAAACACCCATAATAAAGAAAATGCCAAGATATTTGTAGTCATTTTTCTACCCACCTACTAACCTTTAACCCCATGTGCGTTGACCTATCACCCGGTGGGCGTTGGCGCTCACTTGAGGCACGCACGCAGTACTCGAGCCCCTTCTTTATGTGAGCATTTTTAAAAGATCTTGCCATTGTTAGAGGATTAGTTATAGAAAGTTAATATTCATTTAAAAGCAATAACATGAGCTATCATATCCTTATACCCAAAATTGATAATAAGAGAAACATCATGGCATGAAATACAAAGAACAAATCGCCATAAAATATAATGAAATAACACTAGGATTTGCACCCCGAACCAAATATTCGTAAAAAGCCATATATTTATATTGATCATAGTCTCAATAACCACATTACATTCAAAAGGTTCAAATATCAAACCAAATTTATCAAGACAAGGATCTAACCCATATATTAGAGGAGAAAGTCCTAGCTATGCTTTCTTTATTACAAATTTTTTGAGACCCATCCCTTAGACATGATAACATTCCTCTGACCCTCTAATGAGAACCCCAACTCCTAGAGCCTCCCAGGTATTCTCTGCAGAGCTTCGCTCTTCCCATGTTATATGTCTTCCATCTATGTCTTCCTCCTCGTGTCTCTCTCTTCATGCTTTCATGTCTCTCCTTCTACTCGAGCATCTCTTATTATAGGATCAAACCACGGCCATGCCTTATCTTTTCCCGAGTAGATCGGATGCCAAAACGTGGTCCTCGAATGGAGCATGCTTATTCTATTTCGATCTCTCCACTTTTTTTGAACGATGTCTTCTAAGAATTTTCCATCCATGGAATATTCTTTCCTTGACCACCAAGTCTTCCACCTTATCCACTTGGCATGCCTAGTCGAGTCACGTTTTGGAAAAATCCTCAAGTGCCTTTAGAACTCGAGAATATGGCAAGTCCTTAGATCCTAAGATATCATTTGGAATTCTCCTAAACCCTTCTTAAACCCTTGTCTGAAAAATATGCTTCTCCCCGCAACATCCTTCTTCTTATTGGTCTCGAATGCGCTCACGCAACTTAGCCAATATTTCAAGGCCCAACAATATTTGAAGAAATAATGCAAAAGAGTAGAAGACATTGAGCCAAGTAGGAACAACACGATAACTACTATTAGATATCATTGGACAAAAAGGATGCTAGAAATCTTGCAATTGTTGCGAGATTACGAAGATGTGTTTCCCACTAAATTCAATGAAATAAAGGAAGTGGATCCATCACTTGGAGAAATGTGAATTGAAATAAAATAAGGAGAAAAACCTATCAATAAAAGATCATATAAATTTAAATCCCAAGATGAAAGCCCAAGTTAAGGAAAAATTGGACCATATGATAGAAGCAAGTCTAATCTACTTGATAGAATAATCAAATTGGGTGAGTCCAATAGTCACCCAACCAAAGAAAATGGGGGAAATTAGAATCAATGGTGAATAAAGATCCTAATGATGCATATTTCAACGATACATTTCCTATGCCGTTTATTGATGAAATCTTAGAAGCACTAGCAAAGCATGAGGTATATTATTTTACTGAGATGGATTAAGTGGTTACCACCAAATTATAATTGCATAAGAAGATTAGGATAAAACCACTTTCACAACCAAATGGGTAGTTTCACATAAGGGTAATTCCTTGGGTTAAAAATGTACCCACATATTCTCTAGAGCCATTTCCACTTGTATTTAAAGACTTTATTCATGATTTCCTAGAAGTATATTTGGATGATTGGGAAACATTTTCCCTACTCAAAGATCATATATCTAAGGTATGATTAATGTTAGAATGTTGTAGAGCATTATGCATTGCCTTAAATTTGAATAAATATTTTTCTTTACACCTTTTGGAGTATTACTTGGTCACGTTGTATGCAAAGAAGGAATTTTAGTAGATCAAGTAAAAATTACAAATATAATTGGCCTCAAACCTCTTAAAACCCCCTCAGAAGTCTGTTTATTTCTAGGCCACATTGGGTATTACAAGAAATTTATTAGGGGATATGTTAGTATTGTGCAACCTATAATAGCTTTTATTGTTGAAAGGAAAAAAATTGGACAATGGAATGCCAAAATGCATTCACACAATTGAAGCAAATGTTGGTCAGTGCACCAACAATATTTTTTCCAAACTGGACAAATATTTTTTATGTACATGTGGGTGCGTTGGGAAGTGCAATCGAAGAAATCCTATTGTAACCATGAGAAGGAGGAATCGATCACCCCATTCATTTTGTAACTAGGAAATTATTGCCAATAGAGAAAAAAACTACAACCATAAAAAGATAGGCTTTAGCCATGGTTTTCGCACTTCAAAAATTTAGACAATACCTTTTAGAAACTGAATTTGAGTTCTTTATGGATCACTAAGCATTGTGATACCTATTGAATAAGCCATTATTAGGAGGAAGGATTTCAAGATGGTTGATGTTATTCTAGGAGTACAAGTTTAAAATAAATGTGAATCATGGGAAATAAAATGTGGGACCAAATCACTTGAGACGTATAAACACAAGGGAAGAACTAGAGGAATTGACAAGGATTCTCCTAGTGCACATTTATTTCAGGTCATCATAATACCATAACAACTGGTAGGGATTACACACTTTCTTCAACACAGAATCCTATTAAATCATTACATAGAAAAAGAGAAAAATTCACTTGGTTACTAAAGCCTTACCTTACACCATTATAAACGGATTCTTATATAAACTAGGGAAAGATGAGGTATTGTAAAGAGTCACATTGGAAGAGAGTCAATACTGCGAGAAGTACACAAAAGAATAACATGAGGACATTTTGCGGAGAAATTAAATGTGAAGATAATTCTACAAAGTGAATTCTACTAGTTAATTTTATTTCAAGATACATATCACATTGCAAAACATTGCGATATCTATCAAAAAATGGGAAAATCTAATCAAAGGAATGGAATTCCTCTTCACCCTATTCTATCCATGCATCCATTTAAACAATGGGGGATAGATTTCATTGGTCCAATTCATCTACTATCAAAAAGGTCTAGAGCCAGATATTTATTTACAATAATGGACTATTTCACAAAATGAGTGGAAGTCGTAGCTACACTAAATTACATAAAAAGGGACACACCAAAATCCTATATGGAATATCATAAATAGATATGTGTGCCCACAAAAGCTAGTCAGTTACATGGGAACACACTTCTTGAATAATACCATCAAAATACTCAAAAAGAATTTATGATTGTGCACCACAAAAGTACATTATAACATCTATAGGTGAATGGAATAGTAGAGGCCATGAAGAGGTGTTGGATAAAATATTAAGAAATATTTTCAATGTGCAAAGAAATGGTTGGGAAGATAGAATAACCACATTATACTGTGGCATACAAAAAATACTATAATAGAAGTACATGACAAACACCATTCCAACTAGTATATGGAATTGAAGCAATCATGCTAATGGAATATATTGTACCTAATATTTGCATCAAAATTGTTACATAATTAGGATATAAGGAATGGATAGAAAATAGATTCCTGGATTGGACGAAGATGGAGGAATATAGGGAAATTGCACAATAGAACCAAAGGCCCATAAATATAGAAAAAAACACATGGCATAAATCGTAATCTATAAAGCAAGGAATTTCAAATAGAGAAAATGGTTTTGGTGTATGAAATAAAGTTTAAAGTGCACCTAGGTAAATTGTGCATAAGGTGAAAAGGCCCATACATTATTCAACATATCACCAAATAGGAAGCATTTGATCCGAAAAACCTATCAAGTTTTTATCTACTTGATCTCGGACCCTTATAGGCTTATTTTATTTGCCGACAAGTTGCTCCTTTTAAGTAATCAATTTAAAATAAATGAAAGAATGTAATGAAAATTGCACACGATTGATTACGAGTTCGGAAATAGCCTATGTCTCGGGTTCTTATTGAACCATTCCACTAGTAAATTGTAAGTACAATGTTATTTCTTACAATAAAACCTAATGGAATTTCCACTTGCCTAGTAGTACGCTAGTCCTTCGAAGAACTTCCGATGATCAGTCAAATCGTTCTCCACCTTCCTGATGCACAACCTCCTTTGGAACTCGATTAGCCTTCCCAACACTTCCTTGTGTCCTTCGACACTTCGGTCGATACTCCAGGCGTCGCAAGTGAAAAATATTGTGGCTCAATGGGCCTATTGGGTAGTTTGCAAATACTCCCAATCACAAATATTTCATCTACTATTGCCTAAAAATAATAGGCCAATAAACAATATTTTCCTATAGTAATTTTAGGATTTTAATATAGTGCACAAAACTATATTAAAATTACCCTAATACTATTTTCCACAAAACCCACAATTAAGCTTAACAAATAATAAGCTTCCTCTGTGTCGGTGTGCCTTTACAATGGAGAGGGGTTGGATTTTATAGCCCAAATGGACCCAAAATTCTTATAAAATGCCTTATCGCCTAACTCACCCCCTTAACCAACTTGCTGGCCAAGTTGGTTGGGTCACCCATTATCCCCTTCGAGCTCGCGGGTTAAAACCTCTTCACTAATTTCTCGGTCACTTTGTATATGGTGGGAAATCCCACATTGACCAGCTTGAAGGGTGGGTTGAACGATTTTAATTGGACTCGCCGCCCTTTTGTCCTTGTGGCCTCGGTCACGCATTATCCTGTTGGGCTCGGTCCGGGCGCTGTGTGTATGCGGTGTGTTGACCACTCCTTGTGGCAAGCTCTACGTGAGTTTATGGAATGTGGGTTCGATTGGGTCTGCCACCGTGTTGTGGGCTGAGTCATGGGCTATGCATTGTTATCCTTCCATCGTTGATGTCCACCCATGTTGGTTGAGTCATATGGTATATCAAACCGATCCATGTGGCGAACTCTATGTGATCAACTTAGTGTGATAAGCTCTCTGAGCTAGTGGAAATAATACTGAGCAAGGATAATAAACTCGGTCAATTCTCAAAACATTGCAAATTGAAATAACATAGTAACATGGTGAATAATAAAATTTGACCATATAATACTATGATATTCAAAATGAAATATGGCTAAGTGGTGGCAAGCCACGTGGTGGCTTGAGGACCCACCACGTTGGTAATGATATAATCATCCTCACGGTGGCCAGGCTCCCCTCCGTTAAAAAAGTTGAGCCTCTTGTTCCGCCGAGCTATACCATTTTACGATCGTCGAAGACCGGCGGTGAAAACCTCTCCAATTTTTTCTAATGCTCTTTTTCCACATGTCGCAGTGCGATTGGTCCACTATTAACATGTTGACCAGAGTTGACTTTCTCATTGACTGAACTTTGACCGGACATAACTAGAGCTCCCAATGTTCGTTTGTCGCGTTCTCATAGTCGATGGAAAGCTCTCAAAAATATCTTCAACATTGACATAATTTAGGGATGTTTAGGGAACTTTTGATATCAAAAATAACCCCTTATCAAACCTCCCCAATAGAAAAGGATTTTTGTCCCAAAAAGCTTATATTGGAACATTTTTTCATCCTGTCTTGAATTTGGAAACTCTGCTACCACCTCGGAAGTACTATTGTAGTAGACCCTTGGGTATTTTCCTCTTTAACCTCTCACTTCGACAACTTTGTTATGATCCTACGCATCAACACCAACTAATCTTGCTAACTCTCCTATCATCATATGCCATGTTGATGACCCTATTGCTTTTTCTTGTTGTGCGCCATGCCATCTGGTGGCTGTGATCCTTCTAATTCTTCTTCGATATGTCGCTTTGATGTTTTAGATCCTTTTATCATTGATTATTTGTTAGACATTGATTCCTAACTTGGTATGCCTCCTACCTCTCCTCCACCACTCCTATCGCTACTCCCATGTCTCCTCCCGTTTCCCATTGTGTTTCTCCACAACCCCATCCTAGTCTATTAGTAATTTCTTAGTACCTTGATGATCCTATTGATAGTAGTGTTTCGGCTAGAATTGGCCATATTACTTTGTCTCTTGCTCCTACGAGTCCCCTTCTTTCTACATTCTTTGAGAGTGCTTCCCCTCTTCCATCTTCTTCTTCTCCTGAGATCGCTTCTACCATACTACATGAGTCTCTTCCTTTCGTTGTTTCCTCTACTTATACTCCTACCTTACCTACGGTTCATTCTTCCACTTCACCCATACCGAATGTTACTTCTACTATTGTTAGTGAAACTTCCCCTTCATCATGTCATGTTATTCCTTTGACACACACTCTAATGTGTCTTTAGCATTGGAACCTACAACCTCACCTTTTGATATCCTCACGATCACACACAATGGAAAACTTCAACCCCTTAATACATTTTTACCATCTTCTTCTATTCCATCACGGGACCTTCTATATGTCATGCATTTTGTAGGTCAACTCTAGTCTGAAGTTCACACCCTCACCTTAGAAAGTAGGGCTTCTTGCGTCATATGACAATAATTCTTTGCATGGTAATCCCGTTCCCAAAAAAATCCATAACCCGTCCTTTCCTAAAGATTTCCCCATGCCCAAATTTACATGTTTCATGGTACCGGTGACCCTCATGCTCATATTGCACATTATCGCACTCTTATTGACTCTTATTCTAATGATCGACTACTACTTAAGGCCTTTTGGTTCATTCTAGTTGATGAGGCACTTTAATGGTATACCCATATCCCTCGTTGGTTCTATTATCACTTTACATGACATGGAAGATGCCTTCCTCTGTAGGTTTATTATCAATAATGGTCCTAGGATCACATACGATCAAATTTCCACTTTCCATCAAGGCTCTTCCAAACCTATATAGGATTACATCTTACACTTTAATGCATGTGTATGCGTCAACTTATCTTTCATCCATCTAACTTGGAAAAATAATTCATTTTGTATTGTGGCCTTATCCCTCATTTTCAACAATTCTTACAAGATGATACTTGTGAGTCCTTTATAATTTAATTTTACAAAGTTATTGACCTAGAATAAGACCTTATTTCGTCCACTCTAGCCAAGCCATCTCATGTTTCTCCGATAACTATACCCCTTGCTCTTTCACCTATACCTCCAATTGTATATCCTCGTAACCTCCACCCCTAGGTAAATCTCCAACAAATCATGATAGTCCTACTCCACCTCCTAGAAACAATCCACAACAACCCTTATCTCAACCCAAGGTGCAAAGGCAACAACTTCATCTCCTCGTCCACCCCCTACACAAGTCTCTCCAACTTCGCGATCAATTACTTCTACTACTACTCCACTGATTATTGTGAGCCTCTATGTTTTTCACCTAATGCTCGACCTCATGATGTCTTATGTATATTACTTGAGGATCGATTAATTTGACTTCCTTCCAATCACCCCACCCACCACACCGTTTACTACGTCAACATGAGAAGTATTATTGTAATTACCATCGTATTAGTGGTCATCGTGATAATGACTGTCTTTATTTACGTGAAAATTTACAACATTTAGAGGACAATGGTGTCATACATTTTGCATCTTGTGAGCAATCATTGTCTCCCCCACCATGGCAACGTTGGCATACACCTCCCGACTCTTCTCTACCTAGTACTCGACTTGTTCAATGTTCACCACTTTGTCGCGCATGCACGTATTCACCACCTCCACCGCTTCCACCTCCATATTCATTACATCCACTTCACTCACACTATCCATCACATGCATCCCATGGGTTTCCACCAGTCTCTGCATATCCCATGGTCACTCCATATGACATGTAATTTGGTCCATACACTCATACTCCATCCATTCCATATGCTTCCACCTCCACCCATTGTCTTGGTCATTTGTAGGTGATCATTATCACCTTGCCTCTCGATGATGCACTTGTGTTCTTACGGATCTTACACAAATGTTAAGGGATTAGTGCTAAGAATATTTCATCACATGCTTCATTGTTCATCTAATGCACCTCAATCATTTCCCAATGACGCACTCTCACTTACGTGGCTCATAATTTCTTCGCTAAGGGTCTTATTACATGATCCTATTCATCCATACAACTTTGGGGGCATCAATACTTTTCCCTATTTTCATCACCTTATCATATTACCATTATATTACATTTCAACATCTTCATTACGATACATTTATCTATTTTTCACATTTATTCTATTATTACCATTACATTACCTATGTGTGACATCCTTTAGTCATATCATCCATCACATTACATTAGTTATCTACATCATCATTTACCATACATATTTTATCTACCATTACTAACATCATCATACAAATTTATATTCATCACATATGCAACAATACACGTGCTAAAACACTAACCATACAACCATGCCATATCCATTACATCACAATAACACAATGTCTCAAATATCTATCTCATATATGTAATGTCTCAAATATATATATATATATATATATATATATATATATATATATATCAAAAATAGGTTTCCATGCATCTAAATTTCATACAATCAACATCACAAAAACATGTTTCATCACTAGGGCACGCCCCTACATCATATATTATCACCTCTCTCACACCTCATCATCACTATTGCTCTCATGTACCGTGAGAGCCCTAGAACTCGATGCCTCGCCACCTACGCGATCCCAAATTTTGCAGCCCCGAGACTTCTCCACTTGTTTGTGTAACATGCCAATCTCCATGTTCTCGCTCCGAGAACCGACTCTCCAATTCTACATATTGCGTGAACACATCACGGGCCAAGGGACCACCACCTCTGACCTCTTAGGCACACCGAGTCTCCTCATGTGCCTCATCCCTCTCACTAAGAAACACCATATCCCTAGTATCCCTCCACACAATACATCACTAGGCACATTCCCGTCAACGTGCGGATCGATGTGTCTGCTATCAACTCCCAATAGGCATCTCTTGCACACACCACATGCAACCCCACGTTAGTTCAACAAATCCAATACCACATAAATAATTCATTAAACAAACTTTAAGCATAAACATATACTTACACTCTCCTACCATAACTCCATAAAGACTGTGTAAATACTAGGTATAGTAACACCCACCAAAGGTGTTGTCCACCATGCTCTATAATCCTCTGTGTACCCCGTGTCATCACTATCCACAACCACTATCGCTAGGTCTACGACATTTGGCCCCGATGGTATCAACCTGCTGCACCGTGGGCCTTGGCCTAACACCTACCCTCCTAAGGGCTCGATAGATCGTAACCATATATATGGCTATGGGGGCACATATTGTGCCATCCCAAAATATCACGATACTCTCTCAACTGAAAAAGCTCTTCTACACTTGGAAAGTGGTCCTCTAACCATATAGTCCTCCAAATGCATCATAACTCTATCGCATCGTTAGGTCATCCCCCATATTCTTGGTATACCCTCCATATCATTGACTGGAACCCATCCTATCTATTAGTGCCATGAAACTATATGTATCCATCTTCCTACCACAAAAATCTACACAACGACGAGAAAATATATCCATCCATACCCACTCACCACGTGGCCCTGCAACTAGTCTCAATATGACTATATGGTCATATGCCCATACATGTAGTAGTATGGTGGCCCCTATTTCCCCACCATTCTCATCGTGCGTAAACCAATACAAGTCCTTGTACACGTGGGCCCACACACACCATTCCCAAGCATATCTCGTCCCCATCCTCCTCTATATTATGATATATGTTGTGCATCTTATACAAGATGCCAACACCCCTCCCTCCACTGCTATATAAGAAGATATCACCACTGCGATGAACTTTCGCAACCGCAGAACCCTCGAATGCAATATCGCATCCAAACTAAAATGGTTCTCGATCGGCACTTTGAGACCCTACAAAATATTGTCTAGCCAAGTGCATATGCCACTCCATATCCACTAATGTCATCACCTTTACTCTCTCCCTAACCACCAACAACCATAATATGCGTTATACATCCTCTAATATCATTGTCATCTCTCCCAGTAGCAACCAAAATGTGCATTTGTCGACACCACCTCTCACACAACACAATCAACATGTTCATATTACGGGCACATTCCCCATCTGTGTTATATATTGTAGGCCAACATGGTCCAACACATCCCACTCATCATCCAAAAACCTAAGCCTAATAGTGTACTCAAGTGCCGACCATTGTGGAACTCTCTCGTGTGGATATCCCTCATGCACAACACAAACCAAGAACAAACACAACGATTAATGCACTTTCCATGATCACAAACAAATACTCAATGTGTTAGAAACACATGCCATAACAAATCCAAAAAACCAAAATTTTCTATACCAAAGCACTCAACACTAGGACTGGGGCACCTCGAGAAGGACACTAGCGCCCGCATTTGGGTACTCCGATCCCAAGGGTCACTAACGCCTTCCTCATTCTTTTCTAGGTCCCAAACGCTAAAAGCTAATTATATAAAAAATGCAAAAAATCAACTCAACAACCTAATACACCCTACATTTTAGCACAAATAATGCACTTACCAACTCCACGGTAGTATGCGACACTACCCTCTCAAATAGGTATCAGAGCGACCACCCAGGTTCGAGTCCCGACACGGGTAGCTACACCGGCATTGTAGTGTTCGCCTGGCTCGTATAGGGCAGGGTGGGGTCTCGCTATATGGGCACAAATCTAGCTCGGGGTTTGGGCTATGGAAGCATGGTGGGATGTTATGATCCTCATGTGCGGATTTCACTAATGCCTTGAGGTTTTGGTGTAATGGTTTGTTACATTTGGTATCAGAGTGACCACCTAGGTTCAAGTCCCGACACGGTAGCTACGCTGGCATTGCAGTGTTTGCCTGGGGCTCGTATAGGGCAGGGCGGGGTCCCACTATATGGGCACAAATCTAGCCCGGGGTCCAGGATACGGAAGCGTGGTGGGATGTTATGATCCTCATGTGTGGATTTCACTAACGCCTCGAGGTTTTGGTGTAATAGTTCGTTACATTACACCATAACCTATTGCTTGTATTAGGATATGAGTAGCCGACTTGTTGCTTACCATATCATTTTATTATATCATTTATACTTTCTCATGCTTAATAGGTCGGCCTTGGTGATGGCTATAACATATGAATAGTATATATAGGGGATTATAGGTAGTATTTCATTATCATTTGAGCATTTGAGTCTTATTATATGGTTCGGAGGTTGCCCCTCGAAATGGAAAAGCTATTATAATTGCATATTGAGATCATTATTCTGAAATATTGTGTTATTTGGTGTTCTATTGTTTCTCTTAATCTGAATTATATATGTAATTTAATTACAAGTGGTATCGAGTTGCGATCATTCAAGCCAAAATTAGGGCAAAAACCCTAATTTTTGTTTCCGCCACATATTGTGATCTAGAACGAATTGGTGGGAGATATTTTTACCATAGTTGTGAAGCATTTCAAATAAGGTTCCCTTAAAATTTCAGACTTTTTCATTTATTTTGCAAACGTTAGTACAAATTTAGGGTTTTTCCTAAAATCACTCCCTAGGGTGCAAAGTGTGGAATTTTTTCAAGTTATTTACATTTTCGAAAGCTCTCAAAAAAATAATATTAGTATCCTCTATGTGTTTTTTCCTGTTCTGCCAAAATTGTATTGAAACCCTAAACCCTAAAGTTTGACATCATGGCAGGGCCTTCCACAAGAGCAAAAAAGAATCCGGTTACTCGGGTAAAACCCCAGATAAAGATGGGGTAGTGATTGAAGAGATGGAGTCAGAAGGGGTAAATACAAATTCCTCAGCACTAGGGTTTACCTCAGTTGATCATAAGGTGAGCCAACTTGAGTATGAGTTGCGAAATGTACAATCTGAGATGGCCTCTAAAGGAGACATAGCCCAAATCAATCATTGGTTGGATGATATCATGCAACATGTAAAGGGTAACCAGTATGGCCCAAATCCGGCCCATATCAACCAAGGAGGACCTTCAGTTCAAAATCATGGACAAACTAACCATATTGGATCACTTTTCTAGTCCCATCAAAATCAAACTTATTCACAACCACGAAACATGATGCCGAAAGTGGATATGTGCAAATTTGATGGTAAGGATCCCCTGAATTGGATAAATCAAATGGAGAACTTATTTGAGTTACATCAAACACCATCAAGACAAAAGGTGACATTGGTATCCCTGTATCTTGAACTAGACCAATTTGTTTGGTATCGATGGTTATGTGCTTAGAGGCAGAAGAATGGTCTTGGTGTCACTTAGAAAATTTTTACCGAGGAGTTACAATTGCACTATAGTTCCAGTGTTTCAAAGAACTACTTTAGTCAATTAGAAAAGTTACGGAAAACAAGATCAGTCAAAGATTATGTGCATCAATTCCAAAACCTATCCTTAAGGGTGGAGAATATTCCGTAAGAGAATCAATGACTTTGTTTCTTGGGGTCTTAAGGACCACATCGAGCATGATGTATGTATGTTTAATCCAATCAAGCTTTCTGATTCTATTATCATGGCACGTCATGCAGAGGAAAAAATTCTTTGTAGTAGGAGGCCACCTTTCATTAACACCAAAGACCGTAGTATCTCTTCCCCTTCATTTGCTAGGCCAATTAGATTGACTCCTCAACAAATGGAAGAAAAGAGAGCAAAAGGATTATGTTTTAACTATGATAGCAAATATGGACTGGGCCATAAATGTTCTGAGAAGAAGTTGTTCTATATTGACGGAGGTAATGAGGATGATGAGGAAGCTTAAATTATAGTAGAGGATGAGGAACCAGTAGAAGATGAAGTAGAGGATCACCAACCTACAATTTCTTGCCATGCATTGTCAGGTATTAGTATTCCTCAAACACTCAAGGTTATTGGCTATCTCAAAAAATAGAAGGTGACGGTGTTGATTGACTCAGGGAGTACTCATAACTTCATAAATAGTAAGTTAGTTGCCGCCTCAATTGTTTTATTTACCCAGCTCCAGAAATGCAAGTTATGATTGCGGATGGTGGGACAGTCAAGTGCACAGGAAAGTGCCATAGTATCAAGATTTCCATGGGAGACTACATGTTAGACTCACCTATGTTTTCTATTTCTATGGGAGGGGTAGATATTGTTTTGGGGGTCCAATGGCTCACAACCTTAGGTACTATAGAGATGAATTTCCAAGAATTGTTCATGTGATTTCATTCAGATGGAAGGACAATACAATTGAATGGGATGGTAGCTAAGTCTCCACAGATTATTAGCTCTCATTAGATGTAGAAGGTTCTCAGAAAAGGAGTGGATGGCTTTATAGCAAATCTATTTTCCATAGAAGTACAAAATACAAAGTCTTCAATGCCACCCAATCTTCAGAAGATTGTGGATGCTCACTCATATGTTTTTGATGCAATTCCAAAGGGACTACCAGTAGTTAGGGATCATGATCATGCCATTTAGTTGATTCCAGGGAGCCAAAACCTAACATCAGACCATACATATACCCATATTCCCAGAAAAGTGAGATCGAGAAAATGGTGGAGGAAATGTTGAAGGCAGGTATCATCAGGCATAGCCAGAGTACATATTCTTCACCAATGGTCATGGTACATAAGAAGGATGAAACATGGAGGATGTCTCCAGATTACCGAGAACTCAACAAGTACACCATCAAAGATAAGTTTCCTATTCCAGTAATTGATGATTTACTTGATGAATTGCATGGTGTTGTTTATTTCACAAAATTAGATCTTCATTCGGGGTACCATCAAATTAGGATAAAAGAGGAAGATGTTCATAAAATGGATTTCAGGACTCATGAGGGCCATTATGAGTTTTTGGTAATGCCTTTTGGTCTTACAAATGCGCCCTCAACCTTTCAAAGCTTGATGAACACTATTTTTAGGTCATTTTAAAAGAAATTTGTATTAGTTTTCTTTAATGACATATTGATTTATAGTAAGACATGGGAAGAACACTTACAACATGTAAATAACGTGTTGGAAGTTTTGGAGAAACATACTCTGTATGCAAAGCCATCCAAATGTTCTTTTGGTGTACAAGAGGTAGAGTACTTGGGTCATATTGTATCCCATGAAGGCGTCAAAGTTGATCCTTAGAAGATCAAAGCTATGGTGGAATGGCCAAGGCCCAAAAATCTCAAAAATCTTCGTGGGTTCCTAGGACTAATAAGGTAATACAGAAGATTTGTGCGGGGATATGGTAGAATAGCAACCCCACTCATTGCATTGCTAAAGAAGGATGCCTTCCATTGGACAAACGTAGCCACTAAATCCTTTGAGCAACTGAAGGAAGCCATGTGTAGCACCCCAGTTTTGGCTACTCCTAACTTCTCAAAAACCTTCATTGTTGAATGTGACGCTTCAGATCATGATTGGGAGCATTTCTAATGCAGGAAGGAAGACCAATTACATTTGAGAGTCACCAATTCAAAGGAAAAGATCTGCTCAAACCTATCTATGAGAAAGAAATGATGGCTATTCTTCATGTAGTCAAGCAATGGAGGCCCTATCTCATGGGTAGACACTTCAAGGTAAAAACTGATCATGATAGTCTCAAATACTTTTTGGAGCAAAGGTTATCATCTGAGGAACAAAAAAATTGGGTAACAAAAATGTTGGGTTATGATTTTGAAATCATATACAAAAAGAGTAAATAAAATGTAGTAGCTGATGCGTTGTCCAGAAGGGATACATCTGTAGATGCCTTATTATGTGGAATGTCCATGTTGACGGTGATTGGGTGGATGAAGCAAGATTGGAATGGAATCAAGATAAGGATACACAATCTCTAATACAGAATATCAAACAAGGATCTATGACATCTAACAAATATGACTGGAAAGGTACTGCTCTATGGTACAAGGATAGGTTATACTTGAGTAAAGATTCGAATTGAAGCATAAGATTTTTACAGAGCTACATGCCTCACCTATTAGAGGACACTCTGGGTTTTTGAAGACATATCATAGAATAAAAAGAGAATTCTTTTAGGGAAGGAATCAAGGGGATGTACAAAAGTTTGTATCAGAGTGTTTAGTGTGCCAATAGAACAAAGGGGAAACAATTAAGACACCAGGTTTATTGCAACCCTTACCAATTCCTAACCAGAGATGGGAGGAGGTCTCCATGGATTTCATCATCGGATTGCCTTGTTCAGAGGGTAAGAATGTTATTTTTGTGATTGTGGATAGGCTCACAAAATATGCCCATTTTTGTGCCTTATCACATCCATTTGCAGCCAGTATAGTTGCAACTATTTTTTTGGAGACAGTTCAAAGGCTACATGGAACCCCAAAGATAATTGTAAGTGATCGTGATCCTATCTTCACAAGTAATTTTTGGATGGAATTATTTTCATGTTTGGGTACTCAGCTAGCTCACAGTTCATCTTATCATCCTCAAACTGATGGGCAAACAGAAGTGGTCAACAAATGCTTATTGGGGTATTTATGTTGTTTTGTATCAGATAAGCAGAAAAGGTGGTTTAAATGGCTACCACTTTGCGAATGGTGGTATAACACATCTTTTCATACCTCTTTTCAAATGACCCCATTTTTAGCATTATATGGTTACCATCCACCTTCTATCACTTCCTCCTTGAGGGTACAAACTAAGGTTAGAGATGTTGAGGAACACATTCAACATCAACAACATGTTTTGGCTAGTTTGAAGGAGAATTTAGCATTAGCACAAAACAAGATGAAACAACAAGCAGATCAACACCGTAGTGAAAGACATTTTGAAATTGGTGATTGGGTTTTGTACGTCTCCAACCTTACAAACAGATGTCCCTAAAGCAACAGAAAAAGGAAAACAAACTTGCTCCTAAATATTATGGCCCTTATCAGGTTCTATAGAAAATTGGTAGTGTTGCTTATAAACTAGAGTTGCCTCCATCTTCACACATACACCCAATATTCCATGTTTCATGCATGAAGAAGGTTATTGGATAGAAATTTGAAGCCCAGACAGAGTTACTAGAACTTGACGAGGAAGGAAGAATAATTTTGGAGCGAGAGAAGATTCTGCGAAACACGTACTTGAAGAGGCCGAGAAATAGAGACATTAAGGAATACCCGATCAAGTGGAAGAATCTAAGCATAGAAGACGCAACCTGGGAGGATGAAGGTTTTCTGCAGCAACATCCAGGATTATTCAATGTTGAGGACAACATTGGTTTGAAGGGGAAGGGCATGCTACGCCCTTAACCTATTGCTTGTATTAGGATATGAGTAGCCGACTTGTGGCTTACCATATCATTTTATTATATCATTTATACTTTCTCATGCTTAATAGGTCAGCCTTGGTGATGGCCATAGCATATGAATAGTATATATAGGGGATTATAGGTAGTATTTCATTATCATTTGAGCATTTGAGTCTTATTATATGGTTTGGAGGTTGCCCCCTCGAAGTGGCGAAGCTATTCTAATTGCATATTGAGATCATTATTATGAAATATTATGTTATTTGGTGTTCTATTGTTGCTCTTAATCTGAATTATACAAGTAATTTCATTACATTCTAACACAAATATTGCACTTACCAACTCCGCATGAGTACGCGACACTACCCTCTCAAATCGGGTTGTACTGCAATGGTCTCGTTTGAGGAATCCTTACTCACTCCGTATACACTCTTACACTCGCACCAAAATAAATGAAGTGATAAGTTACCTTTTCACTTTCCTCTTTGTAATCACATTACAATGACCACTTTACTATGGTCTACATTTCACATGTATCCCCACAACTAATGCACGCGACACCGTTACGGTCATATCTTGAGCATTTCTACTCGATTTGCACCTCGTTTGCGAATTCTTTTCAAATTTGCCTACCCTCGTACTACACATGTTTCACACACGTTATACACCATACCAATATTTTATATTCCTTACAACCATGTTTTAACCTCTTGCCGTTACTTTTGGCTTAGAGTCAATTCCACACACCACTCCCTCTTTTCTTTGAAAGGGGGAAATATCATTGAGGGTCCTCCTAGATTCCCAAAGGTCAAATTATTTCATTCCTATTATACCATATTTTCTATTTATATTAACTAAATCATAACATGAATAAGATCCATGTTTTCTTATTTTTAGTTAATCACATTGGTCTTGATATTACTCTTATTAAAACCTTATTCCCTTAAGGTATTAGATGAGGACCCACAAGAATCCTTTAATACTTGGGAAAAGGAGACATGAACAAATTGGAATTCAATGATATCATTGAACTCTATGGGAACTACTCTCGAGACTCACCCAAACCTTCGAAAACAGAAAGGAAAAATGGCCAATGGCGACATATCCAAATTAAGAGAGGAAATTACAAATCTAAGGACAAACCTCTTAGTCCATCTTAATACAACTTTGTGGATAGGGAGAAATCTAGGAACACAAATCCATTGTTCATATACTATCCAAGATGTAGGGACAAACATGGGCTTAAGGACTGTCCCTTAGATAAAATAGAAATATGCCTTGTTTGTGATCTAAAGCATGCCAAAGACTAATATGAATTGCTTCCTTAGCTAAGGAATCATTTAAAGAAGAACACAAAAAATTAAGGTAAGTTTAATTATGTGGTTCAGAGGCAAGGATGGAATTTTCAATCAAGTGAGAACTAGTCCTATGCACTAAAAATGTTATGGGTTCCAAAATAATGGAACACACCATGGTAATACCCCCAATTGTGGGCTCAAAAAAAAGTTCGGCAGGGAATGGAGTCCCAGTGGAATGTACCATCGAACAAAAACCTTGGGCTCCAAACCCAAACATTCCAATGTTCTAAAAATGTAAGCCTTAATTCCAACAACATTGGAATGTACCCAAAGGATCGGGTCAACAATATTATAACCAAATAAGAGCCCAAGGACAACAAGCCTTGTTGATTGGGCCTACAAATGCTAACATATCTGAATAGCCTGTCCAACCACAAATTTCAGCTCAAACGGTGGCAAACCCAAAAATGTGAGGCATGGTAACCCAACATACACTATGGAATCAAACAAAAATCCCATAGTAAACTCTATGGACTATAGAAATATCTTTCTACGTTTAGGGAAGGTTACCTCAAAACCATCATCTCCTATTATAGAATAAGTCCCTGAAGAAAAAGAAAAATTAGAAGAAACACAACCCAATCTTGTTATTGAAGAAACATTTGAACCAAACTCAGGAATTCCCTTTCCATTTAGACTATTGGAAAAACACAACATCGCAACCCATGAAAAAATAGAGTCAGATCTAATTCGTGGATTAAAAAAATTGAGTATTGGAATCCCTCTTTTACAGGCTCTTAGAGAAATTCCAGAATTGAATAAGACCATCAAAGAGCTCTATTTTAAAACTCAGGGTATACGGAAGAATCAACCTAAAATAATCCACATTGATAAAAAATTGGCTAGCATATTGGAAGGGAGTATGACCCCTCCAAATTATGGGACCCTGGGAGTCCAATTGTCACAATTTGTATAGGAGACATCCAAATTCCTAATGTGCTAATTGACCTAGGGATCCAATTTAGGTGATGAACACAAAAACATTGTCCACATTATCTCTCTCGAACCATAATCAACTTCAGTAGTGTTACAAATGGCTGAACAATATGTATCCTGGCCCAAAGGAATCATAGAGGATGTGACCATAACCATCGAATCATGGGATTATTGAGTAGATTTTATGGTCATTAAAATGAAGAATAAAAAAATTGGACACCCTTTGATCCTAGGACACCCTTGGTTAGCCACTTCCGTAGCTCTTATTGATTACATAATAGGAATCATGGTAATTACAAATGGACATGATTCAAAAAAATTATCCATTTATCCATATACAAAACCCTTTTCCACAAAGGATAAAAATGGTGGAAAGATGATACATATGCATCAAAAGACGTGGTTTCATCCTTAGCCATGGTCATAATTCAAGAATATTTAGAGAAGATCCAAAATTGTGATCACGAGTCTTACATTAGATTGCACATGAGACTTACACTGCAACCAATTGAAATAAAGGACAACATAATGGATGAGGACAATCAACCTGTGATCTGTCCTTTCTCATGAAACATAGATATCACAAAGTTTGTCTTTCACAACATAAATACCATTCACATATTACTTCCCCATAGGTTCCCCTTGATTGCATTGTTGAGAGAATACCCTATTGTAAATTCTCTCCACCCAGACACCAAGCAATTACCCATCTTCCCAGGAAAAACACTTTGACTAGTCAGGAGGAGAATACCCTATTCAAACTTCTATGCTCTCATCATCAAGCCTTTGCTTGGGAATATAGAGACATAAAGGATATTCACCCCAGTATTTTTACACACCATATTTACACAACTGATTCCAAACCAGTCAGGAAACCACAAAGAAGGATAAACCCTACCTTAAGAGACATTGTAAAAACAAATATTGAAAAGCTCCTTAGGGTAGGATTAATTTTTTCCAATTTTTGATAGCCGCTGTTTTCTCCACTATTAATAGTGCCTAAAAATAATGAGAAGTGGAGGGTTTGTGTAGATTATAGGGATTTGAATAAGGAAACACATAGAGATTATTTTCTATTACCTTTTATTGATCAAGTCACGATAATTTATCTAGAAAAAGGTATTTCTCATTCCTTGATGGGTTCAATGGGTACAATCAAATAATAGTGGCATCATAGGATCAAGATAAAACTACCTTTACCTGCCCATGGGGTACATTTTCCTACATGGTCTTACCTTTTGGCTTATATAATTCTCTTACTACTTTCCAAAGAGCCATGTTAGCAATCTTTGTTGATCTCACTCATGATTGTGTTGAGATTTACATGGATGAATTCACTATTTATGGGGCAACATTCCAAGAGGCAGTTGGTAATTTAGAAAAATTCCTCTCAAGGTGTGAGAAACATTAATTATATTTAAATCATGAGAAATGTTTATTCATGATGGAGCAAGGTATAGTCCTGGGCCATCATGTTTCTATTGAGGGAATCGAGGTAGATCCAAATAGAGTCAACATCATTGTAAAAATTCCATCTCCTACAAATCAAATTGAAGTAAGGAGCTTTCCTTGATATGTTGGGTAATATAGAAGATTCATTTCATCTTTCAATAAGTTGGCTTCTCCACTGTTTTATCTTTTAACAAAATACTTGAGTTAAAATGAAAAAAATCAATCAACAATATTTTGACAATATTAAGGACAAATTAACAAATACCCCAGTCTTAAGAGGCCAAAATTAGAATCTTCCCTTTTAGATACAAACTGATGCTTCCAATGAAGTAGTAGGGGTTGTACTTAGAAAATAAGAGGAAGGAGAAGCAATGCATGACATTTAGTACATTAGAAAAACCCCTCCCCTACTGAAAGGAACTACACTACCACAGAGAAGGAGTTTCTTGTAGTTGTCTATGCAATTAACAAGTTCTACCATTACATTACATGATATGAGGTAATTTTCATACTGATCATTCTCTATTATTAAGTATATAATGAATAAACCCTTAGTGCAAGGCATAATTGTAAGGTGGATGTTGTTATGACAATAATTTAACATTAAAATGATTGTAAAAACACTAACGATCCAAAGTTGTACATATAGTGTTTATAACATTTGAATTTTGATAAGTAATGAAGCTTAGCATTCGCTAAGCATTTTCTCCGATAAAATCCGATGTGAATTATATGTTACAAACAATATATCTTATGGGAACTACATAAGGCTTGATCCCTCTAGAGGGTATGTAGTGCAACTATTGTCTCCGCTAGGTACATTCTAGCCAATATGATACAATTATAATCAATGGAAAAAACTAGTGATCCAAAGTTGTACATGATAGTGTTTACAATGACCGTAATGGTAGGATCCTAGTGGTTGCTCAACTAGGTCACGATTTATTATTTTATCGCTATTTTCAAAATAAGAAACTATTGAACCTAGTGTCCGTTGATCCATTACTTTCAATAAGTAATGAATTTAAGCGTTATGTAAACAATTTCTCCCATATGAAACATTGTGAATTATATGTTACAAACAATATATTTTATGGACACTACATATGGATTGATCCCTCTCGAGGGTTTGTAGTGTAGCACTTGGCTCCACCATGGATAGTCCAACAAATATGATACAATTATAATCAATGAAAATCACTAATGAGCCAAAAGTGTACAAACAATGATTACAATGACAAGATGTAATAGTAGGACCCTAGTGGTGTTAAGCTAGGTCGTGATTTGTTATTTTATTGCTATTTTTAAACTCTTAGTGTTTTTTACCCTCAATCGATTAAATGTATCAGACAATAAAGGTTTTCAGCCTAGAAGAATGACACTCTAAATGTGTTAACATAAGTTCGAACAATTTGGAATAAATTTCTTCAATTAGTATTGTAAATCTAACTTATAGTCAAAGTAAGAGATAATAGACCCTTGTTTTAGTGGTACTCAATAAACATTGTTAATAATCAAATATTTTATCAAATAAGTATAACCCACCATGACCTTATAGAGAGCATTGTTTCCATGAAAATAACTATAGTGACGAGGGCCATACTTACGTTTAGGAAAATTTTAATCCTTCCCATTTGTATTTGATATCTTGTTGAGGAATTGCCCACCAACCGCTATGCTTTAAATATCATATTTCGACTAGTTACAGACATTTTATCCTCATGACTATACTATGCATGATATACATATATTTCACATTGTCTTATATAACAAAAAATGTTGAGCTACCATTAACTCTGTTAATGTGATTTGTTGGTCAAATAACCTCTTAAAATTACCAAACATTAGATCTTCTAGATCGCTACGCTTTAAACATATTCCTTAGTATTGTTACAGACATTTAATCCTCACGACTACAATATGATCGATATACACATAATTCACATCGTCTTCTAAAAAAAAATCCCGAGCTACTTTGAAAACTCCGTTAATGTGATTTGTTGCTCAAACACTCTCTTCAAAATACCAAACAATAGGTGTAAATGGCTAAAAAAATGTTTTAAGTTGTTCTTTTATATGTCGACTAGAAGTCTATCTTGCCACTAAAGTGTATATTTTTTAACGTTCCTATCATGCCATCTATGGAATGTTATAGCTTTTTTAACTCATAGATAATCCTTTCAAAAGGTGCAAATGGTTTCTTATCTTTCAATGCATCATAATTCGCTATCAAACTTTTAGAAAAATTATGTTATTATTGATTTGATCCACAAAATATGAATTACTGTAACTAGTTGAATGATACATAAGATGTCCTGTCGAAGCCTAGCGGTCGTTAACCATTAAGTTAATTACTCTCTAATGATACATAGTAAAGAACTCTAGAGGTTGGTGACCGCTAGGGTAGTATTTATATTCCTTATTAGACAATGCGAGAAAAACATTTTAAACTTCAGAAATGACCTAATTATTAATGTATTTTACTCTAATTATAGGTAAAATGTCTTCCATTGTTCATGCTCCATTCACAACAATTACATTCATTGCAGCAGGTAATTGTTGGAAGAAAAGAGACGAGGAATGGTTTGTTGAAATCCATTCCCCTGAAAACTACCATGTCAACATGTGGTTATTTTTGTTATAGATGACAATCAAGAGGAAGTTGGTATTGTTCTATCCTCAAAAGTTATTGATTTGGGGACACTGTGTGTTCAAGTCGAATGCATTGACTTTGAAAACAATAAGTGTCTTATTCTGGATATGGAGTTGGATGTTTCTTTATTCAAGAAATGGAAAATGCATGCCTCAATACACATCAAACCATATTCCTATTCAAAATATGGTTGAAATTTGGGGATGCTTATAGATTCTGACAAAACTGGATGTTCAAATGTAGAAGAAATTCATAATGGTATATTTACAATATTTAGAAAATTGTATAGAAATAAAAAAACCTCTTTTGTTTGTCATTTCTTGCATAGAAAAGGTTTGCTTTCACCTCCAAAATATGTCAAATTGTTTACTATGCTGAGGAAAACATATTTGAATAAATTGGAGATAGAACCATCTAAATCAAAGTTGCATGGGTTGAAAATGAATACTAAATCATCTACATTGTTGAAGAAGGCAACCACTATATTTGAGAAAACAAAACCTTTGACTATTCAATAGTTTCATTTGTTTTTGTTCAATGGTAAAGTATTTTCAATTGATGTTTCAAGATACCATGTAGCACCTCCAGAATATCAATATCATCCGATAGATGATGAAAATGTTGACCTTCTTGTCCACTCCATGTTGATAAATGTTATTCCTACACAGACAGATCGCAATTCTTCTTCCCTTCTTGCAGTCTACGAATAACATTGTAGAACTCCATGATCTAAATGACTTAGAAAGTGATGATGTGAAATTTTATATACTTGATGGCCAACATACAATATGTGCACAAAAAAATATTTTGGGCTCAGAAACTTACAAGTCTTTACATTTGAGGCTAAGGTTTCAAAAGGCTTGCATTTTCTCTACAAATGCATCTACCGAAGCCATTGCTAATATTTGCAAACAACAAAATAAAGTAAAAAAATTTGGAATGAAACCAATTTTATTAATTTGCTATACAAAATTAGATTAGTTTGGCAATCGCTAGGTTGTTCTCAATGGCCAAGATTGACAAAAACAGAGACAGAAGATTGGAAGGTAATGTATTTTAATTATATTGCATTGGTTATTAAAATTTACTTTCATCATATAAAAAAATCATTTTCCTATGAATTCAGATCTTTGAGAATCAATGCCTCTCAATTTTTGAATGAAGAAAACAAATAATCTATATGATAAATGGAATTTTCTATTGTTTTTGATGATATATGGACTAAATGGACAACAAAATTTTAGTTTTTTTAGATTAGGTGGCCTTTCTTGTTCACCAATTAAGGATAATCAAGTTAAATTTCAGCCAAATTCACTTACAAGATTCACAAACAATCCATTCGGAGATCTTTAGTGGAATGACCAACCAAGAACTATTAGTACTAGCTAATAAAGTTTAATCAGGGGATGTCTGGTTAACTGGGTCTATTGAGGATGGTGTAATAGAAGAGACATTTGATTCTTACTTCCGGAGAATAAAAGGAGATAAAACATGAGAGCAAAATTTCTACATTATTTAAGAAATAAACATCCAGATAATATTGTATTGACATCCTCCAGTGAATCCAATGTAATTGAAAAATTTAAATTGCATGAATCACACTATTGCTAATTGTCTATCTTTTGAAGAGAGAAATGGAAAAAGAAAATATGATTCTCATATAGGGGAAAATGGAAAAATGGAAAAAATACCATGAGGTGGAAGAAGTTCTTTTTGTTGAGGCTCAAACAATAGTTGACAAATATGTGATGTCACTAGAAGGAAATGTTGTTGCGGGCTCACAACACCCCCGATGCGAGATCAGACCTCTAGGTTGATCACTCAGCATCCAGTGTGATTGCACAACATGGAAACCTCTCTCCAAGTGTGGGGACTTGTGAAACTGAGAGAGGAATCTCCATATTAGAGGCTGGTTCCTCAAACTCCTCTGATTTAGATCTATATTTTGCAAAACTACAGAGGTTCAGATCCTAATCCTACTCTAAACTGCAAGGAGACAGAGATAGAAAGTGCAAAAATAAAACTAAACTAACAGGTGATACACCAAAGGAGGAGTGGTGAAACATTTCTGTCAAGAAAATAGACACAGACCAAAGTTTACAACATAAAACATACACAGACTGATAAGATATAATTTAGGATTTGAAATGAAGCAAATAATACAAACAAAGGACTGAAAACCATTCACAAAGCTTGCATTATCATTTCCAGTGTCAAAATCACTGCATTACAACCTCAGAGAGGTAAAAACTATTACAATCCTTTGGAGAGGTCTGATTCTTGCTTCAGTCACTTGTTGGAGCTGAAAGAAGGAGTTGCTATGTCAAAAATTGTTGTTTTTTTTGGAAATGAGCCAAATCTGGCTTTTACAGTGCAAGGGTCGAGCCCAGGGGACAGAAAACGTACAAAAACATGAGAGCCCATCCCTCCTTGAATGTAGGTGCATTAAAATGGCATGGGAACTTACAAACCCATACCCTGTCATTTTGACCGAAATACAGGAGAAGGCGACCCATTCTCGCATTAAACACAGTCGCTTTGGAAATGTCACTTCTGGTCATGAACACGCGTCAGGGCCATTTCTCGATTTTCTCCCTCCAGACTACACCAAAACTCAAGATTAACCCCAGAATCATGTAGATAATTTCACAAGCTTTCCGTTGATATAAAGAACGTGCCAATCCGAGCTCTGGATCAAAGATATGGAGATTTGAAGATCTAGGGCACAAAACAGGCGAAAACGGATTTTTAAATTTCTTCCCGCGCTCTGCCACCTGGATGACACGTGGCACATGCTGATTGGATATGTTATTCTCTCATCTGACCTGTCCCGTGGGTTTTCCTTGAAAACTTTGACTTTTTGATGATTCGGAACATTTTTACTTTTCCTCCGCACCCCCGCCACTTGGGACACGTGGCATGCATTGATTGGTCGACACGGGGCGCGGAGTAGACTTTCGCTTTTAGCTCTTTGGCTGAACTTGGCCAAATTTCCCAAATCTTTCCCTGGCTCCGCACTTCTCTGCTCCATTGGACACGTGTCCTGTACTAATTGGCTCGGGCCAGCGCTTCAAACCTTGCCCCTTTGACTTTTTGGACCTTTTTCCTTGGCGACACGTGTCATGCTGTGATTCGTCCACGGGCCTGCCGGATTTTCACGTCCACCGCGTCTTTTTGTCTGGATGTCCGGTCTTTGTTTGGGACAAATTCTTCCGGTTCGTCCGATTTGGCGGTTCGCGTTCCTTTGTCCCACATGTACTAAAGCAGTTGGTCGATTTTCTTATCTCTCTGGCGGGTCAACTTCTCGTGCCCTTCGCGTCCTTCTAGTCCGACTGTCCGGTGCTACTGATTCTGTTTGGGGCGGCCCAGCCGGTTCGCGTGTCCTCCGCGCACTCACGGCCCAGATGTCCCTGTGTGAAAGTTTCCGTTCGGCCGAACCGGCCGGTTCGGTCCTTCGCGTACTCTTGTCCCGCTTGCTCCCGATTAAGGACTTGGACAAATTTTCTTTCTTTCGGCCGATTCGGGCATTTCGCGTCCATTTGTCCCAGATGTCCCTTTGTTGTTTGGGCCGCCTGTAGGCTTTTCGGCCGATCCATGCCTTTTCGTCCCAAATGTCCCGACTGTCCCGGGGACTAGGACTTAGCCGATTTTCACAATTTTTTCTGGCCCAAGCTTATTTTCTGCAACTTTCTTGCATTTTCTCAGAGCTTGTTCTTTTCAACCTGGACAGGAGAGTTAGAAAAATTTCTGAAGGGACCCTAGAAACATGATTTTTGCCCTGGATCAATCAATTTGCCTGGGACTTGAGAATTCTGATGTATGTTATCAATTCAACCCTGGGGGGTGAAATTGGATAACAATTTGGTGACTCAGCGGGGTCATCTGCCTGCTAGATGAAAAGACCAGTTGCCTGAAGCAGTCCATTGGGCATGGAGTCATCAAATATTCTGTTTAGGACCCTAACTGACTCAGAATGTGCAAGGAGGAAGATGGAATGTTACCTGATGAAAGCAAGGACTGCAAAACATCTCCATGGACAGCAAGTTGTGCCAAAGCACTTAGGGAAAACAAAACTAACCTACAGCAAAACAATGTGCACAAGCACTTGGAGGAAAGAAAATCTAATCTAATATTTACAGAGGTAGTGAACTTTCCTCTAGAAGCAACGCTTGAGATAGATTCCATTGACTGGAATCTGCAGTTCTTCACCATCCAATGAGGCCAATTGGAAAGCATTGCTGTTCTTGCACTTTGTGACCATGTATGGGCCACTCCAAATGGCATCAAATTTTGAATGCCTTCCCGGTTTTGCTCTGTCCACATCCCATTTCAACACTAGATCTCCAACTTGAAAAGATCTATCTTTGGCCTTCCTATCAAAGGTCTTCTTGATCAAAGCTTGATCCTTTTCCATTGCTTGGGATGCCTAATTTCTGATCTCTTGCAAGCTCCATCAACTCTGCATACCTCACCTCCACGGGCTCAAATTCAAGCAACTCCAGCTGCTTCATGAGTTCCAATGTTGGCAACTCAAGTGACATGGGCAAGATTGCCTCTCTTCCATAGACAAGCCTGAATGGAGAGTTACCTGTGGATCTTTTGGGAGTTATCCTATCAGCCCATAAGGCTGATTTCAATTTGGTATGCCAAGACCTCTGATTCTCATCAAGAGTTCTCCTAATGATCCTCAACAAGTTCTTGTTTGTAGACTCGGCCTGGCCATTACCCTGAGGGTAATAGTTCGATGAAGTGCTTAGGTAAATACCGTTCTTGACAGCCCACTCAGTCACCTTGGATCCAATGAATGCTAATGCGTTATCAGAGATTATGGTAGCAGGTACACCAAATCTGGTTGTTATCCCCTCATAAAAGTCTAAGATGTTAGACTCATTCGCCTCTTTGAGTGCTACTGCTTCTGTCCATTTGGTGAAGTAGTCCGTGGCTATCAAAATCCATTTGTGCCCTTGGCTTGAATTGGGATTAATGACTCCAATGAAGTCCAAACCCCATTGCATGAATGGCTGGTCAACTGAGATTGGATGCAATGGGAGGGCAGCAAGTCTCTCTTTTCCTGTGAAGAATGCACAATTCTTACACCTCTTGATCCATGCATAGCAATCACTGAAGATTTTAGGCCAATAATAACCAGCCTTCATGATTTTTAGAGCTGTCACTCTTGGTGCAAAATGGCCACCAGCTGGTCCACCATGAAACTCTTCCAACACCCTTTGAATCTGACCTGTGCTAATGCATCTCAGCAGCACTCCATTCACATCTTTCTTGAACAAAACCCCATCAACAATGGCATACGGAACAGCCTGCAATCTGAAGTGTCTCCTTTGGGTCTTGTTCATCTCTGGGGGGCACTGGCCTGTACCTAAGAAGTGCACAATACTTTGGGTCCAGCAAGGAGTGGGGGAAGCATTGTCTTCTTCTTGATTGCCACTTGGCTCATGGCTGTCCTGGACTGTCAAAACAACCTCTTCTTCGTTGCATACTTCCTTTTGCTTCCCCAAAACCAGCTGCTCACACAGTCCTTTCCCTCTTACCAACTTGGTGATCTTGATATCAATGTCATATTCCATGACACGGGTGATCCAACCTGCCCTTTTCTCATTCAAATCCTTGTTGAGGAGGAAGTCCTTAACTCCAAAGCATGAGACCAGCAATGGACCTTGTTGTTTGAGACTAAATGCTTGAATTTCTTCAAGCTTCGATTCTTTGCAAGTACATGCTTTTCAATAAAAGAGTACCTCACCTCACAGTCATCTAGGCTCTGGCTGAAAAAGGCAATTGGCTGCTCATCATTATCTTTGTTCTGTTGTACTAGAATGGCAGAAATAGTGTCATCGCCTCCAAATGCATAGAGGATGAAATCCTTGGAGAAGTCTGGGTTGATGAGAGTTGGTGCTTGAGAGATAGCTTCTTTGATCGCTTCGAAGCTCTCCTTGCCTTCTGCTGTCCACTTAAAAGCCATGCTCTTCTTTAACATTTTGGTGATGGGCTTGACAAGGGCTACAAAATCTGGGATAAACCTGCGGACAAAATTGATCCTTCCCAAGAAGCTTTGAAGAGCCTTCTTGTGACTTGGCAATGGTAGTGCTCTTATGGCTTCAACCCTCTCTGGATCAATTGCCAGTCCCTCTTTCGAGACAATATGGCCTAAAAGTTTTCCTTCATGTGCAAGAAAGATGCACTTCTTGGGGTTCAAAGACACTCCGAACTTTCTACACCTCTGAAACACTTGCCTGAGGTGAAAGAGATGGTCTGCTGCATTCTTTGAGAAGACAATGATATCATCTAGATATATCAGCACTATCTTGTTGATCAAGCCTTTGAATGCCATGTCCATTGCCCTTTGAAAGGTAGCACCAACATTGGACAACCCAAATGGCATCTTCTTGTAAGCATATGTGCCCCATTTAGTTGTGAAGGCTGTCTTGAATTGGTCTTCTTCTTTCACCATCACTTGATTATACCTTGAGTAGCCATCTAGGAGAGAGAATCTCTCTGAACCGGATACTACTTGCAATATTTGTTCCATTGAAGGAAGCGGGTAATGATCTTTGAGAGAGGCCTATTGAGGTCTCGAAGTCCACACACAACCTGATTTCTCCACTCTTCTTCTGACCGGAGAACCAAGTTAGCAACCCAGCTTGAGTGCTTGATCGGGAATATAATGCTTGCCTCTATTAGCTTATTTAGCTCTTTCTTCATTAGAGGCTCAATGTGAGGGTTAACAGGTCTCTGCTTCTACCTGATGGGCTTAGCATCTGGATCCAATTCTATGGTATGTTGTGTCAAATTCGGATTGAATCCTCTCAAGTCTTCATAGCTCCAAGCGAAGACATCTGGAAATTCTTGGCAAAGCTGTATGAAATCTGATTTCTCCTGCTCAATGGCCACTTTACCAATTTGAAGTGTTTTGCCTTCCCCAACCGGAATTGGCTCTGAATCTTCTCTCTTGACCTGTATGTTAGCCTTTTCCTTACGGAACTAGTCGTTAGGGTTGAAGATAGACTCCAATGTTACTAAACCCTTGGGAAGCTTGTTTGTCCGCAGTGCACTACTTGATCCCCATATTGCTGCTCAAGTCTGTCCTGATTCCTAGCTGAGAATTCAGCCTCTTCTTGTAAAAAATTGACGATCTGTAGATCGTTCTCAAACACCTACCAGCTTGTGTTATTATCTGGAACTGCTGGCCTCACAATCACATGGATATGTGGTTGTGTTTTTTCCCTTTTGATGTTGTCAACCACATCAAACGTTGCTCCAACTGCTGCGAGCCTATCCGCGGCTTCATTTTTTTTTCTGGGTATGGACACAATGTTGAAAGCTCCGAAATCCTCAATGAGGTCCCATACCCTATTCTTGTAGCTCCTCAGCAAGTCGTTCTTTGTAGCATGTTGTCCTCTAACTTGGTTGACGATTAGCTCACTATCCCCGAACACCTGCAAGTTATTTATGCCCTTTTTTCTAGCCCAATGAAGTCCATGAATCAAGGCCTCATATTCAGCTGTGTTGTTTGAACAAGAAAACTGAAAACGGAAGGCTGAGTAATACTTTATACCTTGCGGTGAAATGAGCATAGCTCCTCCTCCTGCGCCTTGTCTACTCCTTGACCCATCAAAGAATAATTGCCATACTTCATTCTTGTCTTTATGACTTGGCTTAGTGATGCTAGGAATAGGTTGATTTTCTTCGTGTATACAATAGACTCCCAGCTCAGATTCTTCTACTTCTTGATAGGGATCAAAAGCATGTATCTTGTTTGCCCATTCATCAAGAGTCAAATCTGGAATGCTTCCAACTTTGGTTTCGGCTTCATCTGTGTTTGGATAATCTTCTTGATCAAATGCTGAACAATTGGCATTAATCTGACTTGGAGTATAAGGCTCAATATGGAAGTTTGCAATAGGTTCAGACCTAATTGTAGCCTTAGTTCCATATCTTGTTCTGAACAGCATGTGTGACCAATCAGCAGACAAATACCCCCCAATCTTGGCTGTGAAGTCCCTTGACAAACAAAGGGCAAAGAGTGGTGGAAGGTCTATGATTGATACATCTTGTAAGACAACAACATTTGGACATGCGTGCAAGGTAAGACTCAAGTTTTTAATCACTCCAACTGTTGCTATTGCTGTCCCATCTAGCTGCACTACCCCTTTAGATGTTATTTCATACTGGAGCCCTAGCTGATCAGCTATCTGTTTAGGCATTACTGAGCTACTTGCTCCGGAGTCTATCATGCAATTATGTACTAGCTGATTTCCAATGATCAACGAAACGTAGAAAGGAGGGGGCTTCAACATCTTACCTTGTTGTCCTCCATGACTTCCTTTAGGCTGGGTAGCATTTGTGAGCACCTTGTCTTGCATCTGAACCTGCTGATTCGAAGTTGGCCAATCCTTCATGGCAGCTTGCAGCAGATCTCTTTGGCCTGGGATAGATAGGGATTCCCACATTGATATATTGACGTTAGTCTTCTTCATCTGTTCAATGATACTGAATGGGGATGAAGTATCCTTTTGTTGTCCCTTGGTTTGCACATTCACTCCTTGCACGTGGGCAGCAACAACTGGCATTTGAGTTGGCCTAGGGGCTGTTCTTGGCTGTCCTTGTGCACTTGAAACTGGACTTTGCTTGCCAATCATTTGTGGAGCCGTGGAAGGTTGTGGATTGGCTGGGGCTAATGGCCGTTCTTCACCCAAATTTCTCCTCTTTGACCTTGTGTTGGCTGCAACACCTTGAGAAACTTCTTGATTCATGCCACAAAAATCTTCTGCTTGCCAGTTCACCAATGTGGTGTCATTTGGGGCTGATTGTTGTTGGAATGTTTCTTGTTGTTGACTGTTTCCTTGACTGCCCTCGCCCTCCACACCAGTAGTTGTCACCATTAGTGCTTGATTGAGAGCACCATTGAAACACATGGATTGGTTATGAGGCTCGTTGCATGGAAAGCACCAATCATATTCCTGAGCAATGTTGTTCTGTGTTGGCACTAATGCCTTAGAGGTAGATATGGCATTTGGATTATAGGGCTGGAATGGTCTATTGGTAGGAGGCCTTGTTTGATTCACATTTGCAGCTAGATTAGGTGGTCTTTGTGGTTGGTATGGCTGCCTATTAGGCTAAGCTTGGGGTTGATAGGAAGGTCTGAAACCTTGGGCTTGCTGCCTCTTGAGAGTAACCAGCTCATTGCCTAGGTTTTGCAACTGTTTCATGACCTCTTGAAGCTCATTTGGGGCACTTGGAGATGAAGTGGAAGCTTCATTTGAACTCTGGTTTCTAGGGGTTGGAACAGGAGCCAAAGTGGGTGCTTGACTAGTGCTTGGATTTTCTAAGTTTGGATACAAGGGCATGGGAGGCCTAGGAGCCAGTTTACCAGCTTGAATAAGACAGTTTTCGGCTCTAATGGCAATGCTATAAGCCATAGGGATTGTTGTGCCTCCCATGGACTGAATTAACATAGAAATATCAGAATTCAAAGCTTTAAGGTAATATAGAAAAGCACCTCCTGTTGTTGGCCTGACTGCCACTGGAATCCTATCCCAAGACCTTTGAAATCTGAAGTTGAAGTCAGTCAGCTGCTCGTTGGGGCTCTCTTGATAGTTGTCAGCTGCTCCAAAAGAGACAAGTTGTCTCCCTTCTCTCCAAATTGCTCATGAAGTGCAATACACAGCTGATTCCAGTTTGTGATAGAACCAGCTCCAAGGCTCCTAAACCATTGTAATGCTTTACCCTTGAAGGAAGATGCCAGTAACTTGACAGCCACTTGCATTTCATTGATTTCATGGATTGCACAAAGGTTAGCAATATCTTTAACATGATCACCTGGAGTAGTCTGATTTTCTCCGGTGAAGTAGGGAATGTTCTTCAAGGCTGCAATAGGAACTGGATGTTGTGCATTGAGAGCAAGTGGGCTGCTGCCTGTGAAGTTGACGTAGGGATTGTTCTGAGCCATTCTAATCGGTCTTAAAACCCTTGTATACTGAATGAAAGGCCTGTCAGGTGGAGGAGTTGAGAGAGTTCTGTTTGGTGGAGATGGAGACCTTTGAATCCTTCTTCCTCTTTGCCTTCTTCTTGGAGATAACTGCAGGTATTCAAACAACACTTCTTCTTCTCCAACTCTTGACCTTGTGGTGATTCTTCTCATGAGTTTTCAGGCCTGCACTGCTGAAACCAGTTGATTCTTCCCCAGTGGAGTCGCCAGATATGCAAATAATAGCTCTTATAAGCAAGAAAACTGCAGCAGATGCATATCAACTTTGCTGCAATAAAAATGAGACCTCTAGTGTCCCACCGGCGTGCCAAAACTGTTGTTGCAGACTCACAGCACCCCTGGATGCAGATCAGGCTTCTAGGTTGATCACTCAGCATCCAGTGTGATTGCACAACATGGAAACCTCTCTCCAAGTGTGGGGACTTGTGAAACTGAGAGAGGAATCTCTAGATTAGAGGTTGGTTCCTCAAACTCCTCTGATTTAGATCTATATTTTGTAAAACTACAGAGGTTCAGATCCTAATCCTACTCTAAATTGCAAGGAGACAGAGATAGAAAGTGCAAAAATAAAACTAAACTAACAGGTGATACACCAAAGGAGGAGTGGTGAAACATTTCATGTCAAGCAAATAGACACAGACCAAAGTTTACAACATAAAACATACACAGATGATAAGATATAATTTAGGATTTGAAATGAAGCAAATAATACAAACAAAGACTCAAAACCATTCACAAAGCTTGCATTATCATTTTCGGTGTCAAAATCATCGCATTACACCTCAAAGAGGTAAAAACTATTACAATCCTTTGGAGAGGTCCGATTCTTGCTTCAATCACTTGCTGGAGCTGAAAGAAGGAGTTCTTTATGTCAAAATTGTTGTTTTTTTTTTGGAAATGAGCCAAATCTGGCTTTTACAGTGCAAGGGTCGAGCCCAGGGGACAGGAAACGTACAAAAACATGAGAGCCCATCCCTCCTTGAATGCAGGTGCATTAAAACGGCATGGGAACCTTACAAACCCATACCCTATCATTTTGACCGAAATACAGGAGAAGGCGACCCATTCTGCATTAAATCTGGTCGCTGGAATGTCACTTCTGGTCATGAACACGCGTCAGGGCCGTTTCTCGATTTTCTCCCTCCAGACTACACCAAAACTCAAGATTAACCCTAGAATCATGTAGAGAATTTCACAAGCTTTCCGTTGATATAAAGAACGTGCCAATCCGAGCTCTGGATCAAAAGATATGGAGATCTGAAGATCTAGGGCACAAAACAGTGAAAACAGATTTTTAAATTTCTTCCCGCGCTCTGCCACCTGGATGACACGTGGCACGTGCTGATTGGATATGTTATTCTCTCATCTGACCTGTCCCATGGGTTTTCCTTGAAAACTTTGACTTTTTGATGATTCGGAACATTTTTACTTTTCCTCCGCGCCCCCGCCACTTGGGACACGTGGCATGCATTGATTGGTCGACACGGGGCGCGGAGTAGACTTTCGCTTTTAGCTCTTTGGCTGAACTTGGCCAAATTTCCCAAATCTTTCCCTGGCTCCGCACTTCTCTGCTCCATTGGACACGTGTCCTGTACTAATTGGCTCGGGCCAGTGCTTCAAACCTTGCCCCTTTGACTTTTGGACCTTTTTCCTTGGCGACACGTGTCATGCTGTGATTCGTCCACGGGCCTGCCGGATTTTCGCGTCCACCACGTCTTTTTGTCCCGGATGTCCCAGTCTTTCTGGGACAAATTCTTTGGGTTTGTCCTATTCGGCTGGTTCGCGTTCCTTTGTCCCACATGTCCTAAAGCAGTTGGTCGATTTTCTTATCTCTCCGGCTGGGTCGGCTTCTCGCGCCCTTCGCGTCCTTCGGTCCCGATGTCCCACTGCTGATTCTGTTTCGGGCGAACCGGCGGTTCGCGTCCTCACGCACTCACGGCCCAGATGTCCCTGTGTGAAAGTTTCCCATTCCGGCCGAACCGGCCGGTTCGGGTCCTTCGCGTACTCTTGTCCCGCTTGCTCCCGATTAAGGACTTGGACAAATTTTCTTTCTTTTGGCCGATTCGGGCATTTCGCGTCCATTTGTCCCAGATGTCCCTTTGTTGTTTGGGCCACTTGTAGGCTTTTCGGCCGATCCGCGCCTTTTTGTCCCAAATGTCCCGACTGTCCCGGGGACTAGGACTTAGCCGATTTTCACAATTTTTCTGGCCCAAGCTTATTTTCTGCAACTTTCTTGCATTTTCTCAGAGCTTGTTCTTTTCAACCTGGACAGGAGAGTTAGAAAAATTTCTGAAGGGACCCTAGAAACATGATTTTTCCTTGGATCAATCAATTTGCCTGGGACTTGAGAATTCTGATGTATGTTATCAATTCAACCCGGGGGTGAAATTGGATAACAGGAAATATACAATGAGGATGGAAGACACAAACAATTTTTCTTGTAAATGTGCATATCCATTATAGCTTCCATCAACTTTATCATCAATTCCTTTGACTAATCCTTTCAATGCTGAATGCATAATCGCTGATTTTTGTAATTTGGCTAGTGACATTTATTCCGATGTAATAATGGGGCTTGTAACAATTATCTCGAACCAAAGATGTGGAGTTTGAATTGTATTATTATTGTTCTAATATTAATTTATTATTCAAAAATGTTAAGAGACAAAGTAAATAGATACATGGAAAATGTGAAATACAATGGAGTATTAATTATGGATGTATGTTACAGAATCTACGACAACAACATGATATTTAAAATTTTGTGTCTTATGTACACAATATATGGTGTGCACAAGGGCGCAACAATAATAATTATTATAACAAAGAGGTCACTAGGGATTGGATGGAGAAACTATCACAAAAATTGGGAACTGCAAGTGAAGTTGGCCTGCAAGGAAACATCAATCATTTTCCTTGCGAAAGATCTTATGAGTTCTGGGATGAGATGTTCATTCGATACTATTCCAAAAATTCTCTACTACTAGTGATTTACAATGGCAGTGTCACAATCCATGCATTAGTTGATTCTAATCTATTTGTTGTTTTTATTGTTGAGACACATAGTTAAGAAATGTTTCTGAAACATTACTATTCTCATATGAAGAAAGGTTTGTCACCGAAGACAACTTCAACAAGTGATTTTGTTTAATGGCTTTGAACCTATATATGCTACTTATACATTTATTGTTTATGTAGACAACCACAAAGCTATAAAAGTTGATGTACAACCCTTTCAACTTGACACTACACAACCAGTTCAACATGGTGATTTACCTTCAATCATTTTATAAATATGTTTAATGAGCTCTATTTTCAATTGTCATGGTTTTTTATTTTTTTAACAGACTTATGTTTTTTATAGTTCAGATGACAGATGTGGAGGATGCGGGCACATCAACCATGAATACACAATCAGATCCTAGTATGTTAGTCGTGTGAATTTACAAACAAAATCGCTAATAAGCCCCACAAATTTATAAGACAATAAATGATTATGCAAACAACCAATAACCGGAGAACGTAATGTGGAGGGCGCAGAGGTATCCAACATGAATAAACACTCACAACTTAGTATGTTAGCCATGTGTATTTTAAAACAAAATCATTTATAAGGCCCACAAATTTATAGGAAATGATAACTAACAAACATTAGTTTATATGCTTGGCATATGGTAAAAGGCAAAGTTTAAGGAAATCCATTTGTAAGCTACACTAAAATTTAAAATGAAGTATAGAGCTTAGCAGAATCTATGCATCTGTTTCAATACAGTAATGGTTAGACTAAAAACCTTACATTCATCAATGTCTCGTTGATTTACAATTGCATACTGTCTACAATGTTTCACTGATTCACTACTACATACTGACTACTTACATTGAATTAACATTGTTTTGGCTTCAACATCATCATAAACAAAACTAAACATGACTTGATCTTGCTCATAGGTATCTAAAACAACACTTGGATAGCCTCATTAAAGGTTGTCTAGCGAAGTGTATTTTGGCCAAAGATTTAGCATAGCCTAGCGGTAGAAAATCGTAATCAATAGGTAAGGACTATTTTCTGCGAAAGAGTAGATCATGAATATAAACGTAGCCTAGCGACCGATATATTTGAATCAAAAGAAAGAAAAAAATTGATATTGTACTTACCATATCACCACAGAAACCACTATGTTTTTCAAATTAAGATTTTATTTGCCACAACATGAAATCGATTATGAATTGGTTAATGTTTATTTTAATTAATGTTTATTTCAAATAAATTATGCTCACATTTTCAATAGCAAAAAAATAGATTATGAATTGATGAATGTTTATTTGAAATAGATATTGCATCAATGGATCCAACAACGTGTAAATGCGATGTAATCCAAACCACAATCTCAATTAAGAATCTTTGGTAGTCGTAAGATAAAATGTTGTTTATTTCAATTGGTTATAATTGATATGCGACTGATGAAAATAAAATTTGTTTACTTCCCAAAATGCCTAGGTAGATATAAGAGTTTTTACTTATTATAGATATCAAGGACTTGCTTATATGGGAACCACTAAAGCTTGCATTTAAGTTTTGGCCACTGGTAGTAAAATAGTGTTTTCCCTTTGTTTAATATTAGAAGAGTTCAATTTAGATTTACCCTCTGGTAAATCCAAATGCTATAAATACCCAACTTGCTTTCAAACAAATGGCCCCTCTCCTTCTATGTTTGATTATTCAATTTGTTTGAAGTTCTTGCATGAGTTTCAATAGTTTTATATTTTGCATGAATTCTCACCTCTCTTTCTACTTTAGAGATCATTTGATCTTCTTGCTTTCATCTTACTTCATTGTTGTCCCATATAATCAGCTTAGCATAAGGTAGTTTCACTTTTAGATTAGAATCCATTTGATAATCTTAGAGTTATAGGTTTTGTTTTGTCACAAGAAATAGATCCTAGAATTATTAGTATTTTGTGTTGTATCCCCACAATAAATCCTGCTAGGAATCGCATAGTCAAGCTCTGTTCACTTGCACTATCCCTCTCTTACTTGCATTGTATTCGGTTTATATCCAAAGCTGCCATTGTTCGAGTATCTTCTTCTCTGATGCTATCACACTCACACTTTTCTGGATTCACGAGAACACGAAGGAACGAGGAGATCACACTGAGGGGACAAGTCACGACACAACTAGATTTACCACTATTCTTCAGTAAACTCCAGTTTGAGCTATCAAAGTTGTAGTTACAATATATCAAATAGAGTAGCAAATCATTTTATTTCAAGTTAAAGTTCACTTTCAATATTGCCGGGGAAGTTATGGGGAATGATAGTTTCTAAGAAACTATGATTCATTCCTCACTTCTGAGGTAGGATTGAAGTCTTTCAATTAAACTAGTTAGTTATTTAAATATTTAGGATAAATTCACAAGTGCACAGAAAATAGCTATATCAAGCTAACTTGCTTGTTTTAATTCTGTTATTAGATTAATTGTCCATTATCTGAATATATTAGAATAGCTAGCTCTTTTAATTTCATTCAAATACGCATCATTGAAAATACAAAAATAAGAGAAATATAAGCATAGTGTAGATATATCTTTCATAGTTAGTTTACTTGTTTTCAGTTTAAAGTTTAATCTTCTTTTGCATGACAATTACGGGACCCAGAGAGCCTAGGGAATACGTATTCAAACCGGTAGTATCTCAGCCAAATCTCTTCACAACGTTAATGGATATAGATCAAGGGCTTAGGATTCAGGTCTTTCAAATGACAATAAACCAACAAGCAATTAGTGAACAATTGAGACAATTGAATATTGAAGACGACAAAGCATACACATTTTGGTCAAGTCAACCCAACTATAGATTGCCTTGATAGGATATCCATGACCATACAAGAACCCGAAAGAGAACAAATATTTGGTTGTGATCCATTAGTTCCACAGCCAAAGATGCAGGAGACCTTCTCATCGACATAGACACAGGGTTACGTATACAAGTTGCTAGAACACCCGTAAGGTATTCTGAGAAAATCACACAACTCCTGGTACTAAACATAGAAGCTGGAAAAGGCTTATGACCATTGGATAGTCAGAAGAAGAGATTGATTCTTCACATGACCATAATAGGTCCACAACAACCACAAACTCATGGTTGTGATCCCTAGGTCCCACAACCCAACGGGCCTGCAAGTCAATTAAGTATTGACACCACTTACGAACGCTGGTATTTAGATCCTCACCACTCCCACCAGATATCATAACACAATTTTCCATATTAAATATAGAAGCCAATCAATCCAACATTTTCTAGGGCTAGACCAGAAAACCACCCATAGTTTCTTACAAATCCACTACACCTCTCATTACCATTTTCCATGACCTTGTCTAGAAATATACACGAAGCACCTACATGTCATTTTCCATGTATATCCAATAACCAATAGATAGGATCTCAACAGAGCTCGACATTGATTGAGCCTCCGAGCAGCTATTATATCTAAATGATCCATTACACCAATTCAGGTTAGGAGAGCTTTCTTTTCCTTAGATTCACAGATCCCATTATTGTGTGTTGAGGATATAAGATTTCCCAACTAGTTTGTCTATATCCACATATATTCCATTTCCACCGGCTATCTCGGCATGACCTCGGGAGGTCGGGTACGAAGAAGAGCTACTTGTAGATTCTCATGCTCGCATGTCACTTTTCTATCATACAAAATTGGTGAACCCGACGTGAAACAAACAATTGTTCCCCTTTTATTTTCATTTCTTTCATCCATCTTCACTCTTTCCCATTATTCTACAGGGTATTTATATACCCCCGAATATGTCGGGATACGACGCATATGGCAGACCTCTCTCAGGTCTCGAAGCAAATTATGGTCAAACAAATAGACAACCATCACCCTCACTTTCTACATGGGCTGACAACTATTCAAGTAATTACTTGTCATCACAAACTCCTCCTCAAAGAACTAGCTCTAGTTCTTCATTCCAATTGAGGAGTTGGATCAACTCACACAAACGCAACAACCAGAGCCCTCAGCTCTAACAATATGACGTTTACTGGAGAATCCACTTCATCTCCTCGGTTTTGTTCAGACCACAAATCAATAGATAGTCAGATCCACTCCCATTTTTGGATGAGGAGTATTTAGCGCACTATGCTAGAAGTGAACAACGCTTCCAAAACATGTACCCACCTATAGGAAGTTTGCAAACACAACCCGATACCCTACTCCAAGAAAACACCCCCATTCCTCCACCTATGGGAAATACTCTCGGTGAAGCTTGGCAGGGTAATGATCAATTCATAGCAGGGTATCATACCCTTTACAACCTCAAGGTGTACAACAACCACCATTAAGGAAAAACACTGTGTCTTCACCAATCGAGGTCATCTCAGCCTTAGTTGAGAAGGTTAGAGGATTAGAACTTGCTCAAGAAAATCAAAATTCATATTTCGGCAAGCAGAATCCCCAACCCTCCGCATCATCCCAACCAAGTTGACCTCCTCACAGAACAAGCACGTTAGGCATGCCTCCTCAACATTCATATAACTATCCACAAAAAACACCAACTAGAACCACATTTTCAAATGCCACTCCAGTTGAAAATATGATACCTCCCGCTTAGCACCAAACAACCCATACCAGAGCAATGCTCCTCCCTACTTAAACATTTATTCAAAATCACCACAGGAGACATGTTCTCTTCTCCCAGGATGTTCACTCAACCACAAGGATTTCCTTATGTCCCTGCAAATACATATGCTATGCCATATCAACAACCCATTCCACCCCCACCCTCAAAGAGCACCATCGATGGTCAAACCTATGCGGTAGGGACTTACTCAAAATATTTAAAAGAGCCTCTAGATTTCACCATACGAAGTGTCATGCTTCCAAGACCTCTTCCCGATTTTCCTAAATACAAAGGGGAGGGAGATCCAAATGCACATATCAAGGCCTATGCCACGGCCATTCGAGAATTACTCCCTTGGGATGGGGTTGTTGCTAAGATATTCCCTAAAACCTTAGAGGGTATTGCCCTTGATTGGTATTACAGAATACCTGAAGCCTCGATACACTCATTCAAACAACTTGTGTCGAGTTTATCAAAGCTTTTGACATGAACAAATTGTTAAGAACAGAATCAGAGAATTCTTACATATTAAACAAGAGCACAATGAATCCACTACTCATTTTATTCAAAGATGGCGTACAGTCCTCTCTCACTCATCAAGTGCTCCAAACATGGATCAAATGGAACTATGTGATTTATTCCTTCATTCCTCAATAGAGAGATAAAGGAAGAAGTCCAAAAGTTCCCACTAAGAACTTATGATGAAGTACTCGAGAGTGCTCTCCGAATAGATCAAGCGGAAATAGATAGTGGTCATAAGACATATGGAACAAATGGGAAATTAATCACTCCCAATCAAAACACTACGACCTATCCTAATGCCGAAATACCAATCAAGGACCCAAAATCCTTAACAAAAACCATGGGGTTACAACAGATGGAGTAATAGACTAAGTTAAAAGGGAAAACGTCGTAAACATTTCACCACCCATTAACAATCAATAAAATAACAACTTTACTCCAACAATCAACGCGGTGGATTTTAATCATCCATCACGACAACAACAACAACAACAACAATGGAAAATCCAAACACAAGGTCCAAATCAAAACCCAACTAGATATCAGAGTCAAAACCAAAGGCAACAACCTCAAAATTTTAACTCTAACAACCAACAACCTAATCAAAATTTTGGACCACAACAGGTTTCAAATCAACAACCTCGAAACTATAATCCCAACTTGTATTGTGGTTTCCACAAGATTCAAGGCCATGATACTAGGACTTTCGTGACTACAATAAATTCATGCAACATTTTCCAGAAGACCAAAGACAACTCTTTATAGATATGTTTTTAGCAAATTCTATAGTACCCACGCCAAACACTTACACAAGGGCAGTTTCCTCAAAATGCACCCCTCAAGATCTTTAATGATCCACTCCCAAATCACTCTAACAATAACAAGTTAGATCCAAATGGGACGAACAAGGGTGTTATGACAGGAAATAATGATCATGAAGCCTCAACTTCATTAAATCCACCGGTTCACACCCCATTAGGAACTCGACCACAAACCAAGATAGTTGGCCTGGTAGAGTTAGATACCGAGCTACCCATAGAAACCATAACAAGAACACGAGATTATTCTTCTCAACCAGTTCCAAACTATCCATTAGAACTAGACAACATTCAACAAACATTGGTAAAACCCATAGCGCTTATGATTTAATTAATGACTTAACAAAGACCTTCTCTCACATTTCCTTCTTGGATTTGTTGAAGAACTCTCCCCCATAGGGCTGCTCTCTTAGAAGCATTAGGCCTTGGTCATTTAATTAACATCACTCTCCTCCTAAAACGCAAGTAAACCATGTAGACTTTGATGTCTACCCTCCAGGGCAGCCAGATAGGGATACTGAGTTTATATTTGATATAAGCAAAATGCCAACAGATGCTGAAATTACACGTAGAGGTGACCCAACCTTACATTTACAAGTATGGGTTTACAATAATTATGTTAAGCATGTGTGCAATGATTGATGATGGGGCAGCAATTAACATAGTCCCCTTTGCTTTTCTTCAAAATCTAGGATATGGAGAAACAAATTGTTCCACAACACGAAATACGCTAAGAGGTTATGATAGCCTCAAGGCCACTTCAATTGGGACCATAGTTTTACCAATCACCTTAGGACCCAAGACAATCCTCACCAAATTTTATATTATAGATCGGAAACCAACTATAATATGATCCTCTGGTCGACCATGGATACACCGCATGAAGGCAATCCCTTCCACGTTATTCCAGGAAATAAGATTTTTGCACCTAGGGAAAATATTTGTGGCACAAGGTGACCCAAAACCATTCGATATACACCTAGCAGACTTGAAGAAAAGACCAGCATTCACTCTAAGTTTGAACTCCCAACAAATCAACTTAACAAACCAATCAATTCAAAACCAGAAGAGAAGTTGATACCTACAACAAAATTAGAAATTACAAATCTAGTCGAAGGCATTCCAACACTCAAAAATGAGACTAACGTCATAGAAATGGTATCATTAGGGACTACCACAAAAATTGTAGAATTACTAGAGAAAGATCTACCCATTCTCCTACCATTTGATTCTATGGGTATGGGATACACCCTAGGAATTGGTTCCCTTCCATCAAACAAAGTTTGTATGGTAGAAGTAACCGAGGTAAGAAACAAACACGAGGAATGTCCCAACATCCATTTTTCCAAGAAAATATTGACTCTCCACTTCGATGGAGCTAGATGTCATTTTGGAGTTAGGGTAGGTGTGATCTTTACTTCTCCCGAGGGAAAGATCCTACCTTTTTCCTTTAAGTTAAACTTTGAGTACAAACAATGGGGCTGAGTACGAAGCCCTCCTCCTTGGCCTCATCATAGCCAAAAGGATGGGTGTTGATAACATTAGAGTGCTAGGAGACTCACAACTAGTTACAACCAAGTCTCTGAGGTATATGAGACTAGAGCTGAGCATTTACAACTCTATAAAATGGTGGTATTAGATCTAACCAAAGGATTCAACTTCATATCAATCAAAGCAATCCCACGAGAGAAAACCTCTCAGATTCAATAAAGAACCTCAGCTTCCCTTTCACTCCAAATAAAGTGAGTTGAAAACACAAGTTTCACGGTATCACTTCATACCGAACCATTGGTGCGTAAAATACCAACAAACCCACTCCTGACACATATAGAAGCTGAGAATGAGTTTTCTATCCTAGATCACTTTGACAGTGATAGAATCACTCTTGAATATCTAAACACCTATGCGGAGCTACATCTCACTCATCACATAGTGGATCTTTCCCTAATCCCACATTCCTCTTCCTATTTTGGAAATCCCATGATAGAATCTCCTCCACAAAAGGATCTCGATATCTACGAGGTAGAGAATGGAGAAAGTTTGGAACTACCTCCGCCCCCCTGAATTTGAAGAAGGCAACGCTTCCTTAATCGAAGAAACAATTGACATAAACATTGGAACGGAGGAAGAACCAAATATTTTGAAGTTAGGATCCTCGTTAACTCCAGAGGAGATAGAAATACACACTCAAATCCTCAAGGAACATCAAAAGGCTTTCATTTAATTACAAAGAAATGACAGAATTACACCACATATCGCGGTACATAATCTTGTCACCAAACCAGATGCAAAGCCAATTAAACAAAAGTCAAGACCAATGAAACCAAAAGTGGCTCTCATGGTGAAAGAAGAAGTAATGAAACTTCTCCAAGTGGGATTCATCAAACCAGTTGACTATTCACAATGGGTATCTAATATCATCCCTGTTCTAAAAAGAATGGGAAGATACGCATTTGCATAGACTTTCGGGACATTAACAAAGCTTGTCCCAAAGATGACTTCCCATTACCATCCATCGACGTTATTGTTGATGCAACTAACTGGATTTGAGCTTTTGTCCCTCATGGATGGGTTCTCAGGGTATAATCAGATTAAAATATCTAACAAGATCAAGCCAAGACCACGTTTATAACTCCTTGGGGAACTTATTGTTACGTTGTCATGCCATTTGGTCTTAAGAACGCCGACTACATACCAGCAATGGGCAATGACATACATATTCCATGACCTTATTCATAAAATTGTGGAATCCTACATGGATGACTTGTTGGCCAAGGCCAAGAAGCACTATGATCACCCAAAAGGTACTCCATATCATTCTCTCATGATTGATCGAATATGGCATCACATTGAACCCAGAGAAATGTGTATTTGGTGTGACAGGAGGCAAGCTTCTGGGTTACATTATATCCTCACGAGGGATTGATGTCGATCCAGCCAAAATTAGGTTGTTCTTGAAATGATTCCACCATCAGATGAGTCTGGTATCAGATCATTTCTTGGGAAACTCGGTGCAATTCAAGGTTCATTCCGACTTAAGTTTTGTTGTTCATCCAATCAACAATTTATTAAAGAAAGATTATAGCATTGATTGACAAAAGAATGTAACGAGGCCTTCGAAGTAGTTAAACGCTTCTTATTGTCTCCTCCCACGCTAATGCCTCCTAGACCAGATCATCCTTTGATCCTATATTCACGGGCTACTGATGTCTCGCTAGCCTACATGTTGGCTCAAGAAGACAATGATAAACGAGAACGTGTAGTCTATTTCATTAGCCGACATGTTGCTTTGATTATGAAACACGTTATACACAGTAAAAAGAGAATGCCTTGCCATAGTCTTTGCAATGAAACGTTTAAGACATTACATGTTAAATCAAGAAACAAGGGTCATTGTAAAGACATATCACTTACGAACATTCCTCACGCAAGGGTCTTTATCTAAAAAGGTTGATGATTTATAACCTTAATGGGTGAATTTGAATTAACATTTGTAAACCAAAAATCCATTAAGGGACAAATCATTACAGACTAGTTAGCTGACAATCCATTAGATGGAGGTGATCTGGTAGATCTAGACTTTCCCGATGAGTGCATATACTTTGTCAAACCAGACCCCCCATCTCTACATGCCCTTGGTACACCGACATCATCAATTTTATCATGGACCATACGTACCCAGAAGGTGCCACATCACAACAAAGAAGGTGGTTACACATTATCACTGCTAAATATGTTATCTTAGAACAAGTGCTCTATCGTAAAGCCTTCGATGGAATGCTTTTAAGATGCATTGACACTGAAGAATCCAAAAAGATTCTTTACAAATCCCACAATGGGATATGTGGAGGCCACTTTGGTGGTCACGCCACTACTCACAAAATACATCGATGGGCTATTTTTGGCCCACTCTAACATGACGCAATAGAGTTTGTGCACAAGTGCCATAAATGCCAAGAATTCTCCCACGAGATTCACATGCCAACAAAGCTCTACAACCAATCGCAACCCCATGGCCCTTTTCCACGTGGGGCCTAGATTTGATAGGGAAATTCTCTCCCTCATCAACAGATGGCCATAATTTTATAATCACGGCCACAAAATATTTTACCAAATGGGTAGAGGCCATGCCTCTCACCACCGTACTAGGTTCTGTAATCGCTAAGTTCATTTTGAATCAAATCATTTATAGGTACGGTGTCCCACAAGTCATTATCTCAGATAATGGCACATCCTTTAAGAATGATGAGGTCCATGAGTTATGCAGTAAATTCAAGATAAACCATCATACGGCCTCTCTTTATTACCCTCAAGCCAACGGACAAGCTGAAGCCACAAACAAAACATTAAAAGCTATTCTCCTCAAAATAGTTAAGGAGAATAAATGGGATTGGCATTTAAAATTATACCCGCCTTGTGGGCCCATCAAACCTCAATAAGAACACCAATGGGGGAAACCCCTTTCTCATTAGTATTTGGGGCAGAAGTGGTTCTCCCACTTGAGGTCGAAATACCTAGCCTCCGCATCTCATTACAAGGGATTTTGGGAGAAGAAGCCTATAGAGAGGCACACCTCTCTCAACTAGAAAGCCTTGATGAGGCCAGGCTAAATGCAACAAACAAAGGCACAGAGCCTATGCTGACCGGATGTGCCAAATATAACAAAAAGGTCTACGAATGAGAAATATATGAGGGAGATCTAGTTCTAAGACTAGACAACCGATTGATAAGAAAACCGACGAAGGAAGGAAAATTCTGGCCCAAGTGGTTGGGCCCATACCGAGTCATGAAAGACTACGGAAATGGTGCATATCTCTTATGTACACTAGAAGGTGAGGAATTCAATGAAACTATCAATTCCTTGCATCTTAAACGGTTTTACGCATAAGGTCATCAACATCACCATTTGTATATTATATCTACCTACATTGCATTTAGTCACTTAGTTGTTTCATTTTGTTCACTCATTTCATAACTATTGTGGTCAAGGAACTTATTCTTAAGAAATTCATTACAAGCTTCTGAAAATATTGGCAAAAGCATTCAAAATCATATCTCTTCAGATTTTCATAATATCATCAAATGGTTCCAAAATCATTTCATCAATTCAATAGACAAAGTCTTGACAAAAACCATACCAAGGCCTGCATACTTGGTCATACTCATTCTTTTCTACTTGGTTAAGTTGTTCTTACCTACGGTCTATTCTAGAAGCTTCTTGGTGTCACATCTATCCTTCTTACATCTCTTTGAAACAAGGATACTCCAAAGTCACAAATCAAAAGTGTCAAGTTAAATAAAAATGCTAAACCAAATAGAATATTTTATTTTTACACACTTCTTTTCCCCACCAACCTTCGGTGATGAGCCCACATCTCTTACTAGTGATACGAGGTTGAGAAAGGAAAGAAGTGCCCTTACTCACCTATGTCCTACCTTTGGTGATGAGCCCATGCTTCTACCAAGTAGCATGAGACAGGGTGTAGGGGGTCCATTCACGCAAATTAGTGAATATTAATATTTTAAAGCAAAGTATACTAAGAGAAGTTAAATATCCAAATTCCAAAGAGATCAAATCCTTAAAACCAGATTTTTCAACCAAGTTTCCATCCATGGATCTAAGTCTAGATAAACTGGAAAATAAGTTACATTCTAAACTATGTAGTAGTTTCAGTAAGAGTAAGTACGCAAGTCTGAATTTGATTTCTATCAAAACCTTGTCTTTCTCTCATCATTTCCATTCATTCAAACTCATATAATTTGTGCCCTTCCCAACTCTTGGTGTTGAGCCCTCGCATCTTACTAGTTGCATGGAGTTAGGAGTGGGGCAAGTTCATCTCATTATCACTATATATTCATCACATTTTTCCAAAATAAGAAGAAGCAACGAACATTGCCCAAAGAAGCCAAAAGTTTAGTACTACAATATGTTTTCATCATCACATATCAGCATTACAAAAACAAATAAAAGAGAAACATTATGTTCAACATTTGTTATCACTTGTCATCCATTGCATACATTCTAAAAAAGCATATAAAAACAAAGATTCTAAAAACATCTAGTATACACATGGGAAACGAATCACAAAATTCTAGATACAAGAAGATCTAGATCCAAAAAGATATATATATATATATATATATATATATATATATATATATATCATGTTTTATATACAATGCCATCATGCACTAGGCATGGTCAAAATGCTCAATGAGCCCGAAAATACAAAAACACTCGTATAAACATCCACCAAAAATCACTACAAAAAGACACCATGATCTCTCAATCCCTGTGGGATCCCTCAGAGGGTGCACACCACGCATCTAGGACTCCTACTATGATGATGCTCTAAATGAACTGAGGGCTCACGATCACGGCCAGTAGTTATGGTCTCACTATGAGAATGACTCCTCCTCATCAAGCGCTCAACAGCAGTCCTATATCCAACTACCTCAATGAAGAGAGGTCATGATCTTTTCCACCTTCCAGATAGGGGCAAACACATCAGATGTCACCACCACCAAGGGCTCTCCAACGTCCTCAAAGAAGCTCGGCCCGAGTACCCTCCAAGGGAGCAACAGGTGTGTCCACGCACACACCTAGTGAATCAAGTCTCACCATCCCTCAAAGAAATCACTAAATAAAAAAAGAGAAATAAACAAGTTAGAAAATTGTCCAAAATAAGGTAAAAACAAACGAAACAACAAAAGAGAAATATCAACTAAACATTTCTAGCTAAAACAAAATCGAGAAAAGAGTAGTAACTCACTCAGATCTCCAGGCATCTAGGTGGGATCTCTAGGATCTCGCACTCCCACCGACGCTCGCCACCGACTGTGGAACCTCCCCAAATCTGAAAGAAGTGACGTCCCGCTACGGACTCATCATCTCCCCAATGTCCCGAGAAGGCAACTCCTCTAGATCGTGGTCACCTTCTCTCGCACTCTCTCTCCACCCTCTCGGCCCTCAAGATATCCTGAGTGTCATGCCACTCAGAATCACTATCATCCTCCTCATCTGTCCCACCAGCCCCACCTCCCTCACCTCTCCCCCCTCCCTCTCCTCCTCTCTCTCTCTCCGAACTCCTCGAGTCCGAGTCCACATCAATGGGCTCATCTCCCTCTCCACTATGAGTAGGACCAGCTCCGATCTGAAGTAAAGGTGCTCGAGGAGCACCGCTACCCCTTGGGCACGAACCACCCACCTAGCTACAATGGGAACTCCAGAGTGATCGTGGTCCAACCTCGGCCTCTAGACCTCCCCTGGCCTCACGAACAGACCTCGTATACTGGCCCCTCAGAGGAAACATATCAATATAGGGGAGGCCAAACTACTATGGTACTCTATCAAAGGGGTGGATCTCCAACTTCCCCATCCTATCTATCAGCTGACTAGTAGTATAACAAGTGATCAATGTGTGTGTCTCCTCTCCCCATAACCCTACCATGGCCTGATAAGGAGTGGCCTCCATGTCTGTAATAGTCAAAGAAGCCACTGGCTGGTGTGGCATCCTAAGTATAGTCATCCCTATCCACCTCACTACCCTGACAGCCCCGGATCCTCTACCTAGTACACCTCTCCCATAGGGAATGATGCGCTCATACACCCAACTCATAACTAGAGTAGGGTGACTCAATGACTGTCCTTGTAATCTGACCACCCTATATAAGTCATGATAGGTGGTCCCAAGAATGTCTACTCCCCAAGCGTAAACATGGCCATGTGCCTCAATCTATGTGATAATGGGAGCCCAACAGTATAAGAGAGTATCCCTCCCTTGTCCCCAATCAACCGCGAGGCCAAGATACCCATAATAGCCTGACGGAGCACAGGATAGGAGAATCAACAATGGAATGGACCTTCACCCCCTTCTTCGAGCCCATGGAGACAACAACATCTCCCATGTAGGTGGCCCACTGAACCATCTGAGATCTGGATACCATTGTCTTAAGAGACAACCACCTCCCAAGAATCGGGACCCCCAATATGCGATATAAACATCCTCTAGGGTGATAGTCCACTCACCCCTAACTCCTGAAATAGAAAGTGTTCCGATCTACATCCCAATATGAAAATAAGTCACACAATATGTGACTAGCAGGTGTAACATGAGGGACCTGTGCAATCCTCCAAATGCCACCCTCTTGTAGAGTATCTCGCTCTACCTGAGTAAGTGCCTCTAACACTACTGGAGCCAATCACACTCCCTCTCTCTACTCCATCTGATGTACTCCTCCTTCTTCTAGCATCCACCCAAAACAGAGAAAAGAGTAAGTTAGTAACATAATCCAACTAGAAAAATCATCAAGAACATATAAAATGTCAAAAATGCAAAAACAATTAAAAATTACATCTTTTTTTGCATTCTGTTCAAAACGCCACCCCTGCAGCAGAGGCGGCGGTTTCCTAACCACCACCTTCTAAGGTGGCGGTCATGTAACCACTTAAAGGGGGTCGTAACCACCACCTATGCCTTATGGCCACCTTATGATGGGGTCCCATAACCCACCATCATAGGGTGGGGTCCCATGACCGCCACCCATGGGCGGCGGTCCTCCCCGAATCGAAAACGGCTCTAAAGCCCTAAAAACACTTTAAAAAGAAAAAATGCACCATTTTAACTGAAATAAAGACCTACCCTATGGGCGCCCCCCGAGACTCATTTAAAACTAACATTTTCAAAAATAATCCCCCAAGACAAGATTTTAACATTTCTATATTTTAGGTTTAAAAATGATAAATTGAGAGAACTAACCTGAGACTTCATGGGTCGATGTCCTACTCTCAGAGGCATGATCACGATCTCACAATGAACATTTTGACTATACTCTCATCGAAAATGGTCACCGTGGGTCCCAGAGCTCAAAAACCACCAAATCAACACGCACAAATGAATAGTAAAATGAGTTCATTATATATATATATATATATATATATATATAATATTCTAATTTTGTTTTGAGTGTTCTTACGCAGAGTTGGAGCACCGACGGAGGTAAGTTCTCATCCCCGCACAAATGGTAAGTCCTCATTTCATGTTAATTTAGTATTTATTTTTCGATTTATTTTATCTATCTACACTTGAGTCCTCTTTTTCATTTTGCAGATAGCAGGAATTTGGATGGCGACATTTCGACACACAGGCATGTCAGGTATAGCTTCTAACTCCCCATTTTGGGACCGCCATACTGACCCACCATTTTATGCCTCTTCATGGCTAAAATGCTTCTCCGAGGGGGCAAATATGTACGTACCCAAAAATGTAGGTATTATACTACCGAAAGAGGTTACAGAAACCCCAATGATGATTCAGATCTCTTCACAAGGTGTTCAGAATCCAGAAAAGCTCACCAAGTGTACATTTACATCCTAGAAAGCCTTGTCTAGCTTTTACATGTTTTGTTCTAACCTCTGCCCCCTTTTTCCTTGCATTTGTCTTTAAGTTACAAAACCACCACCCTACCTGGGTGGTGGTCCCATGACCGCCGCCCAGGATAGGGTGGCGGTCCTATAACCACCTCCCTGCATAGGGTGGCGGTCCTGTGCGCATTTTTCCAGAACGTTCCAATGATTTCATCAAACGTAAAAAATTCAAATTTCTATCCACATTCCTCAACCACTAAAGCTTGCATTTATGTTTTGGCCACCCAATAAATAGTGTTTTCCCTTTGTTTAATATTAGAAGAGTTCAATTTAGACTTACCCTCTAATAAATCCAAATGCTATAAATACCCAACTTGTCTTTCAAAAAAATGGCCCCTCTCCTTCTGTGTTTGATTATTCAGTTTGTTTGAAGTTCTTGCATGAGTTTCAATAGTTTTATATTTTGCATGAATTCTCAACCTCTCCTTTCTGCTTTAGAGATCATTTGATCTTCTTGCTTTCATTTTACTTCATTGTTGTCCCATACAATCAGCTTAGCATAAGGTAGTTTCACTTTTAGATTAGAATCCATTTGATAATCTTAGAGTTGTAGGTTTTTTTGTTTTGTCACAAGAAATAGATCCCAGAATTCTCGGTATTTTGTCGTATCCCCACAATAAATCCTACTAGGAATTACATAGTCAAGCTCTGTTCACTTGCACTATCCCTCTCTTACTTGCATTGTATTCAGTTTATATCCAAAGCTGCCATTGTTCGAGTCTTCTTCTGCTGACACTATCACACTCACACTTTTCTAGATTCACGAGAACACGAAGGAACGAGGAGATCACACTGAGGGGACAAGTCACGACACAACTAGATTTACCACTGTTCTGTAAACTCCAGGTTTGAGCTATCAAAGTTGTAGTTACAATATATCAAATAGAGTAGCAAATCATTTCATTTCAAGTTAAAGCTCACTTTCAATATTGCTGGGAAGTCTATGGGGAATGATAGTTTCTGAGAAACTATGATTCATTCCTCACTTCTGAGGTAGGATTGGAAGTCTTTCGATTAAACTAGTTAGTTATTTAAATATTTAGGATAAATTCACAACTACATAGGCAAATAGCTATATCAGCTAACTTGCTTGTTTTAATTCTGTTATTAGATTAATTGTCCATTATCTGAATATATTAGAATAGCTTTCTCTTTTAATTTCATTCAAATACACATCATTGAAAATACAAAAATAAGAGAAATATAAGCATAGTGTAGATATATCTTTCATAGTTAGTTTACTTGTTTCAGTTAAAGTTTAATCTTCTTTTGCATGACAATTACGGGACCCAGAGAGCCCAGGAATACGTATTCAACCGGTAGTAGTATCTCAAATTGAAATCTCTTCACAACGTTAACGGATATAGATCAAGGGCTTAGGATTCAGGTCTTTCAAATGACAACAAACCAACAAGCAATTAGTGAACAATTGAGACAATTGAATATTGAAGACGACAAAGCATACACATTTTGGTCAAGTCAACCCAACTATAGATTACCCTGATAGGATATCCGCATGACCATACAAGAACCCGAAAGAGAACAAATATTTGGCTGTGATCCATTAGTTCCATAACTAGATGCAAGAGACCTTCTCATCGACATAGACACAGGGTTACGTATACAAGTTTCCAGAACACCCGTAAGGTATTCTGAGAAGATCACACAACTCCTGGTACTAAACATAGAAGCTGAAAAGGCTTATGACCATTGGATAGTCGGAAGAAGAGATTGATTCTTCACATGACCATAACAGGTCCACAACAACCACGAACTCATGGTTGTGATCCCCAGGTCCCACAACCCAACGGGCCTACAAGTCAATTAAGTATTGACACCGGTTTACGAACACTGGTATTTAGATCCTCACCACTCCCGCCAGATATCATAACACAATTTTCCATATTAAATATAGAAGCCAATCAATCCAACATTTTCTGGGCTAGACCAAAAAACCACCCATAGTTTCTACAAATCCACTACACCTCTCATTACCATTTTCCATGACCTTGTCTGGAAATATACACGAAGCACCTACAGGTCATTTTCCACGTATCCAACAGCCAATAGATAGGATCTCGGCAGAGCTCGACATTGATTGGAGCCTCCGAGCAGCTATTATATCTAAATGATCCATTACACCAATTCAGGTTAGGAGAGCTTTCTTTTCCTTAGATTCACAGATCCCATTATTACATGTTGAGGATATAAGATTGCCCAACTAGTTTGTCTATATCCACATATATTCCATTCCCACCGGCTGTCTCGGCACGACCTCGGGAGGTCGGGTACGAAGAAGAGCTACTTGTAGATTCTCATGCTCGCATGTCACTTTTCATTGGTGAACTCGCAAAACTCCTCCTCAAAGAACTAGCTCTAGTTCTTCATTCCAATTGAGGAGTTGGATCAACTCACACAAACGCAACAACCAGAGCCCTCAGGCTCTAACAATATGACATTTACTTGGAGAATCCACTTCATCTCCTCGGGTTTTGTTTAGACCAAAAATCAGTAGACAATCAGATCCACTCCCATTTTTGGATGAGGAGTATTTAGCACGCTATGCTAGAAGTGAAAAAATGCTTCCAAAACATGTACCCACCTATAGGAAGTTTGCAAACACAACCCGATACCCTACTCCAAGAAAACACCCCCATTCCTCCACCTATGGGAAATACTCTTAGTGAAGCTTGGTAGGGTAATGATCAATTCATAGCAGGGTATCATACCCCTTTACAACCTCAAGGTGTACAACAACCACCATTAAGGCAAAACACTATATCTTCACCAATCGAGGTCATCTCAGCCTTAGTTGAAAAGGTTAGAGGATTAGAACTTGCTCAAGCAAATCAAAATTCATATTTTAGGCAAGCAGGAATCCCAACCCTCCGCATCATCCCAACCAAGTTGACCTCCTCATACAGAATAGGCACGTTAGGCATGCCTCCTCAACATTCATATAGCTATCCACAACAAACACCAACTAGAACCACATTTTCAAATGCCACTCCAGTTGAAAGTATGATACCTCCCGACTTAGCACCAAACAACCCATACCAGAGCAATGCTCCTCCCTACTTGAATATTTATTCAAAATCACCACAAGGAGACATGTTCTCTCTCTCTTGGGATGTTCACTCAACCACAGGGATTTCCTTATGTCCTGCAAATACATATGCTATGCCATATCAACAACCCATGCCACCCCACCCCTCAAAGAGCACACCATCGATGGTCGAAACCTATGCGGTAGGGACTTACTCAAAATATTTAAAAGAGCCTCTAGATTTCACCATACGAAGTGTCATGCTTCCAAGACCTCTTCCCGATTTTCCCAAGTACAAAGGGGAGGGAGATCCGAATGCACATATCAAGGCCTATGCCACGGCCATTCGAGAATTACTCCCTTGGGATGGGGTTGTTGCTAAGATATTCCCTAAAACCTTAGAGGGTATTTCCCTTGATTGGTATTACAAAATACTTGAAGCCTCGATACACTCATTCAAACAACTTGTGTCAGAGTTTATCAAAGCTTTTGACATGAACAAATTGTTAAGAATAGGAATCAGAGAATTCTTACATATTAAACAAGAGCACAATGAATCTGCTGCTCATTTTATTCAAAGATGGCATACAATCCTCTACTCATCAACAAGTGCTCCAAACATGGATCAAATGGAACTATGTGATTTATTCCTTCATTCTCTCAATAGAGAGATAAAGGAAGAAGTCCAGAAGTTCCCACTAAGGACTTATGATGAAGTACTCAAGAGTGCTCTCCGAATAGATCAAGCGGCAATAGATAGTGGTCATAAGACATATGGAACAAATGGGAAATTAATCACTCCCAATCAAAACACTACGACCTATCCTAATGCCGAAATACCAATCAAGGACCCAAGATCCTTAACAAAAACCGGGGGTTACAACAGATGGAGTAATAGACCAAGTTAAAAGGGCAAACGTCAGTAAACATTTCACCACCTATTAACAATCAATGAAATAACAACTTTACTCCAACAATCAATGCGGTGGATTTTAATCATCCATCACGACAACAACAAAAACAACAACAACAACAAAATCCAAACACAAGGTCCAAATCAAACCCAACTGGATATCAGAGTCAAAACCAAAGGCAACAACCTCAAAATTTTAACTCTAACAACCAACAACCTAATCAAAATTTTGGACCACAACAGGTTTCAAACCAACAACCTCGAAACTATAATCCCAACTTATATTGTGGTTTCCACAAGATTCAAGGCCATGATACTAGGACTTTCCGTGACTACAATAAATTCATGCAACATTTTCCAGAAGACCAAAAACAACTCTTTATAGACATGTTTTTAGCAAATTTTGTAGTACCCATGCCAAACACGTACACAGGGGCAGTTTCCCCTCAAAATGCACCCCTCAAGATCTTTAACGATCCACTCCCAAATCACTCTAACAATAATAGGTTAGATCCAAATGGGACGAACAAGGGTGTTATGATAGGAAATAATGATCATGAAGCCTCAACTTCATTAAATCCACCGGTCACACCCCAATTAGGAACTCACCACAAACCAAGATAGTTGGCCTGGTAGAGTTAGATACCGAGCTACCCATAGAAACCATAACAAGAACATGAGATTATTCTTCTCAACCAGTTCCAAACTATCCATTAGAACTAGACAACATTCAACAAACATTGGTAAAACCCATAGCGCTTATGATTTAATTAATGACTTAACAAAGACCTTCTCTCACATTTCCTTCTTGGATTTGTTGAAGAACTCTCCCACCCATAGGGCTGCTCTCTTAGAAGCATTAGGCCTTGGTCATTAATTAACATCACTCCTCCTCCGAAACACAAGTAAACCATGTAGACTTTGATGTCTACCCTCCAGGGCAGCCAGATAGGGATACTGAGTTTATATTTGATATAAGAAAATGCCAACAGATGCTAAAATTACATGCGTAGAGGTGACCCAACCTTGCATTTACAGGTATGGGTTTACAATAATTATGTTAAGTGCACAATGATTGACGATGGGGCAGCAGTTAACATAGTCCCCTTCACTTTTCTTCAAAAGCTAGGATATGGAGAAACAAATTGTTCCACAACATGAAATATGCTAAGAGGTTATGATAGCCTCAAGGCCACTTCAATTGGAACCATAGTTTTACTAGTCACCTTAGGACCCAAGATGGTCCTCACCGAATTTTATATTATAGATCGGGAAACCAACTATAATATGATCCTCAGTCGACCATGGATACACCGCATGAAGGCAATCCCTTCCACGCTATTCCAGGAAATAAGATTTTTACACCTAGGGAAAATATTTGTGGCACAAGGTGACCCAAAACCATTCGATATACACCTAGTAGACTTGAAGAAGAGACCAGGTGTACACTCTAACTTTGAACTCCCAACGAATCAACTTAGCAAACCAATCAATTCAAAACCAGAAGAGAAGTTGATACCTACAACAGAATTAGAAATTACAAATCTAGTCGAAGGCATTCCAACACTCAAAAGTAAGACTAACGTCATAGAAATGGTATCATTAGGGACTACCACAAAAATTGTAGAATTACTAGAGAAATATCTACCCATTCTCCTACCATTTGATTCTATGGGTATGGGATACACCCTAGGAATTGGTTCCCTTCCATCGACAAAAGTTTGTATGGTAGAAGTAACCGAGGCGGAAGAAACAAACACGAGGAATGTCCCAACATCCATTTTTCCAAGAAAATATTGGACTCTCCACTTCGATGGAGCTAGATGTCATTTTGGAGTTGGGGCAGTGTGATCTTTACTTCTCCCGAGGGAAAGATCCTACCTTTTTCCTTTAAGTTAAATTTTGAGTGTACAAACAACGGGCTGAGTATGAAGCCCTCCTCCTTGGCCTCATCATAGCCAAAAGGATGGGCGTTGATAACATTAGAGTGCTAGGAGACTCGTAACTAGTTACAAACCAAGTCTCTAAGGTATATGAGACTAGAGATGAGCATTTACAACTCTATAAAATGACGGTATTAGATCTAACCAAAGGATTCAACTTCATATCAATCAAAGCAATCCCATGAGAGCAGAACCTTCTCACAGATTCAATAACAACCTCAGCTTCCCATTTCACTCCAAATAGTGAGTTGGAAAATACAAGTTTCACGGTATCACTTCGTACTTGAACCATTGGTGCGTAAAATACCAACAAACCCGCTCCCGACACATATAGAAGCTGAGAATGAGTCTTCTATCCTGATCACTTTGACAATGATAGAGTCACTCTTGAATATCTAAACGCCTATGCGGAGCTACATCTCACTCATCACATAGTGGATCTTTCCCTAATCCCACATTCCTCTTCCTATTTTGGAAATCCCATGATAGAATCTCCTCCACAAAAGGATCTCGATATCTACGAGGTAGAGAATGGAGAAAGTTTGGAACTACCTCCGGCCCACCTGAATTTGAAGAAGGCAACACTTCCTTAATCAAGAAACAATTGACATAAACATTGGAATGGAGGAAGAACCAAATATTTTGAAGTTAGGATCCTCGTTAACTCCAGAGGAGATAGAAATACATACTCAAATCCTCAAATAACATCAAAAGGATTTTGCATTTAATTACAAAGAAATGATGGGAATTGCACCACATATCGCGGTACATAATCTTGTCACCAAACCGGATGCAAAGCCAATTAAACAAAAGTCGAGACCAATGAAACCAAAAGTGGCTCTCATGGTGAAAGAAGAAGTAATGAAGCTTCTCCAAGTGGGATTCATCAAACCAGTTGACTATTCACAATGGGTATCTAATATCATCCCTGTTCTAAAAAAGAATGGGAAGATACGCATTTGCATAGACTTTCGGACATTAACAAAGCTTGTCCCAAAGATGACTTCCCATTACCATCCATCGACGTTATTGTTGATGCAACAACTAGATTTGAGCTTTTGTCTCTCATGGATGGATTCTCGGGGTATAATCAAATTAAAATATCTGAGGAAGATCAAGCCAAGACCACGTTTATAACTCCTTGGGGAACTTATTGTTACGTTGTCATGCCATTTGGTCTTAAGAACGCTAGCGCTACATACCAATAGGAAATGACATACATATTCCATGACCTTATTCATAAGATTGTGGAATCCTATGTAGATGACTTGTTGGCCAAGGCCAAGAAGCGTTGTGATCACCTAGAGGTACTCCATATCATTCTCTCACGATTGATCGAATATGGCATCACATTAAATCCAGAGAAATGCGTATTTGGCATACAGAGGCAAGCTTCTGGGTTACATTATATCCTCACGAGGGATTGATGTCGATCCAACCAAAATCTAGGGCTGTTCTTGAAATGATTCCACCATCAGATGAGTCTGGTATCAGATCATTTCTTGGGAAACTAGGTGCAATTCAAGGTTCATTCTAGACTTAAGTTTTGTTGTTCATCCAATCAACAATTTATTAAAGAAAGATTATAGCATTGATTGGATAGAAGAATGTAACGAGGCCTTCAAGTAGTTAAACGCTTCTTATTGTCTCCTCCCACATTAATGCCTCCTAGACCAGATCATCCTTTGATCCTGTATTCACGGGCTACTGATGTCTCCCTAGCCTAGCATGCTGGCTCAAGAAGACAATGATAAACAAGAACGTGTAGTCTATTTCATTAGCCGAGACGTTGCTTGATTATGAAACACGTTATACACAGGCAAAAAAGAGAATGCCTTGCCATAGTCTTTGCAAATGAAACGTTTAAGACATTACATGTTAAACCAAGAAACAAGGGTCATTGTAAAGACATATCACTTACGAACATTCCTCACGCAAGGGTCTTTATCTAAAAAGGTTGGACAATTTATAACCTTAATGGGTGAATTCAATTAACATTTGTAAACCAAAAATCCATTAAGGGACAAATCATTGTAGATTGGTTAGCTGACAATCCATTAGATGGAGGCGATCTGGTAAATCTAGATTTTCCCGATGAGTGCATATACTTTTTTGAAACCAGACCCCCATCTCTACATGCCCTTGGTACACTACATCGTCAATTTTATCATGGACCATACGTACCCAAAAGGTGCCACATCGCAACAAAGAAGGTGGTTACACATTATCACTTGCTAAATATGTTATCTTAGAACAAGTGCTCTATCGTAAAGCCTTCGATGGAATGCTTTTAAGATGTGTTGACACTGAAGAATCCAAAAAGATTCTTTACGAATCCCATAGTGGGATATGTGGAGGCCACTTTGGTGGTCACACCACTACTCACAAAATACATCGGATGGGCTATTTTTGGCCCACTCTAGAACATGATGCAGTAGAGTTTGTGCGCAAGTGCCATAAATGCCAAGAATTCTCCCACGAGATTCACATGCCAGCACAAGCTCTACAACCAATCGCAACCCCATGGCCCTTTTCCACGTGGGGCCTAGATTTGATAGGGAAATTCTCCCCCTCATCAATAGATGGCCATAATTTTATAATCATGGCCACAAATATTTTACCAAATGGGTAGAGGCCATGCCTCTCACCACCGTACCAGGTTCTATAATTGCTAAGTTCATTTTAAATCAAATCATTTGCAGGTATGGTGTCCCATAAGTCATTATCTCAGATAATGGCACATCCTTTAAGAATGATGAGGTCCATGAGTTATGCAGTAAATTCAAGATAAACCATCATACGGCCTCTCTTTATTACCCTCAAGCCAACGGACAAGCTGAAGCCACAAACAAAACATTAAAAGCTATTCTCCTCAAAACAGTTAAGGAGAATAAATGGATTGGCATTTAAAATTATACCCGGCCTTGTGGGCCCATCAAACCTCAATAAGAACACCGATGGGAAACCCCTTTCTCATTAGTATTTGGGGCAGAAGCGGTTCTCCCACTTGAGGTCGAAATACCCAGCCTCCGCATCTCATTACAAGGGATTTTGGGAGAAGAAGCCTATAGAGAGGCACGCCTTCTCAACTAGAAAGCCTTGATGAGGCCAAGCTAAACGCCAAACAAAGGCACAAGAGCCTATGCTTGACCGGATGTGCCAAAATATAACAAAAAAAGTCTACGAATGAGAAATATACGAGGGAGATCTAGTTCTAAGACTAGACAACCGGATTGATAAGAAAACCGCGAAGGAAGGAAATTCGGCCCAAGTGGTTGGGCCCATACCAGTCATGAAAGACTATGGAAATGGTGCGTATCTCTTATGTACACTAGAAGGTGAGGAATTCAATGAAACTATCAATTCCTTGCATCTTAAACGGTTTTACATAGGTCATCAACATCACCATTTGTATATTATATCTACCTACATTGCATTTAGTCACTTAGTTGTTTCATTTTGTTCACTCATTTCATAACTATTGTGGTCAAGGAACTTATTCTTAAGCAATTCATTACAAGCTTATGAAAATATTGGCAAAAGCATTCAAAATCATATCTCTTCAGTTTTCATAATATCATCAAATGGTTCCAAAATCATTTCATCAATTCGACAGACAAAGTCTTGACAAAAACCATACCAAGGCCTGCATACTTGGTCATACTCATTCTTTTCTACTTGGTTAAGTTGTTCTTACCTACGGTCTATTCTAGAAGCTTCTTGGTGTCACATCTATCCTTCTTACATCTCTTTGAAACAAGGATACTCCAAAGTCACAAATCAGAAGTGTCAAGTTAAATAAAAATGCTAAACCAAATAGAATATTTTATTTTTACACACTTCTTTGCCCCACCAACCTTCGGTGATGAGCCCGCATCTCTTACTAGTGATGCGAGGTTGAGAAAGGAAAGAAGTGCCCTTACTCACCTATGTCCTACCTTTGGTGATGAGCCCATGCTTCTTACTAGTAGCATGGGGCAGGGCGTAGGGGGTCTATTCACGCAAGTTAGTGAATATTAATATTTTAAAGCAAAGTATATTAAGTGAAATTAAGTATCTAAATTCCAAAGAGATTAAATCCTTAAAACCAGATTTTGTCGACCAAGTTGCCATCCATGGATCTAAGTCTAGATAAACTAGAAAATAAGATACATTCTAACTATGTAGTAGTTTCGAGTAAGAGTAAGTACGCAAGTCTGAATTTGATTTCTGTCAAAACCTTGTCTTTCTCTCATCATTTCCATTCATTCAAACTCATATAATTTGCACCCTTCCCAACTCTTGGTGTTGAGCCCTCACATCTTACTAGTTGCGTGGAGTTAGGAGTGGGGCAAGTTCATCTCGTTATCACTATATATTCATCACATTTTGCCAAAACAAGAAGAAGCAAATAAAATCTGAACATTGCCCAAAAAGAAGCCAAAAGTTTAGTAACATTATGTTTTCATCATCACATTATGTTTTCATCATCACATATCAACATAAAACAAATAAAAGAGAAACATTATGTTATCACTTGTCATCCATTGCATATTTGAAAAGCATATAAAAACAAAATTCTAAAAACATCTAGTATACACATGGGAAACGAATCACAAAATTCTAGATACAAGAAGATCTAGATCCAAAAATACATATATATATATATATATATATATATATATATATATATATATATCATGTTTTATATACAATGCCATCATGCACTAGGCATGGTCAAAATGCTCAATGAGCCTAAAAAATACAAAAACACTCATATAAACATCCAACCAAAAATCACTACAAAAAGACACCATGATCTCTCAATCCCTGTGGGATCCCTCAGATGGTGCACGACCGCATCTAGGACTCCTGCTATGATGATGACTTTGAATGAACTGAGGGCTCATGATCATGGCTAGTAGTTGTGGTCTCACTGTGAGAACAGCTCCTCCTCATCAAGCGCTTAGTAGTCCTATATCCAACCAACTCAGTATGAAGGGAGGTCATGATCTTTTCCACCTTCCAGATAGGGGCAAACACATCAGTATGTTGGCCAGCTGCTTGAAGGCTCTCCAACGTCCTCAGTAAGCTCGGCCCGAGTACCCTCCAAAGGGAGCAACAGGGTGTTCCATGCACACCTAGTGAATCAAGTCTCACCATCCCTCAATCACTACAAATAAAAAAGAGAAATAAACAAGTTAGAAAATTGTCCAAAATAAGGTCAAAAACAAACAAAACAACAAAAGAGAAATATCGACTAAACATTTCTAGCTAAAACAAAATCAGAAAAGAGTAGTAACTCACTCAGATCTCCAGCCTCCAGGTGGGATCTCTAGGATCTGCGCCTGCCACTGACGCTGTTGCCACCGACTATGGAACCTCCCCCAAATCTGGAAAGAAATGACGTCCTACTACGGACTCATCATCTCCCCCAATGTCCCAGAAGGCAACTCCTCTGAGATCAGGGTCACCTTCTCTACACTCTCCTCCTCCCTCTCGGCCCTCAAGATACTCTAAGTGTCATGCCACTCAGAGTCACTATCATCCTCCTCATCTATCCCACCAGCCCCACCTCCAGTCTCATCCCCCGCCATCTCCTCCTCTGTCTCCTCTCCTGTGAACTCCTCAGAGTCTGAGTCCACATCAATGGGCTCATCTCCCTCTCCACTATGAGCAGGACCAGGCTCCGATCTAAAGTAAAGGTGCTCGAGGAGCACCGGCTACCCTCGGCACAACCACCCGCCTAGCTGTAATGGGAACTCCAGGAGTGATCATAGTCCAACCTCGGCCTCTAGGACCTCCCCTGGCCTCACGAATAGACCTGTATACTGGCCCCACTAGAGGAAACATATCAATATAGGGGAGGCCAAACTGCTGAGGTACTTTGTCAAAGGGGTGGATCTCTAACTTCCCCATCCTTGTCTATCAGCTGACTTAGTAGTATAGCAGGTGATCAGTGTGTGTGTCTCCTCTCCCCATAACCCTGTCATGGCCTGATAAGGAGTGGCCTCCATGTCTGTAATAGTCAAAGAAGCCACTGGCTGGTGTGGCATCCTAAGTACAATCATCCCTATCCACCTTGCTACCCTGACAGCCCTGGGATCCTCTACCTATACACCTCTCCCATAGGGAATGATGCTCATACACCCAACTCATAACTAGAGTAGGGTGACTCAATGATTGTCCCTATAATTTGACCACCCTATATAAGTCATGATAGGTGGTCCCAAGAATGTCTGCTCCCCAAGCAAACACATGGCCATGTGCCTCAATCTGTGTGATAATGGGAGCCCAAATAGTATAAGAGAGTATCTCCTCCCTTGTCCCCAATCAATCGCGAAGCCAAGATACCCATAACATCCTGGCGAGCACAGGGATAGGAGAATCAACAATGGAATGGACCTTCACCCCCTTCTTCGAGCCCATGGAGAAAACAACATCTCCCATGTAGGTGGCCCACTAAACCATCTGAGATCTGGATATTGCTTGTCTTGAGAGACAACTCTCTCCCAAGAATCGGGACCCCAATATGCTATAAACGTCCTCTAGGGTGATAGTCCACTCACCCCTAACTCCTGGAAATCGAGAAAGTGTTTCGATCTGCATCCCAATATGAAAATAAGTCACACAATATGTGACTAGCAGGTGTAACATGAGGGACTGTGTAATCCTCCAAATGCCAGCCCTCTATAGAGTATCTCGCTCTGCCTGAGTAAGTGCCTCTAACACTGTTGGGAGCCAATCACACTCCCTCTCTCTACTCCATCTGATGTACTCCTCCTTCTTCGCATCCACCCAAAATAGAGAAAAAGAGTAAGTTAGTAACATAATCCAACTAGAAAAATCATCAAGAACATATAAAAATGTCAAAAATGCAAAAACAATTAAAATTTACATCTTTTTTTTGCATTTTGTTCAAAACGCCACCCAAGCAGAGCAGTGGCGGTTTCCTAACCACCACCTTACTCGAGGCGGAGGGTCATGTAACCACCACCTTATGAAGTGGCGGTCCCATAACCACCGCCTTCATAGGGCGGTGGTCCCATGACCACCCAATCCCCAAATCGTAAATGACTCAAAGCCCTAAAAACACTTTAAAAAAGCAAAAATGCACCATTTTAACTGAAATAAAGACCTACCCTATGGGTCGCCCCCTAGAGACTCATTTAAAACTAACATTTTCAAAAATGATCCCCCAGACCAAGATTTTAACATTTCTATATTTTAGGTTTAAAAATGATAAATTGAGGAGAACTAACCTAAGACTTCACGGGTTGATGTCCTACTCTCGGAGGCATGATCACGATCTCACAATGAACGTTTTGACTATACTCTCATCGAGAACGGTCACCGTGGGTCCCAGAGCTCAAAAACCACCAAATCAACATGCACAAATGAATAGTAAAATGAGTTCGTTTATATATATATATATATATATAGTATTCTAATTTTGTTTTGAGTGTTCTCACGCAAGAGTTGGAGCACCGACGAGGTAAGTTCTCATCCCCACACAAATGGTAAGTCCTCATTTCATGTTAATTTAGTATTTATTTTTCATTTATTTTATCTATCTACACTTGAGTCCTCTTTTCATTTTGATATATGGGAATTTGGATGGTGACATTTCGACACACGGGTGTGTCAGGTATAGCTTCTAACTCCCCATTTTGGGACCGCCATACTCAAACCCACCATTTTATGCCTCTTCATGGCTAAAACACTTCTCCGAGGGGGCAATATGTATGTACCAAAATGTAGGTACTGTACTCTGCCGAAAAGAGGTTACGAAAACCCCAATGATGATTCAGATCTCTTCGCAAGGTGTTCGGAATCTAAAAAAGTTTTCCAAGTATACATTTGCATCCTAGAAAGCCTTGTCTAGCTTTTGCATGTTTTGTTCTAACCTCTGCCCCCTTTTTCCTTGCATTTTGTCTTTAAGTTACAAACCGCATTGCCTTACTTGGGCAGCAGTCCCATGACCACCACCCAGACAAGGGCGGCGGTCATGTCCCAGTAACCACCTCCCCGTGAGGGGTCGCGGTCCTTGTGCGCATTTTCTAGAACGTTCCAACGATTTCATCAAACATAAAAATTCAAATTTCTATCCACATTCCTCAACCACTAAAGCTTGCATTTATGTTTTGGCCACCTAGTAAATAGTGATTTCCCTTTGTTTAATATTAGAAGAGTTCAATTTAGACTTACCCTCTGGTAAATCCAAATGCTATAAATACTCAGCTTGTCCACAAGCAAATGGCCCCTCTCCTTCTGTGTTTGATTATTCAGTTTGTTTGAAGTTCTTGCATGAGTTTCAATAGTTTTATATTTTGTATGAATTCTCAGCCTCTCTTCTACTTTAGAGATCATTTGATCCTCATACTTTCATTTTACTCCATTGTTGTCCCATACAGCCAACTTAGCATAAGGTAGTTTCAGTTCTAGATTAGAATCCATTTTGATAATCTTAGAGTTACAGGTTTTGTTTTTGTCACAAGAAATAGATCCCAGAATTCTCGGTATTTTGTGTTGTATCTCCCATGATAAATCCTACTAGGAATTACATAGTCAAGCTCTGTTCACTTGCACTATCCCTCTCTTACTTGCATTGTATTCGGTTTATATCCAAAGCTTCCATTGTTCGAGCATCTTCTTCTGCTGACACTATCACACTCACATTTTCTAGGATTCACGAGAACATGAAGGAATGAGGAGATCACACTGAGGGGACAAGTCACGATACGACTGGATTTACCACTGTTCTGTAAACTCCAGGTTTGAGCTATCAAAGTTGTAGTTACAATATATCAAATAGAGTAGCAAATCATTCTATTTCAAGTTAAAATTCACTTTCAATTGTTGCCGGAAGCTATGGGGAATGATAGTTTCTAAGAAACTATGATTCATTCCTCACTTCTGAGGAAGGATTGAAAGTCTTTCAATTAAACTAGTTAAGTTATTTAATATTTAGGATAAATTCACAACTACACAGGAAAATAGCTACATCAGGCTAGCTTGCTTGTTTTAAATTATGTTATTAGATTAACTGTCCATTATTTGAATATATTAGAATAGCTTCTCTTTTAATTTCATTCAAAAATGCATCATTAAAAATACAAAAATAAGAGAAATATAGGCATAGTGTAGATATATCTTTCATAGTTAGTTTACTTGTTTGAGTTAAAGTTTAATCTTCTTTTGCATGACAATTACGGGACCCAGAGAGCCCAGGGAATACGTATTCAAACCGGTAGTATCTCATCCAAATCTCTTCACAACGTTAACGGATATAGATCAAGGGCTTAGGATTCAGGTCTTTCAAACAACAACAAACCAACAAGCAATTAGTGAACAATTGAGACAATTGAATATTGAAGACGACAAAGCATACACATTTTGGTCAAGTCAACCCAACTATAGACTTCCTTGATAGGATATCCGCATGACCATACAAGAACCCAAAGAGAACAAATATTTGGTTGTGATCCGTTAGTTCCGCAGCCAGACGCAGGAGACCTTCTCATCGACATAGATACAGGGTTGCGTATACAAGTTTGCTAGAACACCCGTAAGGTATTCTAGAAAATCACACAACTCCTGGTACTAAACATAGAAGCTGAAAAGGCTTATGACCATTGGATAGTCGGAAGAAGAGATTGATTCTTCACATGACCATAACAGGTCCACAACAAACATGAACTCATGGTTGTGATCCCCAAGTCCCACAACCCAACGAGCCTGCAAGTTAGTTAAGTATTGACACTAGTTTATGAACGTTGGTATTTAGATCCTCACCACTCCCATCTAGATATCATAACGCAATTTTCCGTATTAAATATAAAAGCCAATCAATCCAACATTTTCTGGGCTAGACCAGAAAATCACCCATAGTTTCTACAAATCCACTGCATCTATCACTACCATTTTCCATGACCTTGTCAGAAATATATACGAAGCACCTACATGCCACTTTCCACGTATTCAACAGCCAATAGATAGGATCTCGGCAGAGCTCGACATTGATTGGAGCCTCCGAGCAACCATTATATCTAAATGATCCATTACACCAATTCAGGTTAGGAGAGCTTTCTTTGCCTTAGATTCATTTCCCATTATTGCATGTTGAAGATATAAGATTGCCCAACTAGCTTGTCTATATCCACATATATTCCATTCCCACCGGCTTGTCTCGGCATGACCGAGTTGAGAGGTTGAGTACGAAGAAGAGCTACTTGTAGATTCTCATGCTCGCATGTCACTTTTCTAGCATTAATAAGAACATAAATTTTCTTGTCATGCAAAAATGGATGATTCGTAAAATTCGAACAAGGAAAGAAGGAATAACAGAGGAAGAAAGGGAAAACTTATATATTGATTACTTTTGAATCTATTACATATACAGAGTACCAAGATCCAACAAACATAATGACATGGAGAAGCCATTAAATAATCCTAAAAACACTTACATTCGGTTTCTTGGTTCTTGCAGAAGCGTTAATGGTGGAAAAAATGATGCTCTGTAATGCAGTTGTTAAACCTGTTTTGTAACTTCAAATATGAGCCGTCCACGTGGAAAAGATGTAAACTAAGGTGGGCCTGAGGGCGCCTTTTGTATTTTGTGAATTTGTAGAGATTTTGCATTTTTACATTTTGGCCCACCCATCCGCTTTTGATATGGGCTTGACACATGGCTTTACTTGAGTGGGGATAGAGTCGCGACTCACTTTTACAATTTTAACTCTTTTTAAAGAAAATCTCAAAAACTCAAAGTTCTCTACTAACTGCCTCTCTGCTTTGAATTTTCAATGCGGGCTCAAGAACCCAACGAAGTCGCGGCTCATTTTATAACTTTTAACTCTCTTTTTGGAAATAAAACCAAAATTCCCAAATCACTTTGATGGCCTGCCTTCCCGCTTTGACTTTTCAACGGTGGAGTCGTGACTTACTCTATACTTTTTACTTTTTCAAACAAAGCCGAAATCTTCAAATTGCTCCGACGATCTACCTTCCCACTTTGACCTTTCAAAGCATCAAAACACAAAAAGGGCCCGCCTTTCCGCCACCACTTGTTTCAGCTAATCAGAATCCTTCGGGCCACGGGGCCAATTTGACACTTTTGCAAAAAATAACAAAAGTGACAAGTTTAAAAGATAAACCTGCCATGCCGCATCCAATCAGAGATGTCCACGTATCCATGGACATCGGGACAGAATTTGACGCCCGTCATTCACGACTGTGGAAAAATAAAAATGAAAGGGAAAACCCCACCATTTGCACTGAATTTCAATTTGTAGGCTCGATGCGATCCATAGCCAAAGAGAAGGATTGACAACAACATTTGAATGAAGGAAAATATTTTGAAGCATCCAGACAGGGAAAAAGAAAATACTTCAAAGTGAATAGGCGAAAGAATTTTCAATTGACAAGGCGAGATTAAAACCGAGCACCCATGACTTCAAAGAATGAATTTCTCCAGGCACCAACTCAAAATTCACAAAACTTGACTTGGAAAATGAGGGGGATTTTGAGGGTGACAACAGGTCTAACAACATCATTTCTCGTGATGTTAAGGAGATATTAACGAGCTTCAATTAAAAATATCAATTGTATTGAATCCAATACTCGGGGAAAGGAACATTACAGTATAGTCGAGAGAATAACAATAAGAGACATAGAAAAGGTTTGGAGTACAACTTTTTCTTCATACAGTTCTAAAAACAATTTGTGTATTACATTAGGTGCGAAGGGAAACCCTCCTAAAATTTTTATGGTTGGGATGAAAAGCAGACGCAAAGATTGTACAAAATATAAATGGTTGATGGCGATTTGTACAAAAAAATGTCACAAATAGTGTCTCAAGGATTGAATGTGGTAGAGGGCATCAAATATTTGGAGCAAGAAAATTTTAAATAACTATTTATCATTTCAAAATGTTGTTATGATGGTACTACTTAACATTGTAAATAATATATACATTCATATGTTATTATGAAGGTACTACTTAACTCTATTATATTATGTTGAGATTGTAGAAATATAAGTTGGGAGTATTTATATTTTCATTGATTATAAGCTAACAATATGATTGAATAACTTGTGTGGTGAATTATAAAAAAATTACCCTTCAAAAATTGTAAAATAGTATTTTTTACACTGTTCATAAAATAAATATAAAATTATACTATATATACTTAATTGTTTTAAATATTTTTAATATAATTAATATATAAATAAATCTCTAGAAAAATTTACGGTCATATCTAAAATATGCAAGTCATATGTGACAATTATTTCAAATATTTGCAAGTATTTTACGGCTAAAAACATTAAAAAATATAACGGGCGTCAAATTTAACACCTAGTTGTGGCCTTTGTTGCAACCATTGAAGGACATGGAAGATGTTTGGGATGTTATTTGATCAAAAACCAAATTAGAGGGAGCTTATTTTTGGAGCTTTACTATGATTTATTTTGTTAATTTGGGATCCCAAATCTTTAGGAATAATGTTACAATAAAATTCAAACAATTCTTAAAATATTTTTCTACATTTCTATCTTTAGTAAAGCAATTTAAATTTATTTCATATCTATAAATGAATACGCAAATATATTTGGATTGGTTTTACAATTAATTTTAATTAATTTCATATCCATATTTAAATATGAAAATATATATGGAATGGTTTTATAGTTAATTACATTCTCCTACTCTAAATAGTCACCCTCTTCTAGTTTCTTCATAATATCTTTAGTAATTCTCTAGTTACGCTAAGGTTCAATCACATCATACTACATGAACCTAGAAGTGTCTCAAATATCTTGAATTTCATTAGCCTAGCGGCCACTAGGCCACAAGGCATTTTAATTATTCAAATATTCATAGTTTAATCTTAAAGACATTTAAACACTGATAAGAACCTTATTCCAAAACATTAATAATGCCTAGCAGTCGTTACCCCATATAAAATAGAAACATGTTCTATTTATAACAAATCATAAATAATGTCTAGCATCTGCTAGCTCGTATAAAATAGAAACATGTTATGTATATAACAAAGCATAAATAATGCCTAGCATCCACTAGCACTTATAAAACAGAAACATGTTATGTATATAACAAAGCATAAATAATGCCTAGTGGCCGCTAGCCCATATAAAACATAAACATTTTATGTTTATAACAAAGCATAAATAATGTCTAGGGACTCATAGCCCTTATAAAATAGAAACATGTTATGTATATAACAAAACATAAATAATGCCTAATGGTCGCTAGCCCGTATAAAATAGATACATGTTATTTTTAGTACAAATCATAGATAATGCATAGTGTCTGCTAGCCCATATAATAGATTCCGATATTTGACTTTTTAGATTCCAATATTATGATTTTCATAATCTAATATATGGGACTTTGGAGTATAGAAACTTTTAATATATGTGATTTTGTATTCTGATATTTGTGATTTTGGATTCCAATAAATGTGATTATGGACTCCAATATGTGAGATTTTGGAGTCTAGACAATTCCAATATTTAGCATTTTAGAATCCAAAACTAGTAATGTTAAATTCCAATATTGGTTGTATTGTTTGTTGATCGATTTGGAATAAGTCCAAATTTAGTGAAATAAGTGTTTATTCCATTACACACATTTGGATCTATAACATTCTAGATCTAGCCCGCTATCTTAGTGTAAATTACACAAGGGCATCCTCAGGCATCATTACACACACTTTCACATAGAACTACATGGAGTCTAAGATGTAGTGTACCGCTCAGTTATAAGTTCACTCTTTGGGTGACCACCGAGGTCAGTCTAACTCCACAATCTGCATCTTTTTATTAGATTTGATGTTCACTATGGACATGTTCGTAAACATCTTGTTTTTAGGTTACGGGTATCTTCAACAATCAAGAAGTGAATCTCAAGTGACAAATATGAATCAACAATGAACCTCTTATGAAATTGAAAATATCAGAATATGAGCATTTTCCTCAACACCAATGCTTAGATCCATTCACCGGCACCCAGTGCTCTGTCCTCTTACGATTGCTCTTGTTCGTGCACCATTTTGAGTTCCATAACTTCCAAAGGAGATATGATGACACTTCCTACAATTTGTTTTAGTTATTCACCGGCCAAGATCACTTCCAGTTTTACTCAAAAATCAGATAAGTCTTCCTATATCCCCTCTTACTTAGGGTTTTATATTGTAAATGATTGTTTGCTTGTGTATTAATGTATACTATCATTTGTACATCATTATTTATAGTAGTTACTTTGCAATTAGATTTAATCCAATTTAAATTAAATCATTTGATGAACCCACTCACTCAAACCCTACCTTCCTTTAAGGTCTTATTTTTATGCCCATCACACATAGTGGTCTTTTTGGTACCTTTGAGTAGATTGAGCTTCCTCCATTTGTTCATAAATCCTCTCACTCAATGGTTGAATCTTCCAACCCCTTTCTTAACTCAAACAACATCCCTCTTGAAAACATTGAAGCTTCTGATAGTGAACACTCATATGATGAGGATACCAACATTGATCAAGAAAAACTAGACAAACTCACCAATTTCTATCAAGAGTTGTGCACGATCATCTTCTAATGAAGTACGATAGTCACAAGATATCTCTGACAATAAAAAAGGATCACTACAATAATCTTCTCTCATATACAATTGTTTTATAGTATCCACACACCATATTAAAAATTTGAAAAACTGAAATCTAAACCACACAACATATAAACAAATCACCATATTAAACCAAAAGTGTGGTCCCTTTGTTGGCGACTGACGAGAGGTCACTGATTGACCTCTAATCTCTAGATGCCTCTGAACTATTTACACAACACAAATATATTATTTGTATTAATATGTTGTAATTTTACAATGTAATGAAGGCTAATATATAGCCATACAAATAGGAAAACCATCTTCCTATTAAATAGGAAGATTATAACTATTACCCCATATATATATATATATATATATATATATATATATATATGTTTTGTTAAAAACACACACACACACACACACACTTATAATTAACTAACCAACCTAGGTAACTACTAACTTACTAATTATCGTAGATAAGTAATTATTTACCATACGATAAATATCTAACATGTAAATGCTAAATTCCTAACATTTTAATCTCTTAGGGTGCTTAAGAGACATCAATAGATTGATGCATTTAGGAATAATTGAGAAGATTTGGAAAATATAAATGCCTCCAAAAGCATCTACCATCCCACCTAAGTTTGTAAGAGCTATTGGTTTAGTTCAAAAATGTTACAATTACAAACTATAACCCTTGACACCCTAAGACTGATGTAAATTGGTTTGTGTTGTGACAACAAGAAAACAAACACAATATGGTAGAAACTAAGAGAGATTTTCATAGATGAACCAAATTCCCAGATATAGGTTTAGATAATAAATTCCCAAGGACCATGGATTGTGAGAAATTACACATCAAAGTTTGACTATTTTTCACTCTCAGACCAATGTAATTGTGGAGGACCGGGATGGTTGGGAAGTAAAAGGATACCTCCAATAGTGTTTACCATCCCACCCATATGTGTGGGATTTGTTTTTTGTGCCTCAAGGTGTCGATTTTAAAATATCACCCTTAACACCCTAAAATTGGTGCAAATTGAAGATTTTATAACGCTTTGTTATTTACAACCTCAAAAAATTAAACTAGAGATGGGATAAAGTGAGAAATGTTTTGGTAGATGGATCATATTCCCAAGTTTAGGTTCAAACGAGACATTCTTAGGTACCACATGTTGCAAGAAATAACTTGCCGAAATTTGATTATTTATCACTTTGAGGGTTCTTTAGAAACATCGACATAATGATGTAGCTGGGAAGGATTAAGATGGTTGGGAAGATAAAAGTTCCTCCAATAACATATAAATTTTTTTAGATACACAAGAGCTATTGGTTTGGTGCCATGAGGTGCTTGATTGTAAAATATCTCCATCGTCACCCTTATACTAATGTAAGGTGAAGGTTTTTTTTTAGCATTTTAATCATTGTGATTGTAAGAAAAATGATAAGATATTGGAGAAATCGATAGAGTTTTTTCATATGTGGACCGAATTCTCAGTTGTAGTAGAGGATACATTCCCTAGTGCCACAGAATATGAGAGATTTCCTATCAAATTTTGACTATTTTTCATTCTCATGGTGCTTAAGAGAGAATAATTGACTGATTTAGTAGGGAATGAAAATGATGGATAGAAATAAAATGATACTTGTAATAGTGTCTCCTAGACTAGCTAAATGTGTGGGAGCCATTAGTTTTGTGCCACAATATACATATTGTAAAATATCATCCTCTACAACCTATTACTAACATAAATTGAAGGGTTTTACAATTTTAATTCGCTATGACCATGAGAAAAATGATGGGGATATGGGAGAAACCACGAGATTTTTTTGGATGAACCATATACCTAGTTGGTTTATATGGGCTAGCCCAAAGATGTAAGAAATAGGACATCTTGAATAGGTGGGGTGATTGTTCTTATATATGTGAATATTGTTAAAGATTTTTCTACTTAATTGACAATAAGATAACCAATATAACTATTGCATTAGAAAAATACCATTGGATGAATGTAGGAGAAAATATTAGCCTTGAATAAAAAACTTCCTGTAATAGTTTCGATCTTGATGAGTGACTTTGTCATCAAAAAGTGAAAACATTATTTTGTAAATTTTAGAAGGTGGCCATAATTTCAAATATGTGTTTTTCATATAGTAAATAGGTTTTTGATGGGTTATCGTTGAGTAACAAGTGTGACCTAATCACTATAAATTGATAAACTAAGTGATATTTGTTGAGCACATGATAATACTGAGGGGGTGAATCAGTATTATGATATTATTTCAAACTTCAATACTTAAACTTAGATCTATAATCACGAGCAATGTGAATATATCAAATCAATCAAAGAACACAAAAATTAATGCAAGTAGACACATATATATGTGGAAACCCTTTCGGGAGAAAACCACGGAGAAACTTCTTTCTTTATATATATTTCTCAAAAATTTGTAGGCACCAACCTACTAGAGACACCAATCCCCAAATTACAGTTTTGTAGGCACCAACCTACAGGAGCACCCACCCCTTTTGCTAAGCACCAACTCAGCAAGAGACACCGATCTTTTCGAATATGAAGGCACCAACCTTCCTTACAAAATTTGCTTTCCACTTTTGAACTTGTTGCTTCCTCAATGAATAATGGAAAATTCTTCTTCTTACTTTCAGATTTGCTATTCTAAAATTATGCCCTTACGCTTCCTATTCTTCTTCTTTTCCTTAATATATTCAACTTGAATCCATGCTTCATAAGTCTCGGTTGAATCTTCTTATATAGCCTTTCATACCTTTTCGAAAAGACACATCGTTCCAACGGACACAACCTTTCCATTAACACAACTTAATTAAGTGCATTAGTCGGCTAAAACCAAAAAAATAATTAATGCAGCCCATAATTATTAAATGCACATTAATCAATGCAATTAACCACTTGATAGAGCGGTGCCCCTCCTTAGACAAATCACTGTTATCATTAAATCATTGTCAGACCATCATTAAATCTTCTTTCTCACCATAAAACATTGCATATGAACACCTTAAAATGTGGATATCTCTCTCTTATGTATAGCTGTGTATATCTCGCTTATACCATGATAATCCTCATGAAAAAATGATTCTTTTCATGTATTTAAACTTTCATTTTCTACCCTTTATCTGCTGGTTATTTCCGTTACTTTCTACCATTTCCGTCAATAATTCCGTTACTTTCTGACAGATTTCCGTTTACCAGTTCAGCACCTCTTTTGACATCAATGACAATATTTCCAACAATCTCCCCCTTTGTCATTGATGGCAACCCCCAAAAAAATAATCTCCTCTTCTGCAGCTTCCTCTTGTTGTAGCTCCCCCTTACTACCATTCTCCCCCTTTGACATCAATGGCAAAGGGTCATCCTAGGAGCTGAAAAATTTGCAAAGTTTTAGCTCCCCCTTAACCAGTGCTACCCTTGACTCTTCAATGTAAAGATGTAAAAGAAATTACTCCCAGCTTATGCCATAGATATTCAAATGTCTCCTTTGGAAGTGGCTTAGTGAAAATATCTGCTATCTGTTCGGATGTAGCGACATACTCCAACTTTACCTATTTCTCTGCCACCTACTCTCTTAAGAAGTGATATCTTATGGGAATGTGCTTTGTTCTGGAATGCATAACCGATTCTTTGAAATACTTATTGCACTGGTATTATCACATAATATGGAGATGGGATGATCATACTCTACTTTGATATCCTTCAAGGTCTGCTTCATCCATAAAATTTGCGTGCAACATAGTACCACTACTATATACTCTGCTTCTACTGTGGATAGGGATACAAAATTTTGCTTCTTACTTAGCCAAGATACCAGGCTGTTTCCAAGAAAAAATGCTCCTCCGCTTGTACTTTTTCTATCATCTACACATCCTGCCCAATCTGAATCTGTATAAGCTGTCAATGTGAAATCTTTTCCTTTTGGATACCACAACCCGTATTCCATAGTTCCCTTTAGATATCTGAATATGCGTTTTACAACTTGCACATGTGTTTCTTTCGGCCCTGCTTGAAAACGTGCCACCATACCCACTGCTTGCATAATATCTAGTCTAGATGCTTTGTCACATATAATAAACTCCCAATCATTGATCTATAGAGAGATTGATCAACATCTAGAGATTCGTCATCTTTGCTTAACTTGGTTCTCAGTGATCATCGGTGTCTGACAGTGCACACTCCTCCATACCAAACTTTTTCAACATTTCCTTCACATACTTGGTTTGGGATATAAATATTCCTTTATTAGATTGAGAAATTTGCAATCCAAGGAAAAAGGATAACTCACCCAACATAGACATTTCAAATTCCTTTTGCATGTCTTCTGCAAATTTTCTAGACATTTCTTCATTGTCTCCTCCAAATATTATGTCATCCACATATACAACCACAATTGACTGATGTTCATCTTCTGTTTTGATGTAAAGATTATTGTCAGCATGTCTCTCTTGAATCCTTGGTCCCGTAGATTTTGATCAAGCCTTGAGTACCATGCTCTGGGGGCTTGTTTTAATCCATACAATGCCTTTTTCAACCTACACACATAATCTTCATTTTCTGATAATAGGAACCCTTCAGGTTGTTCTATGTAAACCTCCTCTTCTAAATTCCCATTTAAAAAGGCTGATTTGACATCCATTTGGTAGACTTTGAAATTTTTAAACACTGCGAAAGCAAGGAACATTCTGATTGCTTCTAGTCTAGCAACCGGAGCAAAAGTCTCTTCAAAATCAACACCTTCCACTTGAGCATACCCTTTGCATACCAATCTTGCCTTATTTTGAGTGACTTGACCATCTTCATTTAGTTTGTTCCGAAATACCCACTTAGTGCCAATCACATTCTGACTCTTTGGTCTGGGAACCAGTTCCCAAGTTTCATTTTTCTCAATTTGATCTAATTCTTCTTCCATCGCCTTCAACCAATGTTTATCATGTCTTGCTTCTAAAAAGTTCTTAGGTTCTACCTTAGATAGCAGAGAAAAATACCCTTGCTCAGAAGCATTTGTAATTCTTCTTCTGGTTTGAACCCCGGTATCAAGTTCTCCAATAATCTGACTTTCATCATGATTTTTCTGAATGAAGCGAGATGGCGTCTTGGTATCCTACCTTTCTGATTTACTCCACTCTTCAATATCTTCTTCTTCCTCTTGTTCTTCTTTCACAAGACTTGGTATTTCTAAAGACTCTTCTGAATTTTCTTTTGTCTTTAGATCCAGACCCTCATCCACTCTGACACTTGCACTTTCTATGATAGTCCGCAACCTCTTGTTATAACATCTGAAGGCTTTACTTTTAGTGGAGTACCCAAGAAAAATCCCTTCATCGGATCTTGAATCAAATTTTCCTAAGTCCTCTTTGGTTCTTTTAATGAAACATCTGCTCCCAAATACCTTAAAATATTTGACCGAGGTTGGTCTTCCTTTCCATAATTCATATGGAGTTTTGTCATAGTTAACTCTGATTTGCACTCTATCCAAAATATAAACGCGATTTACCGCTTCTTTCCAGAATCTATCTGATAGCTTAGATTCATTCAGCATTGTTCGGGCCATCTCTTGAACGGTTCTATTCTTCCTTTCTACTACTCCATTTTGTTGTGGAGTTCTTATAGCTGAGTATTGTCTTTTAATTCCATGGTCTTCACAATATTCAATAAATTCATTTGACATGAATTCACCTCCACGATCTGACCTTAGACATTTTATCTTCAACCCTGTTTCATTTTCTACTAATGCCTTGAAAGCTTTGAAATTTCCAAATGCTTCAGATTTTTCTTTCAAAAATGCTACCCATGTCATTCTAGTGTAGTCATCAATGAGTAACATAAAATAACTCTCACCTTGAATACTTTTCATTCTGGTAGGTCCACAAAAATCCATGTGAATTAGCTCTAATGGTTTGGTGGATGAATACTCCTTTGTTTTGAATCTTGTTCTGGTCTGCTTCCCAAGTGGCACTGCTTGCATAGAGTACTCAAAGGCTTTGTTATTTTAGGCATGTCCCGTACGGCCTACTTATTTCTTATCTTCACAAGATTATCAAAATTTATATGTCCCATCCTTCTATGCCATAGCCAACTCTCCTCAACTTGACTTAGGCAACATTTTTCTTCTTTTATTTCTCCGAGCATATATAGATTATTTGTAGTTCGGTGGCAATCTGCAATTAGTTCTCCTGTATCTACTTTCCTTATTTCACATCCTTCGGCATAGAACTTAAGAGTGTGTCCCTGATCACACATTTGACTCACACTCAAGAGGTTATGTTTTAATCCTTCAACATACAAAACATTCTCTATTTTTGTTTTTCCATTATCCAGACTCAGCATACCTTTGCCAACGATCTTTCTTTGTAGCATTATCACCAAATTTTACCGTACCTTCATTTAATTTCTTTAAGGAGAGAAACTTACTTTTATCACCAGTCATATGTCTTGAACATCCGCTATCAATGTACCACTGTTGTCCTTCATCTCGAGCATGAAAAGTTGTTTGAACGAGTATGGATTTTTCTTTTTCTAGCCCATCTTTCTCCCTTCCTTGTCCAGATTTCGTAGCCTCCCTTTTCTTTGTATCTAAAGGATTTGTCTTTTGATCTTGTCTCGAGTCAAACAAACTTCTAAAAAAGCGTGCTATATGTGTCCATAATTATTGCACTTGTAGTAGATAATGGCTTCCTCGTTATAATAGGATAGTGGAGCAAATGAATTATAGTTCATATTCAACACTCTATGAGCAGATTTTGGTTTGTTCCAGGCTTCATTATCTCTCATTCGCTTTCTACACTCTATCTTTTTATGCCCATATATATTGCAGAAAGTAAAAACAATAACCATGAAAGGAAATTTTGAACCTATTCATATTCCTATGTCGTGGAGTAAATGGTCTTTTGATGTCGTTCTCTTTAACACCTTCCTTGTGGATGGAACTGGTCTTCGTAGTTTCCTCTTCCTTTCTGCTTTTATTCTTCGTAGGTGCATTTAGAATTTCTGCATAACTTTTTGCCTTTTCTAAACCTTTCTTCTCTGGAATCTCAATGGAATTTGAAGCTTTCTCTAGTTTTTCTTCATATCCGAGTCCTGATTTGTTGGATGGTGATCTTTGATTTTCTAGAATCTCATCTAGAACCTTAGTACTTTTTTCAAATTTCAAGTTGTTCATTAGTTTGGTATTTACCTTTTCTAAGTCTTTTCTCATCGCAACAATCTCTGACTCACGCTTTTCACATTCTTCTTGTTTCACCTTGAGCTGACTTCTCAACCCTTCCTCAATTCTCTTTGCTTCTTCAATCTGGGTCTTCAGGTCAATGATTAGATTCTTTGATTCTTCAAGACTCTGTGCTAACTTAGCTTCGAAAGATTGATTTTGTTCTTCATATTTCTGGAGCTGAAGTCTTTGCTTCTGATTCCTCTTTTTGAGTGCTTTTATTTCACCCAACGCACAAATGAGTTCTTCTTCGAGGTTTACCTCACCTTCTTCTTCTATGTCCTCGATTCCTTCCAAATCAACTTTGCTAGTTGATGAACCTTCTTCTATAGCCATAAACAATGTTTCTTCATCATCACTGTCTGAATCACTTATTCCGCTTTCTTCGGATGAGCTGCTACCTCTTTTTGAATATAGACTCTTCTTTTGCTTTTCAAATCTTTTCTTGCCTCTGCTTTGCTTGAATTCTCTTTTGAACTTGGGCTTGCTTTCTTCATCTTCGCTATCTTCCTTCTCTGGGCATTTAGCTGCAAAATGACCAATTTTACCACAGTTAAAACATTTAAATGGTAACTTACCTTTGTATCTCCCGGATCCTTTCTTTAGCTTTCGAATGAATAAAGCTTCCTTTTCATCTTCTTCGTTGTTTGATTCATCATTCGCTTCAGATTCCTTGATTGCCTTTTTCTTCGAGACTTTGAATGTGGCTTCCTTCTTTGTTGGTTTATTAGACTCGGTCCTCATTTCATAAGCCGTCAGTATTCCATGTAGTTCGTCCATGCTTAGCTTGTCAAGATCCTTCATTTCTTTGATGGTAGACACCTTAGCATCAAATCTTAATGGTAAAGATCTTAAGACCTTCTGGACGATCACAGGTTCCTCAATCTTTTCTCCAAGCCCTCTTATGGCGTTGACAACTTCATCCACCCGCAGAAGATAAGCTGCAACATCTTCCTCATCCTTCATTTTTAGGCTCTCAAATTTTCTCCTATGGGTTTGAAGCTTAGCTTTTCTGACCTTATCATCACCTTCATATATTGTTCGAAGTTTATCCCATATTTCCTTTGCCGTGTCACATTGCATTACCTTGACAAATTCGGACTCTGACAGACCACACAAGATTGCATTCATTGCCTTGGCATTATTTTCAAAAGCCTTCTTACCGGCTTGGTCTGTTGGCGGAGTTGATGGAATGATATATCCGACCGCTACTGATTGCCAAATATCAAACCCTAGTGCCATCAGATAGGTTCTCATTCTTACGCTCCAAAATGCATAGTTTGTTCCGTCAAACAACAGAGCCTTGTTCGAGGAAAAACCTTCTTGTACTTGACTAGCCATATGTGCTCCCGAGATCTACCTTCCAACTGTTAGATTGTTCTTGAAGGAACCTACTCTGATACCAATTGTTGAGCACAAGATAATACTGAGAGGGGGGGTGAATCAGTATTATGATATTATTTCAAACTTCAATACTTAAACTTAGATCTATAATCACGAGCAATGTGAATATATCAAATCAATCAAAGAACACAAAACTTAATGCAAGTAGACACAGATATACGTGGAAACCCTTTCGGGAGAAAACCACGGAGAAACTTCTTTCTTTATATATATTTCTCAAAAATTTGTAGGCACCAACCTACTAGAGACACCAATCCCCAAATTACAGTTTTGTAGGCACCAACCTACAGGAGCACCCACCCCTTTTGCTAAGCACCAACTCAGCAAGAGACACCGATCTCTTTGAATATGAAGGCACCAACCTTCCTTACAAAATTTGCTTTCCACTTTTGAACTTGTTGCTTCCTCAACGAATAATGGAAAATTCTTCTTCTTACTTTCAGATTTGCTATTCTAAAATTTTGCCCTTACGCTTCCTCTTCTTCTTCTTTTTCCTTAAGATATTCAACTTGAATCCATGCTTTATAAGTCTCATATGAATCTTCTTATATAGCCTTTCGTACCTTTTTGAAAAGACACATCGTTCCAACTGACACAACCTTTCCATTAACACAACTTAATTAAGTGCATTAGTCGGCTAAAACCAAAAAATAATTAATGCAACCCATAATTATTAAATGCACATTAGTCAATGCAATTAACCACTTGATAGGAGCGGTGCCCCTCCTTAGACAAATCATCACATTATCATTAAATTGCCGCCACCATCATTAAATCTTCTTTTTCACCATAAACATTGCATATGAACACCTTAAAATGCGGATATCTCTCTCTTATGTATAGTTGTGTATATCTCGCTTATACCATGATAATCCTCATGCAAAAATGCTTCTTTTCATGTATTTAAACTTTCGTTTTCTACCCTTCTATCTTGCTTTGGTTATTTCCGTTACTTTCTACCATTTCCACCATAATTCCATTAATTTTATGATTTCCGTTTACTAGTTCAACACCTCTTTTGACATCAATGACAATATTTCCAACAATATTCTTATAGGAATAAGTCACACTATAATAGCACAAAAGGAAATGAGATGATATAAATTCCAAGGATAATTTCCACAACACATTGGTCCAAATTTAGGCTTTGGACTCAACACCTCTAAGGATTTTGGTCAATAATATGATCCCACAAAATATATGATATCTCGAGCTAAACCTAAATTTATCAAATTCTCATTATAGATTGATAAGATATTTTTGAAGCATTTAAGGAATATAGCGACCTCCTTTCCTTTGATTAGACAATGTAAATAACCAAATTTTTGGTTCAATGCCTAACATTTCGTGTAGTTTAGACAAAATTCATTGAAGTCAAAAGAATTACATGGTAGTATGGAGCTTCCTTGTTCCCCCTAAATTTGAGAATAACAATAAAACACATACCAATAATCCTTTTCCATTTGGCTTCTCTAGGGAAGGTCAACAAGTTGTCATGTGTTATATTTCATCACAAATCGATGCTCAACATCCATGACAAAAATTTCTATGTACTGCGCATTAATTGTGATAGTGTAATAGTCATTTTAGATACATGCTTACTTTGTGGTGGCTCCTACTTTGGTTGAGTCATTTAAGAACTCTACATTGCGACACCCCCTACCTCATAAAATAAATAATTTAAAACATCACTTATTGAATTTTCTTGATTGATGGGTCTCTAATGCTCCTAAACTTACTCATATCAAAACCATAGCCCAAAAATACAACTCATAATAGTTCCCCATAAAAATGAGTTATCTAACCAACCATAACTAACATAGGCTAAAAATACCTAAGGATATTCCCACTTAATCTTTTTAGATTTTCCATTACTCCTTACACTCCACTCTCAATGGTCCATATGCATTGAACAAAATGAATTCCAAATCCTCTTGATATGTTTCAAGCAAGACAATCAAACAAGTAGATTTTAAAATGACATAAAACATTTTAAAGAACTTTAGTATTCCAAAGCATAACTAAGGCTCCCACACTACCCCCTCATCTCTTCTAACACCCCCTTTAAAGTTTTTCCGAACACTTCATACCTCTTTAACTCAAATGTAATCCTATCCACTTTTCTCTATTTAAAAAGATTTTTTAAGCTAACTTTTATCGAAAAAGTTTAGCCCCCTAACATTACCACTTAAGATTTTCATGTAATTTGAGTTACTTTTATCAACTTATAGTAGTTAGTTTAAAATAATTTTGAATAACAAATAATTCCTCCATAGCTTCTATCCCGTGTATTTTGTTTAATAGTAATATTAATTGGAATTCATCTATTTAAAGAATCTACCACCTCCTCAATTTCAGCTTGAAAGATTATATCTAGTAGCTAGATTATATGAGGGCCCTTATCCACGGAGGTCCTACTCTTTTATGATTACTTTACTTTCATCCCCTTCTTTCACTTTTTTCTCTTTCTTTATTTTTAATTTTTAAAATTTATTTAAATTTATTGTTAGTTGTGTTTCGCTCTATTCCATAATTTTATAAAGGTTTTTTTAAAAGATATTTTCATCTTTGATAGTAGTAAATATAATATTATTTATTCTTTCAATTATATATTTTTAAGTTTATTTTATTTTATTGAAAATATTTTATATATTTTGATGATACATAAATATTTCATCATAATTTTATATTTTGAATTATTTTCTTATATTTATTAATTATTGAAATTTAATATAATTAAAAATATGGTATTTTATTAATTTAATTAAATGTTTAATGTTTTTGTTTATTTATTGTAGGTTAACTTTCATTTTAAACATATTATTAATTTTTTTTTTTTTTTTTGCTTCTTCAACTTTGTGTTAGTATTTTCTTCCATAAATTACAAAGATTTATTAAAAAAATAATCCTCAATTTTACATTTTTATAATTTTACGTAAATACCATCAATCATGTTATATAGTTTAAAACAATGTTAAGATAATTTGAGTCTACAATAACACATAATTCTCCCATAGCTTCTACCCTTTATTTTGCTTAATAGAAATATTAATAAAAATTTAATGAACTTTTAAAAAAAAGGTTAATTTCATTTTTTATAGTAGTAAATATAACATTATTATGCATGCCCACAATTTTTTAATATTTTTTTATATTTATCAATTTTTAAAATTCAATGTATTTAAAATTCTGATATTTACGCCGAAGGCGTTTATAATTGAGGCGGTTTTGCTTGCATATACGTACATGTGCGTCAATTGAAACAATCTTCGTTGTTGTTTTGACTGTACACTCGCGTAAAACATACCCGAATGCCCACAATGACGATTAGAAGGTTCTTCAGTGGGTCACGTAATTTTTGCCCCAAAATACTGGAAGGCATTTTTACCCCCAAATGCTGACAGGGATCATCCAGCATGTAATCCATTTGGCCCAAACGGAACCCCTTTAGAAGGGATCGAGTTCCCCAAGAGTCTCGTCGTCGTGGCAGGCCTCGACCTATTGCAAGACTGCCAGACCAAATACGTGGAAGGCCTACACTACGCTGGAAAAATGTGAAGCTCATGTTTTTAAAGAAGGCCACCATTGGCTTCTGTTTGCTTCCCAATATGTAACATTTTTACAGGCTAATGCAGGAAATTAAAACATTCATTACTGGAAGCCCGGAAATGAGCCGTCAAATGACAGCTGCTCATAATTTCTCTACTTATTCAATGTATTATTTTCCCTTATCGATAAATAGGAAACCGTAAACAAATTTAGCTGATTTCATTTATATTTCGACAAAATTGTCTAGCCTTTCGAAATTTAGGCATTTCAAACAAAAGACAATTTCATTACAAATTGAGCAAAGAGAACGTAGGGCTTGGCTTCTAGTACATAACCACAATGAGTGACAGAGCAAGAAAACTCTTTACCAATCAGATTACAAATTTTTAAGCAAATGATTTTGACCTCTGAATAAGCAAGAAAGAAATGTTGAGAAAGATACCACTAGGGTTAGTAGAGACATTGCAAATAATGAATTAGTACCTTGAAAAATATTCCATCTATAGAGGGTATGCTCTGGAACATGTTGTCACACACGTTCTCTATACCTCCATACAAAAAAATAAAAAATATTTCTTATACATTCAAACTCATACACCTCATATTTCTTGGGGAGGACTAATCCTCATATTTCTTATAAATTCGACCTCATACACCTCATATTTCTTATAAATTCTACCTCGTTGACGTAAATGTCATTGGGTAGTTGGATAATTGAGTTTCACATTGATCCCCTTCCCGTTTTCACCACCTCCGAAGTTCTCTACACTATAACCCCTTCTTCTTCTCCCCTCTTCCTCTCCCATAGTTTATCTTCCTCTAATTTGACTCCTTTAAAATATCACCTTCGAGGTTTCCATCGTACATTTCACGTACGATTGCTAGTTTATTAATTCAATTAATTATTTAATATTATTTATTTATTTATTATATGTCAACTTCTATTTTAAATATATTATTTATTTATTTTCTTCTTATTAAATGTGTCAATATATTCCTCAATAAATTGCAAGATTTATTCTTTTTTTCTTTTCAATTTTGTAATGCCCACTCCTCTTCAACACTGATTATACTATGATTTTAATTTCGGTTGATTAGAGACATGGACCTTACTATTATATTTTAGTTAGCATGTTGTTAAGATACGAGGGACATCATGATTACTATTGTGTTTTGATTGTTACTTTGGACTGTATGGGTGTATTGTGGACCTTGATGGACATTTAAGGATATGATGATAATCTAGAATGGTCACTTTGTTATATACTAGACATTGGATTCTTGACATATTGAGTATATTTAGGTGTAGGACTAACCATGTGCTCTATTTGATTTTGTGAATTGCTAATAATTTGTTGGTTTTAGGGATCAATAATACATTGTGCAAGTGTACCTAGTAGTTAGGAGTTACAGTAGATATACATAATTTCATGATTATTGTAGAATGCAAATTTGATTATTGATTATTGTAAATTATTTACTAGAGTAGAATTGAAATGTTAAGTGATTTCAAATAATTGATAAATTTTTCTATAATTTGATGAGGATGATTTATCTACGTATACGATGATGTTGATTGATAAATATATATATGTGTGTTGTATTGCTTGATGTACATGAAGATTATATGATGAATGTTTTATATGCATTGATTTCCATGACATATTGATATGTCCTTGAGGCCAAAAAGGTATTTTTATTTGTGTTGCAAGGACATTTTATCATGATACCTCGAAGGCGATAGGGGGCCAACCCTAGAAGGATGTTGTGTGTTTGCAATAAGGGCCAATTGACAACTTGTGTGAGTGTTGTGTTATTGCTTTGCTAGGTTAGGAGGTTTCCCCATGGGGTGAGTGCACAAAGATGGGGGAAAAAGTGGACACAAATCCATTTTTGGCTATTTTGGCCATAATGCTCTCATGTTATGGCTCGGATGCGTTATAACGTGACAAAGAAAAATCAGGGTCATGTTATAACCCAAGCGTGTTATCGTTCGATAGTCTGAGCCATAACGTGAGCACGTTATAACACACTCTCGTTATAACGTGCTCGTGTTTCAATGTGTTATGTGGTATATGTGTTTGTGGCATGCTTATATTGACTAAAAGAAATGTTTAGGTATAATTTTTCTTTTATTATTATTTATATTTTATTGTTTCTTATACTTTAAATTTATTTTAGTAAATATAAGATGTTAGAGTCACTTTGCACCTTATGGAACTAGTCTCACAGCTCCATCGATCACGGTTTAGAAGATAGTTGTTCAGATTCTAATCTGGTCAGTACATAGGTATTTTTCAAGATTTCAACATTCAACCTTCAAGCTTTTAGGGGCCTTTTCGATTGGTCATTGACATTTGTAGGAGTTTTAGATGTGTCAAAACTATATATTCACAAGAACCTCTTCTTCCTTGAAAGTGCCTAGTTTGCCTCAGTAATGATGTCTCCTTGTATCCAAGGATCGAGGACTACTGGGGTATGTGGCAGGATTGGACATTCAAGAATCATTGAGTGTCTGAATCAGAATGTCATCGTATATATATGGAGAAACATTTTCAAACATGGGAGTAATGCATCTTGGAAAATAAAATTGAACCTCAGAAATCCTATCAAATTGCCATCTTACACAAGCACTGGACATATCAAGCTATGTTCTTCGAATGAAACCTTCGTTCCCGACAACTTGCAACTGAAAGAATTATTCAAAAGAGCATAAAAAATGATCAAATTTACTTGGTATCATAATATTTTAGACCAAAAAATACAACTGGACTTATCAATTGATTTCAACACCTAGGGTTTAGGTTTTAGGGCTCAGGACTCAAGATTTAGGGTTCAGTGCTTAGGGTTTATGGTTTATGGTTTAGGGTTTAGAGCTTAGGGTTAAAGACTAAATGTTTAAGGTTTAGGGTTTAGGGTTTAAGGTTTAGGGTTTATGGTTTAACATTTAGGATATAGGGTTTATGGTTTAGGGTTCAAGATTAAGATCTTATGGCTCATGGTTTAGGGTTCAGGGTTTATGTCTTATGGTTTATGGTTTAAGGTTTAGGGTTTGGGGTTTAGGGTTTAGGGTTTAGTGTTTAGGGTTTAAAGTTTAGGGTTTGGGGTTTAGGGATCAAGGTTTAGGGTTTATGGTTGAGGGTTTGATGTTTGGGGTTTTAGGTTTGGGGTTAAGGGATTAGGCTTAATGTTTAGGGTTTAGGGATTAGGGCTCAATTTTTAGTGTTTAAGGTGTAAAATTTAGGGTTTAAGGTTCATGGTTTATTATCTACAGTTTAGGGCTTAGGGTTAAGGGTTAAGGGTATAGGTTTAGGGTTTAGGGCTCAGGTTTAGGGTTCAAGATTTAGGGTTCATGGTTTAGGGTTCATGGTTTAGGGATTAGGGCTTAAAGTTGAGTGTTTAGGGTTTAAGCCTCGAGGTTCGGGGTTCGGGGTTGAGGGCTCAAAGTTTGGGAATTAGGGTTTAGGGTTTAGTGTTTAGGTTGAGGGTTTTTAGGGTTTAGGGCTCGGGGTTAAAGGTTGATGGTTTATGGTTTAGGGTTTAGGTATCAGGGTTAAGGGTTTAAGTTTATGGTTTAGGGATTAAAGCTCATGTTAGAAGTTTCGTCACTCAAAATCGGTGGCATGACAATAAATGTCTACCACGTGCCACCTGCAAATTCTAAATTTCATTTCATTTAAATTCGCTTCAAGAAAGGTTGGAGGAAATGAACTCATCATTTTCTTCGTGCATTCAGAGGTCCAAAATGTTAATTCAACCCAAATTTGGAAAATATGGAGAACTTAGAAAGCCAAATTGCATTTATAAAGATAAGCTCGAAGTGAAGGAATGCATTTTGTAAGTAATTCCAATCAAAGTTATTTTATTTTTTATTAATACCTGCTAAAACTAGCCTTACGATTGCATCCTGATAAAAATAAGTTCTCAAGAGACGAGGCAACTTTTAAATTTATCACACAAGCATGGGGAGTTCTCTCGATAATACCATAAAGGCTACCTATGACGCCATGGGGAAAAACCAATAAGGGCACAACTCCACCTTCCACCAACTGAATTCCATAGGCACTGCCACTGCCATTAGCATTACAAACAATCTAAATGGGAATAATTGTTCAAGTTTGGATTCCTTTCCTAAAAATTTCATATTCGATGACCAAGACTAGAACTAAAAACAGAAACAGAAACAAGACCTGGAACACGACCTAGACTAGGACCTAGACTAGAAATTTGAGAGGATTTATGAGATTCAATTTTATTTTCCAAGATGCATTACTCCAACATTTGAGAATGTTTCACCAGATGTAACGACATTTTGATTTAGACATTCGATGATTCTTGAATGTCCAATCCTGCCACAGACCTCAGTAGTCCTCGATCTTTGGATATAGGGAGACATCATTACTAGGACAAACTAAATCCTAAATCCTAAATCCTATTAGGATTTAGGATTTATGGTGGAGGGTTTAGGGTTTAGGGTTTATTGTTTAGGATTTAGGGTTTAGGATTTAGTGTTGAGGGTTTAAGGTTTAGGGTTTATGGTTTATCATTTAGGGCTCATGGTTCAAGGTTTAGGGTTTATTGTTTAGGATTTAGTGTTTAGGGTTTAGGGTTTATGGTTTATCATTTAGGGCTCATGGTTCAAGGTTTAGGGCTTAGGGTTATGGGTTGAATGTTTAAGGTTTAGGGTTTAAGATTAACAACTCAAGGTTTAGTGTTGAGGGTTTAGAGTTTAGGGTTCACGATTTGGGGTTTAGGATTTAGGGTTCACTGTTTAGGGTTTAGGGCTTAGGGTTGAGGGTTGATGGTTTAGGGCTTAGGGTTAAGGGTTGATTTTTTAGGGTTTAGGTCTCAACATTTAGGGTTTAGGGTTTAAGTTTATGGTTTATGGTTTAAGTCTTAGGGTTTAGGTTTTAAAGTTTATGTTAGAAGTTTCGTCACTCAAAAACACAATATGGGGTGTTAGGAAGGTGTTTTCAACTCACAAAAATTGGCCTCATCCTCATGAGATCCTTACCCATGGTAAAAAATAGTCTATTTATGATAGTACCCATTCCTAGAGGTACTTATCAATGTTTACAAATATTAACCTATCACCATGTGGTGATCATATCTTTAGTACTTACAAATTTAGGGCCATTTTTGTCTGGAATTGAAAGGGGTAGCTACATTATCTTGAAATTCTTCATGAAACCTTCAATTCTTAGAGAAAAATGGATGTTACCAATATGTATAGGATTCACATATATTTCCAATTTTACTTATTTTCCCCTAACTCCTTACAGAGCTCCCAAAATCATCCAAAGAAGTCAAAGTTCACCATTAGAGTGTTTGTTCCTTGCACCTAGAAAACTTGTTGAGAAGATTGCCCTTGAATGAGTAAACATTCCTAAATCTTCCCAAACACTCCTAAAAATGTCAATAACCATTCCAAAAGGCCCCAAAACCTAAACAATGACTATATTCTTTCACAAAATAGATATCGATTATATAATTTAAACCCTAAAAGATTGAATGCTAAATGTTGAGATCCTGAAAAATACTATGTACCGACCATATTAGAATTTGAAAACCCATCTTCTAAACCATGATAGATGGAGTTGTGAGACTAGTTCTATAAGGTGTAGAGTGACCCTAACATATTATATTTACTAAAATAAATTTAAAGTATATGAAATAATAATAAAAGAAAAACTTAAACATTTATTTTAGTCAATAGAAACATGCCACAAACACATATAACGCATTTTGCGTTATAGCGTGCTCATGTTTCATCTCTTTTTGTTTGAAATTACCAATCCATAGGCTTGATTTGCTTAAGATTTCTAAAACAAAGGTTTGGACTATTTTTGCGTGATTAAAATTGTGTTTGACATAAAACATAAAAATTTCACGTGTGCACCCCATATCTCATGCATTAAAACATAATATTCAAAAATAAATTATACTACGATGTCAAGATCGATTTTATCTTGATGACGATATAATTCTTTCTAAAATTTGATTAGTTTAAAACTTTCATCCATAATTTATTTTACTAGTGCCTTGTTTTGTTGCAAAACCTATGCATACATTTTGGTGCACAATTTATGATTTTTTCATCAATTTTTTTAAATGGTGGTTTTTATAAACTCCATTCTACACACACTCAAAAAAAGAAAACTAAAAAATGACTTTTTTTTCTCAAAGTTATGGGGGTGGACACACAAATATTTCATTTTCGGATATGTGCACTTTGAAAATGAATAAAAATTATATAGTCATCCAAAAATTATGAAAAATTAATGGGACCACATACATGGTATTAGCTAAGTTTCTACCAAAGGGATTTAAAAGAAAATTTATAGAACTCAAGAAACGGAAGGGGGGGCACACACAATAGGTTCTCATCTTTTTAACACAATAATAGACATACTTTGTGTGTGCACCACATTTGACCCTCTTAATCTCAACCATTAAAAACGTAGTTTAGAAACTAGATTCCGAGAATGTACGGTACTTATTCTTATCACTTTGTAAAAATTTGAGCCTATGCATGTCGAATTATTCAATGAAGTTTAGGTTTCATTGATTTTGGAAAAATGTGTCCCTTTTTTACCCCCTTTGTCCCCCATCTCTATGCACTTACCCCCATGGGGGTGACCTCATATGTGTGGCCTATGTTGGTGATGTCTCCCTCTCCTTTGTTTTGTGTGTTTTATTTTGTGGTGTATGTATTTAATTATGGGAAAATCTAGTCACTTTATTAACACTTGTTAATGTGTCTTAATTAGCTAATTTAACTTAACTTTTAAACTAAAAGGAAGACATGACATTTAGGTAATAAATAGAGTAGATAGTCTTTGATTTGTGCATGATGATGAATGAAATTTATTGCATTTGTGTTGTGTGCACTCTTTCTCCCTCTCCAAACCCGAAATTTGACTTGGAGGGAACTTTTTGAGACTTGTGGGACAAGTAAACCTTGTCCCTTGTCTCTCATAATCATCTACCAACCATACTTATGAAGTATGAGGCTAATTTTGACCATTTTAATGCCTTGTTGATTGTAAAAGGAAAATAAAGTCACTTCTCTTCTTATCACATTTATTTTTTCCTTGAAAGGTATGGGGTGCATGTGAAGTGTGCATGTGGGCATGTCATAACCTTACCTTTTTCATTTAATTGCCTTGGTTTTGGGGTTTGACTTGTGTTGGAGTGGAGGAATGATGAAGTGACATCCTACATTGAACCACCTCATCATCCTCACCTCTTTTCTATTTATTGGTGTGAAATTGGAGGAATGGGGGTTACTTGTCTCATTTTTTGATTTGTTTTTGAAAATTTGTTCTTGAGAATTCTTGCTTGGAGCTTGAAGAATGTTTTGGTGCTTGCTTGGTTTTGGAAAGGATAAAAGCTTGTGGATTCAAGATTGTGAAAGCTAGTATGAAAAGGTAGGATCTATACCTTATTCTTATTGTTTGTTGTATGTTTTGTAAATGCATGTGTATGTATTGTGTGGGATTGGTGTAGTATGGCCTAAGATGTGTGGGAGATAGAAAATGGAACCACTTTGGGGAGGGAAAAGGGAAATTTGTAGGCTTGTGGAGGGAGCATGAGTAGGGAGTTCCACCTATGGGAGTGAAAATGATAAATTGTTATACTTTGTGTATTATGCATTGGGAGGGAAAATGGTTATATTGTGTAGTTTGGATGTGCACATGGAGGTATTTGGGTGGAACCCCTAACTCATTTGGGAGCTATAAGGAGGTGGTCTCATTGTTATATTCTCCCTTGGCTTTGAATGTAAGCCTATGTGTTGGGTTTTGTGGCTTGTGTTGTTGTGTTTGGTGTTTAAAAGCCTTGCTTGTGTTGATTGTATGAGTGTTGAGTTGTTTTGTGGAAGCCATTGTTGTGAAAGTTGTCAAGTTTCCTACACACTTCATGGTTCTTTGGTTGGGGCTTGGGGGCCAATAAGGAGGATGGATTCTCCTCTTATTGGATTAAGCGTTGCCTACCCCCTTTCATTGTATTGTGATTCAAATTTGAGAAGATGGAAGAATGCAAATGAAAGCTATGAAGTTGGAGGATGTCATTGAGATGAAGATTTTGTATTGAGCCTATGGAAGATCCTATTTCGTGAATTTAGCCATGTTGTTTCCACTTAAATTGGAAGGCTTGTAATTTGTGTATTTTAAAAGAATGTTTTGTAAATCCCATTTATCAAATTTGTAATGTTATAGTGGAAAGGAGAAAAATTGAGTTGTACATTTGTTGGAAATATAACTCTCTAAATTTTGGATGTTGTTCTCAAAGTTGCAATGTGTGTGTGTTATTTGGAAAAGAAAGATGTCATAAAGAAAGTATTGTTGAGTTTCTTGTCATATTTTTGTGCAAGCTTAAAATTAAAAAGGAGCTTTATTTATGTGTGTGATATCTTATTTTCTCTCCACGTTGTATATATGTGAAAGGAATGGTTTGAGTTAATCTTATAAACAAAATTGTTACATTTTGTTACATTGTGTGTGGGTGTGGGTGTGTGCGTGTGCGTGTGCACACGTGCACACACACACACACACACACACACGTGTGTGGGTGTGTGTGTGTGTGGGTGTGCGTGCGTGCGTGTGTGTGTGTGCGTGTGTGCGTGTGTGCGTGCGTGCGTGCGTGTGTGTGCGCATGCGTGCGGGTGTGCATTTGTGTGTGCGTGTGCGTGTGTGTATGCGTGTGTGTGTGTGTGTGTGTGTGTGTGTGTGTGTGTGTGTGTGTGTGTGTGTGTGTGTGTGTGTGCAGTGTGTGCGCGTGTGCGTGCGGGTGCGTGTGCGTGTGCGTGATTTATAAAGATGTTGTGTACATGACAATTTATATTCTTCATATTGATCTAATAAATACACCTACCTAAAAATTTTATTAAGAAATTAAGAGGAAAATAAAATATAATAATTTATAATCATATATCATTATGTTAATTTAATCATATGAAATTTATATGATTATATAAATTACAAAATATATATTGTCAAATGCAATATTTATATTATATTATATTATATTAAATAATATTTAATATTTAAAATTTATGCTAATGCGGTGGAATGTTTTTATATAGGGGGTGTTTTATTATATTAAAAAAGTAATGTGCGGTGGTGGGGTTGGGGTGCGGCACCCCCAAATAAACTTAAACCCCAATCTATTTTGTAGCCTACCAACATTCATATAAATTGCAGCCGCATACTACTTGTGCAAATAAGTCATTTTTACGGGTCGCCATAGTATATTATTATATATTATAATACTAGCAATCGCACGGAGTAGTGCGATGTAAACGCCGAAAGGGGTGCAGTTGAGGAGTGATATGTTGAAAGGGGAAGGTGAGCAAGAAGCAAAGTTACATTGCTTAAGGTATTCAATTTTTCGATTATATGGAGGAAGTGAAAGTAGAAAGAAATTAAAGAGTTGTATGTAGGGTGGCAGAATTGTGTGTGGTAATGTGGAATAGGAGTAACCATTTCCAGTAGTTGTTTGTAAGAAAGTATTTGAAATGTGAGTAAAGGGAAGGGAAATAATCGTACAAAGTGGAAGTAAAATTCTGAAAATTTGTTTGGAAAAGATCAACTTGGATGAGGAGTGGAAAATCATCATGAATTGGAAACAAGCCAATACATATGTACAATAGGGATGTAAAAGACGATGAAAAGAAGGAAACAAGTCTTGCAATAGGTATACTTATGGATTATGATATAGTAATTACGCTTAGAATTGGTGCACAATTCATGATTCACCTGATTACGTCAATAATAACATTATCAAGTGCTAAATTACCAACTTTAGGTGTTTATATTAGTTAGATGTCCTCGTTTTGCCACGATTAATTATCTTTTCGTATGAAATTATGTTAGTCCCTCTATTGATAATGTCATTTTCCTATTCATTCTGTTACTCCTTATGATTGGTTCAAAGACCCCGTCATATAAAAAGCTAGGGCCTTGGGCTTCAATTCGATTTAAAATTATTTCGTCATAGATGGTCACTCTCCCTCAATGGAAAATCATTTGGGGATTCCTCCCTAATTAATATTTTTTTAAAAGGAAGCACACTTACCATATAACTTAAGTCACAAAAAAAAGGATTATTGAGATAGTTGTGGATGACCTATATTTTGTAAGCCTTGGTTGTGGATAAGCTATGTCAATTTCACATTAGTTGTGGATGACCTATATTTTGTAAGCCTTGGTTGTGGATAAGCTATGTCAATTTCACATTGAGGAATGCGTTTATCTTTCTTGTCATTTAGGTATCAATGGTTGCCCCTTTTTTGGGTAGATTTTTTTGTAAGTGTTTAATTTTGATATTCAATATTGGTTTGACACCTTATTTTTTAAAGACAAGTATTAGGTTGGCAATCAAATTTTGTAATAGCATATTTTGGTTCACGGTGTGTGTGCATGTGCATGTGCACGTGCGTGGGCGTGGGCGTGTGTGGGTGTGGGCGTGCATGTGCGTGGGTGTGCGTGTGTCTCTAATGAACAAAATAGAAAAATGTAAAATTAGCATCATTCTATTGTTGTAAACCTAAGAAATTTGTTTCCATTTTCATGTGGGCACCCATGCATTGGCAAACCAGGTTGAACAATCCAAACCAGATAAAGGGATGGATGTGAAAATCTACAATATAAAGTTGTTATAAATTCTGTCTTGGCAAAACATTTGAATGCCACCAAAGATGCTAAGACTATTTCTAACATAGATTATAGATCAAAATGAAACATAAGAGAAGCTATGGAAATTGAAACGCACACCATTAATCTCGGCAAACATGGTAGATGGGTTCTAAGCCAATCTTGGAAGACAATCATCCACAAACTTAAAAGGATAATAAATATGGATTGCATTTTCACAATCTATTGAGTCAGGGAACCTTGGCATATAATATCAATAAAAAGAAAAGTTATTGGACTCGAATTTTTCTTGGAAACTCATGATGCTAGGTCATCTTTAAGATGAGTTAAGAAGAATGATCTGAAACATAAATTTTCAAAATATGAATACAATTTTCCAAAAAGAGTTATACACAATCAATCACTCTTAGAAATCTTAAAAACATCATTCATCAATTGTTAAGAGTCATCTAAAACCCAGGATGCTGAGTCATCCTGAAACTCTTCACATGAGACTCTATATGGTTCTTTGACCGTGTTATTATTCGTGAGACCAATTTGAAGATTCACAAATACCATAACTTTAGTAGATAACAATGATGCTTTTTCTTTCCACAAATTGAAATTGGCAGACCTTTAATTTTGGTGGGTTTCCAAGAAAATAAAATCATAGAAAATACATTGAATAGAGACCATTCGGCTAGGACTGAATTGGAAATTTTATGTTGTAGTTTCTTACAATTCCTCAAAAAAATTAGCCCGACCTTTTTTAAAAATAAAGTAGCCTCAATTAGCTACAAATCGAGAAATAGACACATTATCTAGCTACTGAAAATCACGTAAATAGTAAATTTTTTATGCTGAAGAATAATTTAGATTCAAATACTCTATTTTTCCATGATTTGCAGAAGTAATAAAGATTGGTACCAAGAAGACATGTCATCATGTAGACAATCAGGTGGTCAATCATCTGAGTCAAGTCATCAATCTTGTGGCAAGGGAAAGAAGTAGACCTGGTCAGAGCAAGACACAGGTAGTCACTAGTAAGTTAGTAACCATCAAATATCATCCCCTAAGCTGGAAAATAGTAGTGCAAAACCTCAGACGCATGAACATAGTACAAAGCCAGGATATGTGCTTAGAATAATTGAGACAAAAGGTTGCATGGATAGCCTTCCTAGAGTGGAAGAACATGTGTTTCTTATGCGGCAATATACAACCAAGTTCCAAGAGTGGAAAATGTTAATCCTGACTTTTTTTGTTTGAAAATGGTACTTATTAATGGATCGACGAGGAGATTTGCAAATAGATAACTTGATGTCATACTCTGTTCATCAATGCATTTTTATACCAAGAATTGGGAATGGTATGTCTCTTACCTCACGGTCAAGTGGAAGGGGCAATGCTTATTTTTCTGCAGGTTCCGCTCAAATATTTCCGAAGGTTTAATTGTATATGGGGTTCGATGATTCTTTAAATTTCGTGCAATACATACAGCTGATTCCCTGTTCTTCTAAAAGTAGATTCCCTGTAACAAGCTGGTAGTTGCAAATGCCCTGGTAGATATGTATGCAAAATGTGGAAGCATACACAAGGCATGTGCACTGTTTGACAAAATTCCTCAAAAAAATTAAGGAGGTGTTATATTGTTTCATACTGTGTGTCTTGATGCTAGAAAGAACCTTTTCCTTGAAGATCTGAAATTGATTGATCTGAACAGTGAGAGAAACAGGGGCAATAAAGCTGGTCGTTCTAACGGTTGCACCGGCAGCAGCAAAGTTTACTCCATGACCAAAGTTTTCCCCCACCGACTGTAAATAAGGACTCAAAAATGGTACTCCTAGCGCCTTTGCTGTCATTCAATTGACCCATCATTCAATAATTCTTGTAACTGTTTAAAAGGAAAAAATTAAGAGATTGTGGTGTAATGGTAAATAAAGAAATCAAGTGAGCAAACATATATGGGGTTCGATGATTCTTTAAATTTCGTGAAATACATACAAACTGATTCCTGTTCTTTCTAAAAGCGGATTCCCCGTAATCTCTGCTTGGTGCAAGCATAATTTGTCCCCAAACCTACAAAAGCAAAAACGCCTGGGGCGTCAAAACGTCAAATTTAAGATAGTCATAGAAACATCCTCAAGGGCCTTTCCCATAAGGGGAACACCTTCGGCGTAATAGATATATTATATTAAATAATATTTAATATTTAAAACTTATGCTAATGCGGTGGAAATTGTTTTATATAAAAAAATTGTATTAGGTAGGGTTGTAGTGGGGGCGACTTCTCCCCCTCACATGTTTTATTATATTAAAAATTATAATGTGAAGTGGTGGGGGTGGGGTACACCACCCCCAAATAAACTTAAACCCCAATCTATTTTGTAGCTGTGACTTTCATATAAATTGCAGGCCGTATAATACTTGTGCAGCGGAGTCATTTTTAAGGGCGACCGAACTATTTGATAGTAATTTAATAATATTAAATATTATACATGTATATTATTATATATTATATAAATCATTTAAAAATATACACAAATTTTCAAAGATATATATATATATGTATATATATAAATATATGATAATCTTCATTTTATTTGGATAAAGTTGTGTATGCATTTTGGAAAATAGCCAAATGATAAATAAATCAGGGTAAATTTTACCTTATTCAGAGAGAAATTGTTATCATTTAAATAAAAATAACTAATTTCAATTTATCAACAAAAGCCTGAATTATGATATTTTATCATTCTTTCCCTATTCAATCCATAAAGAATGTTAACCTCCTTGATACATTAAATCAAATTGAAAGCACCTAAAACATGGAGGTTCATGCAAAGCCCAAGTCATCTTTGTTTGATGTAAACAAAGTATAAACAACATGCAATGTGATAATCTATTAGTAAACAATATCATGTTCAATAGAGTGTGTAAAATGGTTTCTTATCTCAAGCAACATGATTTCGCTTCAATTCTATGTCATCTTTGGCCAATGCAAATGGATACAGAATTTAGGACGGGGCGATATTCTGATAGGAGATAATATTACTTGGCAGTTGTGAAGGAAAACCCTTCTAGATATTAACCTACCTTGATGCATCAAATCAAATTGCAAGCACCTAAAACATGGAGGTTCATGCAAATCCAAAGTCATCTTTGTTTGATGTAAACGAAGTATAAACAACATGGAATGTGATAATCTAATAGTACATAAATATTGAAACTCAATAGAAGTGTTTAAAAATGGTTTCTCATCTCAAGCAACATGATTTCTAATGCTTGACAATTCTATGACACCTTTGGCCAATTCTATGGATAATGAATATAAATTATACTCTGATAGGAGATAATGTTACTAGGCAGTTGTGAAGGAAACCCTTCTAGATGATTAAGGTCCATGGATGCGTTTGGAAAAACTGATGAAGCAAATGCAAAAGATTAAAACTATCATCATCACGCCTCTCTTTTGGAGTTTTGTAACAGAACATAAATAAGAACAAACCTGTCTTATGACCCAATATGATGCAATTTGGTTCCTGACATGACTCGGGCTGTTGTATAATAGTCAATGTATTAAGTCAATTACAAACATGGTAAAATTTTTGGGCTCTAATTTGTGATGAATTTTACCTTTGCCAATGGCAATTTTGTCTAGAATGTCATCACAACAATGGGGTAATTTTACTATATAACATTACAATAATGACTAGGGCTAATTTGATTCTATCAAGAAATTAATCACGTAATCCTCAATATCAAAAATATACAACCTGCTTATGGAATTTCTATATGGTTTAATGCATTCTACCTTAACATATAAATGCAGATATTGCCTAATTTCAATGTGACAGATCGGAAATTTTGAAGAGTCCTTTGACCATTTGAAATACACTTTTTAAACAATTGTCAACACCTGATAAACACAAATGCATTAACAATGTTAAAATCAATTTGAATGATGCACCTACATCACATATATTCAGATCAAGTCTGAAATATCTTCTCATCATCTAAAATAAAGGTCAATGATTTTAAAAGTAGAAAGAAAAGTGCATCACATTTAATATAGTAATGTCATCAACTATTGGGATATTTTACAGATATATGTATTAATGACTATGTTTATATTGAATTTTAAATTAGAAATTCATATTACATATAATTAGCAAAAATTAGAGATGTCTTGATCTCTGTCCTGCAATCCACAAAATCCCTTTATACTGATCTATGAACCTGAGATCCTTCCATATTCATCAATTTGAGAAATGTAACAGGAGAGTGTGAGTTTATACAGAGTAAAATACTTTGAGGCATGCGTAATAGTTCACTTGTTTATTCATCCATTTACTTCTACAACCACTTGTCTATATTAGGAAATTGCAAATAAATTTATAAACATCCAACTGAATGCACTAATATTTGATGCCATTTAATGATAAAGGTTCATACCAAATGATTCACTCAACATTCCTTCATAAATGAAAGAAAACAGAAAATGTATGAAGTCCCCATGTTAGAACCTCAACACTTCAAAAATTCCTCTTAACCTGACTAATACATTCACTTAAATTTCATTTCGTGATATATTATAGAGAACAGACACAATAATGGATAGAATGTTCCTTGTTGCATTGTCCTTACTTATGTAATTTTGTTTAACACGACAAAATTGATTCAGTTTATTTGTTTGTGAGACTCTAAACTTAGAAGTTTCTGCCAGAGGAAAACCCGTCTGCATAGCATAATCAATGGTGTATTTAAAGATGACATTTTTTGTTAGGATATATATGACAAATTGCATAGAGAGATCCATACTGTAAGGCTAGGTGTAGTGCAATTAAATCAACCTAGAGTATATTTATACCATACACTGTGAATATAATTAAACTGCTATGGAATGAAGTTTTTTATGATATACATTTCCAGTCCATTCTTCTTGTTTGACAACCTTGAAAACTCAACCATACTTGATTCACCTGTATTTGTCTTCAATTAATGAGCTTCAAATCTGTGGCATCATAAATTGTTAATATAGTGAAGTACAATTGATCCCAAATTCCAAGGTAGATTCATTGATAGATTCAAAACCACCTTCAAAAGCAAAAATATTTTCCAGTTTTCATCTTTTTGTTGAGAGTATGGATTTTGAGAGATTTCTATTATTCATGTTTTCCATGATTTCATCTAAAATTATTCAAGCCTTATTAGTCTGATTTATTGTATGCATATCTTGTAACGCCCACATTTTCGACATTCCAAACCACATTAAATCTTAAATAATTGCTTAGGAAATTGTGGATTTTTTTTTTGTTTTTGTTCAAAGGGTTGGTATGTCTCTGAATGTTGATCATCTTCCTGTATCAAAAACTTGTAGATTTTTTTCGTTGGCTTTAAGGAATATTTTTGTTGCTCCTGTTGTGAATTTTCCATGATTGATTTCATTGGATAATTTTTAAGACATGATCAAATTACTATCCGTGGACCCTAGTTCTATTTTACCAGTCATTAAGAGACCTAAATGGATAAATACACATAGATTTAGTATAATTGATCGTTTCAAGTGCTAATTTTCACGCTTTATAGTTTAACCAAAATTGACATTTCCCCTTTAAACTCACCTTGTTGATCTTGAATTCTCTCCCATGAATGCCCATTCCTTCCATTAATATGTAAGATAAAGTGAGAACGGATTCATATTCTAGGAATCTAAAAGCAAAATTTGGCAATTAAAAACAGATAACAGTTAATAATATTGAGCTCTAAAAATATTCAATTAAATAATTGAGCATTCATATTCTGCACTTTTTAGTAGAGGATTGTTTTGCCCTAGTTTAGTGCTCACTCCTCTTTCACAATATTTTCATTATGATGATATTAAATCTGGTTTAGGGCATAAGAACTTTTGATTATTATATCTTGATCATTAGATGATAGACTATGTCCCACCTAGAGGGTTTTGTATTGACATGTTGAGATTCACATTTTGACCATGGCTACACTAGATGACATTGGCCCTCCAAGGCAAGATATATGTTGATTTAATTATTTAAATTTTATAGGTATACGTTATATTCTCATGGATGTTCAGAGTAGAATTATGATCAAATGATGGATGTTAGAATTGGGACAAATTGAATGATGATAAATGATAGAATTGTTAATTTTAGATAACGATTATTGATTACATATGTATATTGTTCTCAAGACCGTTTTTGATAGATATGCAGCCCAAGCTTCCTAGAGAGGTATTCACCATTTGTGTTGTAGGGATATTTTATCACATACATTAAAAGTGGATAGGGGACCAACCATGAAAGGATTTGAGGGATGTTTTCAGACATGGCCAAATTTGACAACTTGTGTCTAATGTTTTTGTGGTGTTATTACATGTCTAGTTAGAGAGCTTACCTAGATGGGGTGCACCTCACACACGTGTGTCAACGAAAATGTAATGTTTTCTCACCTTTTAATTTTGTGTGACCCTTTCCACTTTTGATGGCATATGTATTTAATTAATGGTAAATTTTAGTCACTTTATACATATTATTAATGTGTTTTAATTAGTTAATTCAACTTAATTTACTAACTAAAATAAGGATGTGAAATTGGTACCATGAGGGTATATGGTCTTTGATGATTGTTATGTATGCACCTAGGATATGATAATATAATATATATGGGTTGATGGAGATGCCGACATGTGGCACACATCCCCTTATCTTATTATATCATTCATTTATGATTTATTATGCTTAGGTTCGGCCTCAATATTGGCCATAGGTTAGAATGGTATATATAGGGGTTAGAAGGTTGTAGTTAATCATCATATTGAGTATTGGAGTGTTATTGTATGGTTTGGAGGTTACCCCCTCGAAGTGGTATTGGAGGTTGCCCCCTCGAAGTGGCAAAGCTATTATATGAGCATATTGTCATCATTTATCTATATTTTGGTGTTCTCTCATGTTATTCTACTGTATATGTTCTGATTTATACAAGTAATATCCTTACAAGTGGTATCAGAGCAGCGATTTCGGCCAAAATTAGGGCAAAAACCCTAATTTTTTGTTTCGAATATATCTTGAAGAGGGTATCGATTTTTTCCCAATTTTTGCATCATAATTTGGAAACACTCTAAGTTCAAAATATCTGAAAATTTCAGCTCCATTGGATTTGTTTTGCGGATGTTATTGGTGTTTTAGGTTTTTTCATAAATTCACTTTTCAGGAAGCAAATTGTGGTATTTTTTAGCAAAATTTATATTTTTAGAAAGCTCTTGAAATTTCAGTTAGGGTTTGTTCTCATCTTCTGAAATATTTTCAGAATTCCTAAAACCCTAGTTTTGTGGATCATGGGGATGGTAGCTTTTTTTGGAGATGGTAGGATTGATGCTAGAGAATGGTGGAACAAATTTAGGGATAAATTCTCTAAACCATCAGATATTTGGTTATTCAAGTTGTGGATTAGTGGCCCTGCACAGATTTTCTTTTCTAAGTTAGAAAAGGAAAAGTCTAATTGGTCTTTGCAGGAACTGGAACAAGTTTTCATGGACAGATGGGCAACAAAAGAAGAAGAAGATGAAGCAGAAGAAGAAGAAGAAGAAAAAGAAGAAGAAGAAGAAGTAGAAGAAGAAGAATTAGAAGCAGAAGCAACATCAGAAGAAGAAGAAGAAGAAGAAGAAGAAGATGTTGATGATGAAGCTGCTACACAGGATAGGATTTCATATGGGTGGTTGGATGATCGAGCTTGGCGACAAGTGTGCAATAATTTAAAGCACACTCATTATATGGCTTCTTCTTATGTTTCGGGGACGAAACATGTCAAAGAGGGAGGCAATGCTATGTACCTTGGGATATGATAATATAATATATATGGGTTGATGGAGATGCCGACATGTGGCACACATCCCCTTAGTTATATGTATGGGTTCACATGGGATATGATAATATAATATATATGGGTTGATGGAGATGCCGACATGTGGCACACATCCCCTTATCTTATTATATCATTCATTTATGATTTATTATGCTTAGGTTCGTCCTCGGTATTGACCATAGGTTAGAATGGTATATATAGGGGTTAGAAGGTTGTAGTTAATCATCATATTGAGTATTGGAGTGTTATTGTATGGTTTGGAGGTTACCCCCTCGAAGTGGTATTGGAGGTTGCCCCCTCGAAGTGGCAAAGCTATTATATGAGCATATTGTCATCATTTATCTATATTTTTGTGTTCTCTCATGTTATTCTATTGTATATGTTCTGATTTATACAAGTAATATCCTTATAGAAATCTTGTGGGTGTAAGTTATATTTGTGTTGGATTTTGTGTTGTGTACTCTTCCTAACTTCAAAATTCAGATTTTGACTTGAGAGACAGTTTTTTTGGAGGCTTGTGGGACAAGCTAAGCTTGTCTCATGCCTCTTAAATTCACCCAACAACCATACCTATGGTATGGGGAGTTAATTTTAGGCTTATTTATGCATTTTGGAGTGTAAAAGTGAAAATAATTGCACTTTCCTACTTACCACAATTAATTTGTCCTTGATAGGCATGGTGTGTAAGTTGGAGTGTCATGTGGGCATGCCATAAGTCTTACATGTTCATTTATTGTCTTAGACATGGTGTTTTACTTGTGTGTTGGAATTGAGGAATGATGAAGTGACATCCTACATAGAGCCACATCATCATCATCACATCTCATTTCTATTTATTGAGTGAATTTGAAAGATTTTGGGTTACTTGTTTATTTTTCTTCTTTTGCACTTTTGGAATTGGGAGCTTGTTGGAGTTGTATTGGATTGTGCTTGGCTTAAAGGTGTCAAAAACTTGTTGGAGTTGCATTGGATTGTGCTTGGCTTGAAGGTGTCAAAAATATTGTTGGAGTGAAGACTCTTGGAAGCTTGATGGAGAGGTAGGCTCTCCACTTATCATTCTTTCATTTATGCATTTGGTTGTAAAAATTGTGCTTGTTGAATATTGTGTGAGTGTTGTGAATGTGGTTTTTGTGGTTGGGTATTTTACCTTAAGAAAGGTGTGGGAGATGGAAGTATGGGACCATTGGGGAGGGAAAAGGGAGATGTGAGAAATTAATTTTGGAGGGAGTGTGATTAGGAGTTTTACCTATGGGAAGTGAAAAGGAAAACATTGACATGTATTTTTGCATATTTGCAAAGGGAGAGATAATGATATATTGATTGTTTTGTATTGTGCACATGTAGGCTTTTGGGTGAAACTTCTATTTCACTTGGGAGGAAAAAGAAGGTGGTTCCCATATTCCTTTCTCATTTTGGCTTGATGTCAAACCTATGTGTTGTTTGAGAAAGTTGTAAATATTGTTGAGTATGTCCATTTGAATGTGTTGTATGTTTTGTGGAAGCCATTTTTGTAAAACGCGTTTTCAAACATTTCTCAAGACCCCTCATTGTTCTTTGGTTGGGGCTCGAGGGCCAATAAGGGTATGGCTTCTCCTCTTTTTATTAAAGCTTGGGCGGAGAGCATTGCATATCCCCCTTTCTTTGTAATGTGATCTAAGTTTTGAAGAATTGAAAAATGCAAGATTGAAGCTATAAAGTTGGGAGAAGACCTTGAAATGAAGACTTTTGTTTTGACCTTGTTGAAGAATCTCTATGTTGTAATTTGATCATACTATCATTCCCACTTTGAGTGGAAGATTGTAACTTTTGTATGTTGAAAGAAAGTTTTGTAATATTTCATTTATTCCAAGTTGAAGTGATTTAGTGAATGTAAAAAGAACTTTTGGTTGTATACCTTGTTGGAAAGGACTAGTTTTATTGAAAGAAATGGATTTGAAGTCCTTGTATTGTAAAAGAATGATATGGCAACTTGTAGTTTTCATATTTGTATTGTAATGTTATAGTGAAAGGGAAGCTTAAGTTGTATAATTTACTTGAAATGAAACTCTCCTAAATTTGTATGTTATTCAAAGTTACAATATGTGTGTGTGTGTGTGGGGAAAAGAAATATGTTATTGAAAGGAAGTGTTGTTGAGTTCTTTGTTGCTTTGTTACCTAAATTGAATATGTGAAAGAGAATGAATTGTGTTTGATGTTATACACAAATTTTACATTTTAGTGCAAAAGAAAGAATAGAGAAATGAGTTGATGTTTAAGTAAATTTTGAGTTATGAAACTAGATATATTATCAATCTAGAAACCAATGAATGGAAGACACCTTAGTTAAAATTATTATTGCATTAAAAACCAACTTAAGTTGAAAACTATTAAAAAATGCATTATTTGAAGGTTCTATTTTTGGGGAACAAAACCGCCACCATGTGCAGAGTGACAGCTTGAACCGCCACCCAACACAGACCAAGACAGTCGATGAACCGCCCCAAGGCAGGGCAACGGTCACAGACCGCCAACCTACGTAGGGCAGCGGTTCGTCACTTTTGATGGAAAAATTAAATCCAGTTGTGAAAACCTAGATTGACCTTTAATTAAAATCTAAGCTTAAAACCATTAAAAAGAAACTTCTAGTAACTAGTAATTAATTGAATTTAAATGTTTAAGCCCTCCAATCTCTTTTATGGCACCCAAATGTGTAAAACTCATAGAATGTTTACATTAAAATGACAAAAAAACAAATCCATGGTAGGATCTCTACATTAAGCAATGAGAATATTACAATAGCAAAACTTTTACAACTTAAACCAAGAGAAATTTTGCCATGGATGCACTTCTTTCTCTCATGGCTTCTCCTCCTCCTCTTCCAAAACCTACAAAACAAAATGAGCAAATGAGGTTGTTTGGGGCAAATAGAAATAAAAAGAGAACCACAAGGATATTTAGGGAAACCCAAAGCTAAGGACTACGATAGATTCAATCCAATGGCCCAAATTAAACCCTACCTCACTTAAGTGGAAGGTATTTTGTGGGAATGTAATTTAAATTATAAAAAAAAAACATGGGTAATGGGGTGAATGGGGTCACTTAGTGGCTAGGCAAAACAATTAAACCTTTGAGTTAGAAAATAATGTAATCTTGGTGCATGATAACTAATTAAACTAATGGAGCTTAGTAGATGCTTTAAACCGTAAATATATCTTAGGAAGTAAATTAATAATAATTAATTATTAATTAAATTCTAACTTTCACAAGCTTGTGTAGAGAGACTTTAACCAAGAAATTTATTAATTGTGGAAATGTCTAACCTTGCAAACCCCTTTTGAAACCAAAAAAATTATTACTATAAATTTGACTATTAATTTGTTAATTCCATTTTGTTTTTGAGATTAGAAATTTGTGGGTGTTAACAATCTTTATCAATATATCTATTAATTTTTTTGTGGTCAACAACTTTTTCTTTAAGTTCTTGACTTAAGGTGAAAGGTTTTATTATTAAATTGAATTGCTTACTTCTATTTCTATTTTATTACTAATTCAAGGGAGTAGGGCCTTCAATATTTTGAGAGACATTATTATTATGTTATTTATTGGGAAATTTGAATGAGTGAACTTAAAAATCGAAACAACAAACTAAATAACCAACTTATTGAAAATGAAAGATACTATTTAAGATCGTGTGCAATAACAAAGTTGTTATATTGTAGTGATAGTAGTTAAAAGATGGAAATGATATATTGAAAATGTATAAAATGTATAATATATTAAAATATTTTATTTAGAAAAATAGATTTTAATATTTAAATTTAAAAAAATTATTATTTAAATCTAAAATTTATTATTTAAATCTAAAATTTATTAGAGTAAGTGGACATAATTTTAAAATTTAGTTGGAAAGGTTGGAGGAGTTTCATTCCATTAAATTTTTCTTGGATATATTTCTTTATATCTTAATGGATGGTAAGGTGACATCTGTTATACAATGTACTCACCATTGTCAAACTACAATCCATTTGATAGACTTTAATATTATTTAAAATTACACTTGTGTATAAAATTTTATTGTCTATCGATTTATTACAAAAGTGATTATAAAAATATTGTTAAACTATTATATAGATATTTATAAATTTAAATATATTAAAAGTATTATTTCCATTTATGTTTATGAATCTTTATACACCATAAATAATTTTTAATTTATTATATAATTAATTTTATATGTAATATAATTAACAATTTGAATATTTATTTTTATCTTATTATGTCGAAGGCGTTCCCCTATGGAAAAAGATCTTCCAGTTATTTTTTGCAAGCTGTGTTAAATTTGTGAGTTTGACGGCCGTTTGGATGTCTTCACTTTTTCGGGCTATTTTTAACACTTGCAACAAAGGAAAGAACTATCATTGTTCTGATCTTTCCGGATGTGATTTTTGGCATTTTGATGGGCACTTAGATGTTTTAGCTATTTTGTGATTTGCATCTTCCAGCGTGAGATGTAGAGTTGCATGTTTTTTTCATTGAGTATTATTATTATTTTTCATTGGCTATAAGCGCAGATCAGAACCCTAATTGAATAATTTATTTCATTGATCTTTCTCATCGGCTAGGAGTGTGATAAAGTAAAAGAAGAAGGTGTGTCGGATCATTGTTTTTTGTTTCATGTTTATTGAATGGATCGTGTTGTTGGTGTTTATAGAAATGGAGTAAAGGAAAGCAAAAGGAGGAGGTCAACAACATGGTGTTGTTCGATCGGCCAGTTATGATAAGCTCCTCTCCGAAGCACCTAAATACAAGCTTATCACCCCGTCCATTTTATCCGACAGGCTGAGGGTAAGCCCCTGTATTTTGTAGTTCCGTGTGTAGCCTAAGATGGTATATTTATTTTCTTGTTAGGTTTAATATGGGTTTTGTGTGGATGATACTTTGATATGTTGGATCTATTGCTAGGGTAATTATGTAGAGCCTCATATTATATCTGTAACATAGTGGGGCTTAATTTGTATTTAGAAAAATCTAGTGGTAACCTTCTATTAGGTATGAAATTCACACCAGATGGTTGGTGTGGGTGAGTGTCTATGTTTTTACGGTATAATTTAAATGCAAAACCTAAGTCATCCAAGTTACTCACTAATGGATTTGTTGGTGAGGCTTTGAATCTCTTCAATCAAATGCCTTAATGAAACCTGGCTGTGTGGATTGCTATGATTGCAGGATTTGCGCAAATACAATTAGCAGGCATAAGGATATATAGACATTACTTTCTTGGGTCCGAACAAACTTGACAACTCTCACTTTTTGTTGAATATTCATATTACTCTTGTTGACTTCATAGTCTAATCAACCACATTACTCTAGCCAAAAGAGAGTTGCAGAGGGACCTCTACCTTCGGAAAATAAAAAATCGATATACTTTAGGTCTCAATCATTGGGAGAAAAGTGTATTCGAATCACTTGCTTGGGAGAGCAATGCAATGCCAATGAGAAAATTAGATTCATTGGATAAAAAAGAAAGAATTATTATCTGGGGAAGGAAATCATTTTTCAATTTGGCATAAAATAAATAATAAACCTTGTAAGTAATTTAAAGGTAAAACTATGAGGTTGCATCAGCTTGAAATTTTGCATAGCCTTGTCCATTTCAATGATCTTTCATTTGGTGACAATGGTTCACGGACTTAGACTATTTGTAAATCCGTGTTGTAATGTGGGGTTCATTTATGTTGGCATGCAAGAGCCTCTTTGTTGCTTTGCCTCATTGATCCTAATGTTGACATGCAACCCCGCATAATGACTTCTAGTCTCTCCAATAAAGAGAGAAACAATGGCCTTGGTAAAGATATTTATATATTCTTTCTCCAATCGACATGGTCTTAGTAATGAGCCACTCACATCAAAACTTCAACAATTACAATTACCTTGCACCCTGAGGATTCTCCTTGCTCAACTCAAAGTTTTCTCCCATCAACTTTGCATTGAGATAGACCACCATATCCTTTACTGTGTATCTTATTATTTTCCATTGTTCTTTAGAGTGTGTTAGAAGAAAAAGAAATCTATAAATTATGTCCTTCGTTTAATAAGATATCAAGTACTACCATTCCTGTTGAATAAATCCTAGCACATTGAGTTCTACTACTAATGATTGAGTCTACACCCCCAACATCCAGGGGAACTCTTTGCACAAAATCAAGGTTCTCTCGGTTGCATATGTGGGCCCCACGGGAGATGCACCATCACCCAAAATCAAACCCATGGAAAAGGCACACCAGTTGCATTTCCCTTAATTTCTTACACACAGGTACCGTGTACCCACACTTTTACATATGCCCGCACTTTGCACACCCATATAACCTAGTGTGGCGGGAGTGGATTTGTTCTCGAACACTAGACTGTCGAGTATAGTTGCATTGTTACCCCATTATGGAAGAGATATGCAACTTGAAAAAATAAAATTAGGCTTGTTAAGCTACTAAACATTTAGAAACTTCAATCTTCTTCCCTATGCTTAGAATGCATGTCTCACGAGAATCTAATTTTCTAAACCACGAGCTAAAACAAGCGTGGGACAATTTGGAGACATGGGAAAGATGAATAATAAATGGTTGGTAATGCACCTAAGATAGTTTCCTTCAAATTCAACCTGAGATTATCAATTAAGGGATGATTTTAATATCCACATATAGTTTCATTTAAATTCAAATCAAGACTATTAATGAAACATAACATTACCACCAGAACTATTGCCAAGGCATAACAAAATAGGTCAGATAATCATTTACAATATAACTATATATCATTCATTTACTTAAGGTGAGTGAAGTGTTTAATAAAATACATATATCCAACTCCTAGATAATAATGGTTCCCAAGATTAAAAATGGCCTTTCCATTCATAATTATTTTTTCACATAGGCATTGCAGAATGACAGCCATTTTATTGCATGCAAGACAGTTGGAAGTGCCCCTTTGCTGCATAATCATGCAGTTCAGTAGGCCAAGCAGGTACTTCAACACGATGTAAATGGTTGTCTTGATGAACACACCCTTTTTGTCATTCTATATGAATCTACTACATAGTCTGGAGATGCATTAGGCACTCCTCAAGGTTTTGTACATAATTTGCTTGGCCACCCTGCCATAGATTACTTTCCATCATCTTCAATAACCAATATGATTTCCTATTTTCTTTTGGTTTTAAGCTGAATGCGAGTAAGCATACTGTAGGTTACATTCAAGAATCTTCCTCCAAATGCACTTTAGGGACTCTCTTGAGGTTTTTATAAATGATGCATTCACATTTATTCGTCATCCACAGACATTAATATAATTTCTTTCATCTCTTCTTTCAGACTTCAGTTTTATGCAAATGAACATTTTGTATTTAGTCCAGATGTGTTGCATTTGATATTCTTTGAAGTGTAACATAAAACATTTAACAACCACATAAGGATAATAACTTAATTTCTTTCCACAGAGTCATTGGACTCTTCATTGACCTCCAAAAACATGTGAGCCAATGCCCAGTGCGATCTCAACCAAGATGAGTTAAGAAATCTCATAAGCCAATGCTTTATCATCCCCATTATATTTTTCCTTGTTTGCACACTCTTTTATTCTGATCTTCCATTCTACTACTAATGTTTTTTTCCAATGTTAGTTATAATGCGAGGTCGGAATGAGATATTTTCTTCTCTCCATGGGTAGATATTCTTAGATTAATGACGTGAGTGTATTTGTGTTTGTGAATGGCATCTTTGAATGAAATACTTAGAAAGGGGACCGCCTTTATTCTATTTATTACTGGAATTATGTCTAAGCTGCCTTATGAGATTCATTAGTTTAAAAGTTTGCATCATGGATTGCAAAAATATGGAAGTTTGAATGTTTGATGATGATTACTTCATCAATACTATTTTGTAGGATGATTTGTTCATGGAGATGTTTTCAACTGATTATCAAGGGACACGAGTTTCAGTATGTGTTATTGAATGTTTAAAGTGCTCAAGAAATACATTATTGGATTCATTTGTTTGTTGTGGACTGCTTTTCTCTTTGCCCCTGTTAACATAAAAATATGCTTCATCTCCATCAGACTAGTGTCGTAAATTTTTTGTCTCAAGACGTGCCTATCATGCTATGTTGGTTGTTTTTATTTGGTTGTACGTGTTGATTTTATGATGTGTTTCTTTTCATGCTTGTATCATCTAAATATTGGACTGCTTTGGTATAATGGCAGGAATGCCAAGAAGAAGTAAATAAATTATTGGACAAGACTAGTCATGAAATTAAAATAAATGCAATAATGTAGTCTAGAGAACCCTCCCCTAAAGAGAATGGTATGTCATCAACCTTAAAGACTGGTTCGAGATAATGTGTAGGATGGCTCATTTCCTTCTCAAGTTAAAGGTAAGAAGAGGGACGTAGTGCCAACCTGTAAAATAACAACAACATAAAATTAAAGAAATATATTTATAAAAAAGAAGAAGTGTAAATGTGTTGGTTGAGGGCGATGGAGTGTTGCAGGTGGTGTTATCCAAAATTCACCCTCGAGGTAATTTTGATAACATGCATCAAATTATTCGATTACTGAGCAAGTAGATTGATTGAGGCCCAAAATCATGTTTTGGGGGCCCCTCGGCTTTTCTCTAACTTTGCCATCCAAGAAGAAATCCCAACGAGTTAGAAAAAATGGAAAAAATGTGAAAAATAAGGTTGCAGGATTGTTTTAAGGCATTTCGGGTCCGAAGGGTTCGGGTCATACCAATGCGGGTCGTACCAAGGTTCATCGTACCAAGCTTGGGGCCGAAATACAAAGAAAATCGGCTAAGTCAGACATTTTTGTCCCAGGCGGTCCACGGGACAGTTGGGACATCGGACGCGAAAAGCCGAAACGGCCGAAAGCAAGGAAAATCGTCAAGTTTTTGTTTCGCGCGGTTTTGGGACAGCCAGGACAAAAGTACGCGGGGCGCGAATCGGCCGATTTTCCGACAGACAGTCCATTTCAGGCGGTTCGGAGATATTTGTCCCAAGCGATGCAGGGCGGTTGGGAAAAAAAATACGCGAGGGACGCTTGCAAAAAGGTGAAAAAGCCACAAACAGGAACAAGGAAGCCCGAATCGGCCAAAGCAGGAGATTTTCGTTCGGGACAGTTGGGACAAAGGTACACGCGGGGCCGCCGAAAAGCCGAATCGGTCGAAGGCAAAGAAGAAAAGTCAACGTTTGACCCGTGAAACTTCAAACGGCCATAACTTTTGACTCCGAGCTCCAATTTTCACAAAATTGGACTTTCTGGAATGAGCACGACGTCCTCTACGCCCTCTATGATGTCTTTATTATTTTTAATGAGGGTAGATATATTTAATTAAAAGAAACATATTCGGCTCCAATCAATTAATGCTCATTCCCGTCAAATGACAAAAAATGCCTACCAGACCCAAAATAGCTGCCCGCACTCAGAAGGCCATAAATTTTGCATTTCTCAATGAAATCACACAAACTTGGTACCGTTGGAATTGTGGCTCAGAGACCTGACACACATCAATCAATAAATTCCATATTTGATGAGATATCAATGGATATTTTTATAAAACGTGGCGGGTTCATAACGTTGTTTTATTTGGTGGTTGGGAGTGCAATTAAGAGGCATGGTCATCATTCTTTCTCTTCTGCAAAGACTTTGGGACAGTATGGGAGCCTTTTGCAAGTAATATATAATCATTTTACTCCATTTAATGCCTCTTACAAGTGGTTGAAGGACAGATTTCGGATTTCCATTTTTCCCTTCTCTCTTTCTTCTCATTTTTTCTATAAATGGGAGTGTTGGGCTCATTGTAAAGGGAGGTAGTTTTTGTAGCAAAGCTCTGCCAAAATTTCTTTGTGAAGCCAATGTGTTGTAGGCCCTTGTTGTGGACTCCTTGCATGGTGATCCAGGCCCTTTTCTTATGGCCATCGATTGAATTGTGCATATCGGAAGCAATAAAATATAAGTTTGTGGATGCATCTTCCCTGCTGTGTTTTCTTGCATTCTTCTTGCCCCTTCAACCTTGATTACAAGAATATTGTGTCTATTATTATGTTCATGCAGGGATCCATTATCATTGTGTATGTTTGAAATATTATTGTGAATGCATTTTGCTAGATTATGGAGAACTGTCATCACCTCTTCTAGTGTGCACTTTGCTTCTGTATTTCATGCATTTGAAGACTACTCTCACACCCTCCTTTTCTAGTGTATCACCATTTTAGTGTAGGCTTTCATTTTATGCATTCTCTCTCCCTGTTCCCTTGGAAATTTAGATTAGAATAGTTAGTTTCCCCTGCATTAGAGTAGATTGTGGCAGGTAGTTTAGGAGCAAGAACCAACTTTCTCTGGAGGTCTATCTCAAGTAGCAAGTCCCACAACTTGGAGATAGTACCCATGTTATCCAATCACACCGTGAGTTCAAATATATGCACTTGTATAAACCATAGAAGGGTGCTGTGATTCGGTGATAACAGGTGGGCTGACAAGGGACATGAGCACCCTTAATGGCTAGTCAACCCTGTCATTTTTCCTTGCATGATAATAAAAGCACTCTAATTTTGATCCAGTGCTTAACCACACAGGAACCCAAGTTAGCATTGCATATTTAACAGTGTTTGGATAGTTACAGACGATGGAAGAAGAAGTTGAGGAATTAATTATTTGGTGTACAGTAACTGAGTTCCTCTTTGGGCGTATATTTTCCATGCCCAAAAGGATACTAGATATGGAGGATGTCATGGCACCTGTGCCCGGGTTCTTTTCTCTTCCCCGTGGAGTTGTTGGGGCTCACTTTTCAAGGGATTCACAAAAAGAAAATCTAGCGAATGTTCTCCACTACATTTCTTTACATCCTATGATGGACGTGGAGGTGTTCAGGCCTCCAACTTCTATAAAGATTGCTCATCGAGACAATCGATCAGGAGTTACAAATGGTAGTGAATGGGGAGGGTCCAGAGAGATCGAGATTTGATGAGGGCAATATAAGTTGGAAAAGGTGGTGGGAAAGGGCTAAGTATTTGATTCAATAAGGTGGATGCTGAGGTTGGAAAGGATCCCAATAGTAGAGATGAGTGTGAAGATGAAGATCACATGGAGTTTTTCTCAGAGACTCGTGGCCCCTGAAACTGTAGGAACGACTGACTGTCATTTTTTTGTTGGTTCATGTCAAATCATTGTTGCCTATTGTGGAGATTCAAGAGCAATTTTATGTCATGTAGGAAAGGAGGTTCCACTTTCGGTTGATCACAAACCTAATAGAGAGGATGAGATGGCAAGGATTGAGGCGTAGGGGGAAAGGTCATATGGTGGAATGGGTATCATGTTCTAAGAGTGTTGGCCTTGTCGATGGCAATTGGTGACCATTATTTGAAGCCATGTATCATACCTGATCCTGAAGTTACTTTCACACAACGAGCAAAAGAAGATGAATGCCTCATTTCAGCTAGTGATGGGCTATGGGTTGTGTTATCAAATGAGGAGGCTTGTGATTTTCTCACGCAGATGTCTTACATGCAGGTATAATAGCAATGCAAGCTTATCTTGTAAACCTACAAATGAGTCAATGGATCTTGTAGCACAAATAGCTACTAATTATCTCTGCAAGAATGTTATTAAGCATAGTAGCTCTGGTTTCCTTGCGTCAGTTATTAAAATATATGAAATGGGCTTGGTGAAAATGGCTTTGAAACCATGCTAGCAACTACAACCGACTCATGGAACACACAAAAAAACTGCCTATCTTCTATCATCGATGAATTCCAGGCATGGTTCATCTCTCCTCATCTCTCATAATTTATGTTCTTTAGTTTTTCTTTTGCAACGAAATGAAAATTTTTAACCAAAGGATTTTCGTATATTATATTGTATAAAATAAACTTGTTTTAAAAATAGTAAAACCTTGTATCGTAACTTACAAGATCCAATATTGCTTGGTAGACAATAAACTTGAACACTCACATCATGATGATCTAGTAAACGTCACAACCAAACTAGATTTCTACATTACCCTTTTTATTTGACAGGTTGAAGTTGAGTTCCCTGTAAATGACTTGACCGCTCCCTTGTTTAATTAGATAAATTACAATTTTTGGGGACTCGTAAAGTAACCTTCGTAACTCTCGGAAAAGGGAGGTTAAGATTCCTTTACGTACCTTGTTATGTGAGGTGTCACTTCAATCCTTGGATTGACCCCAAATGAACATTTTTGATCTTTTGATGCCCTTATAGGAGCCCTGTTACACTATTTTGCAGTGGTAGGAAGTTGTTAAATCTAGAAAGTTGGCTTTTCGTTTTGAACCGCCATTTGAAACCCGGATAGAGAAATTATTATCCGTCTTCTCAAACCTCTAGTGTTTTTACTAGACAATTACATGGAACTTTCAGTTTAGGAAAAACACTTTTCTAGATAGTTTGGCAATGGCATTTTGTAGGCCTCCGGTTAATTTTGACTAGGTCAAACTAGACCAATTATGACGGTGGCTCTAGAAAACATGTTTCCGTTTGATAACCATTTGCTAATTCTTAGTCCTGTCAACTCTGGTGAATTCTCCATATATAGAGGAACTTGTAGGATGTTTCTCGCTTCACGTTCATCCAGTGGACGTTAGTTTTGGACGTGGTTTTCTAAGCCCTCGAGCTAACTTTTATTCAATTGCAACTAGGTCAATTATGACCGATGGCCCCGGAAAACTAGCCGCCAAACACAAACCATTCGCCAGTTCCAAATTTTGTCAGTTGCTTTATGAACTCTTGGAATATAAGTGGATACGTAGAAATTTAACCATGTTGTGTTTTCTCATCGGAAGACAATGTTTGAAAGTGGTTTCTTAGCCTCTGAACCCGTTTTGAATGTTTTTGTAGCTAGCAAGAAAATGTAAAAATAGAAAGTTATGGGACCCTCGTCGGGTTGCCAAACCACTTTGTGGAAACTTTTGACACATGTAAATAACTGTTTGAAAACTCTATAGTGTAACTTGTTGTGTGAAATAGAACTTTTGACAAAATGGTGTTTCTCTCTCTTCCTTTCTCTTTCTCTCTCCTTGGTTACGAAATGAAGTGAAATGAATGAAATGAATACATGTCTAAACCTTTTATTTCAAATGCAAATTGTAATTATTATTATATGTAAATGGGAAACTGAACAATGTTAATTATGTTAGATTAGGGTGGATGCCATGCCAGCGATTTATCGCTGATTTCATCCTCACATGGTTTTGCAGGATGCAAGATTGATGACAAAAAGGCGATGTGTAATTCATTATTTATCATTGTAATTTATATAGTTCATTGTAAAATGAATATATGTATAATGTAGTCTCATGTTATAGAAAAGTTATATTTGAAATTTTGCTAATATGTATGAGATGCTAGTTTTTAGGGACATCTAGGAAATGTGTATTTAATCATAGTTTCAATTTGATTCATAAGACGTATGGTAAAAAGGTTTGATATATATATGGTAAATGAATTTGAAGTTAATATATTGTAGTGCTTTTTCAGTGTTTAATAAACAATTAATTAATTACTATGTTGTATTCTTACCTTGTAAATATAATAAAGAGATTTAATCAAAACACTCAACCCTAGTATAAGATCTGATGCATAACATGTCTTCATGTGTGATCTTTTTACCATAGAAGAGATTGAAACCGTAGAATGAACTTAAACTTTGCACTCGATGGAACCTCCTAGTTTAGGTAAATAAGAGCCCAAGAATGGGTTTATCATCTTAGGTGGTATGTTTAGTGACATCGTCATAAACCTGATAGATAGGAGCGACACAATCAAACTTTATCTGGAGTAAGTAGAGCTAACTCTTCCTTCGTATCCTAGTGGACTACCTTGTCTTCCGAAGATAGATTTAGAATTAAATTTCTTCATCAAATGAATTGCTTGTGGGATCCAGATGACATCATGGAGCTAGTGAAATAGTTGTACTATCACTTAAAATCTTGTTAATAACCTCTTTTGATCCTCTCAGCTAAATGTCTTATCTTTGGCTAGTGACAATATAGTGCCTTGATCTTTTATGGAGAGTGTATAGGATAAATATGTTTTGAACCTTAATCTAATCTATAATTGGGTGTAAAGCCCTGAGTGAAAATTGGAATTAAACTAAACCATAGTTGATTAGGAGGTTAACTTGTGGGTAGAAAATGGTAAGTAGCTCCTTGAAAACAAAATTGATTTTGAAAGATGTTGACTTTAGAGAACCCAGAAACCATAATCTTGGTCTCGTAATCCCTTGTTATGCCCTTTTATGACATTAAGAATAAAATAAATTTCACATGTAAAATCATGAAATGCAGAAACATGGGATCTTACCTTGAACAAAAATCACTTGTGGTTCATGTGTAGTTTATAATACTTCCAATCATGTACTTCTTCTAGATGTTAGACAAATACTTCGTAACTCCTTTTGTTATAAAACAATGCTAATAATGAAACCATAGTATGATGTAAGAGTAAAACGAGATTAGAGGCTAGTAATAATGTCACTCTTGGAGTCCTTATAACTTAATTAAACATTTTCATGTGTTACAAGAATATGAATTGCCTTGGTGTGATCAAACTTTGAGAAAACAAAAGATATATATATATATATATATATATATATATATATATATGAATGGAATTCAACAAGTTATGGAACTATAATAACCATGGTAGGGAAATAACTATACTGTGATCAAAGAATGTTTTTGGAAAAAAACTATCTTGAATCTAAGTATCCCTTAATCTTAAGATTTCATCTTGATATCACGTTAGATTCACTTGTGTAGCAAGGGTAAATTCTAATCTTTGTATAAGCGTTTGGGAAGCATAATCTTAACATAAGAATGAGAGAGTTAGGATCTTTGTATGCAATTTGAAATATGGAAAATACTTATGTAAGTTATGGAGTGTGTCATAAGGGATAAAGAGAAAAATTAAATGGTCGAACAATAAGTGGAATGTGAAATGAATTTAAGAATCTGTAGGTGGAAAAGGGAGAAAATTATTACTTACATAATAATGTTATTGGAATGTTAATCGTAACCTAGATGTAACCATGGTGATGATGTGTTGTGGGTTTGCCAATCCTTAAGTCCCTTTTCTTGTGGCTGAGTTATTTCTAGCATTTGATTCATTGGAGAAAGTGTGTCATCAACATGTATATGACGTTGTCATGTGTCTATGTGATTCGATGACTTATGTAAGTGTCTTGTGCTTTGTTGAGTTTTCTTTACTTGGAGCCCTTGTGGCATTGTGTAGTGAGCAATGTAAGTCAAAAAAATTATCCTGGTATTTTTACTGTTGTTTTTGTGTGTGTAAAATGTGGGCGTTCTGAGGAGCACTCTTCTAATCACAATACAGATCTTGTGAAACGAGAGTGATTATCAAGATCGATGAAAGCGAGACAGGGCATGTCAAACTAGAATGCAGCACAAGACCAGAAGAAATTGCAAGAATCACAAACAAAGATGGGAGTCTTATAAACTCGAAATTGCAAGAATCACTAACAAAGATGGAAGTCTCATAAACTCTGAATGTGTCGGACAGCTTGTGCATTTGATGCAGCTTGATAGAAATGATGCCACAAAGAAGGGAATTGATTTGGATTTATGGCATAAAGAGGTTGTAGGAGTGATTGCATCTACCGATCAAGATGACTGCCTCAGCCAATTTGTACAACTCAGAGGCTTGCCTATTATGGATGATTGGCTTCAAGAGGCCCACAAAGGGAAGACTGGAGACATTGGCAGCCCAAAGGAGAGCGATAAAGTTGTTGAAGAACTTCTGCTAACATTGCTACATGCTCTTGGTAAACTTCTTGTTGATATTGATGCCTTGAAAACTTGTAATGTTGGAAAATCAGTGAACCAATTGCGTAATCACAAGAACATGGACATTTAGAAAAGGGAAAGGAATTTAGTTGATACATGGAAGAAGAGTGTTGATGCAGAAATGAAGAATAATGATTCAATGTCTGGATCAAGCCAGGGTGTATCGTTACCTTGTAAGCAAGCTTCAGGTGAGATTTCTCATACACATGGAGGCAGACGTGGAGGACCTGCAGAAACTCTGAAAATCTCAATGCCATTAAACTCTAGTGTCAAAGAAATCTCAAATAGGTCTGGACAGACAGATATTCTATCAAGATCAACATTTGTCTCATCGTCATCTGTTAAGGTGTCTTCCTTTCTCTCATCAACCATAAGCTCCAAGGATTCACACTGTAAGGAAGAGAACAATAGTTCAAGTCAATCTCAGAATAACATTCATTCATGGTCAAGTGAACCTGGAAAAGCTGCAGGTTCATCTTGGAAAGAGGATGCCAGGAGTTCTACAAATGGTTCAATGAGTGTTAAGGGGTCAAGTGCAGGATCACGACATCGAAAATCAAGTAATGGTATTGCGGGTTCTGGTAAGACAGGATTTCAAAAAGAGGCTGGAAGTGGGAAGTTAATTGTATGGGGAAAAAATACATGTGAAAAGACATTGCAGTCTGTTCATAAGGAAACAAATATTCACCTCTCGAATAATACAAATAGTCATAATAGATTAATAGTCAAACTTCCAAATCCTTGGCACAATCTTGCTCCAAGTGCCAATGGTGGAACAATTGAGGACACAGTCATTATAAAAAGTAGAGGGTCTTCTCCTATCATGTCTGAAAAACATGATACAAGTGATGGGAAAATGAAAGTGGAGATTAATGTTTCTCGTGGTATTACTGTCGTAGAGGTAAATACTGAGTCCTGACAGAGCAATGAAGTTAAAGATGGTCTCACAAAAGTTGAGGATGGAGACGGATCATCTCTTGGTATTCCAAGTGAAGATCGTAGTGGAATGGGTGAGGAAATTGAGAAAATCATAAACATCCAAGACAACTCTATCATCAGCATCATGTAAAGAGAATAATCCAACAAAGGATCACGGTTGATGGAGAAATAGTTAGAATAGGTGAAATTTTTTTAGAAAACAGGAGTTTTAGTTGTTTTGAGACAATAATAGAGACAATACTTGACCAAATTGTCTCAAATAGAGACAATAAAAAAGTTGTATATTGTCTCTATTATTGTCTCAAAGCGGGTGTCTCTAATATTGTCTCTAATTATTGTCTCTTCAGAGACAATATAGGTTGATACATATTTTGTCTCTTGAGAGACAATATAGTTTTTGTCTCTCTAGAGACAATATTTGTATTGTTTCGCTAGAGACAATACATAATACTAATTTTGTCTCTCTAGAGACAATACTAATTTCAATTTTTATTGTCTCTCTAGAGACAATACGAATTTAAAGAATAAAAATCTGAATTTCAAGAATAAATAATAACCAAATATCATATAGTGCAATCGACGGCTACATATCATCTATGATGTTAGAGTAGACCGGTAAGGAATATCATAAATTAAAAACAATTTGATTTGAATCTTGTGCCCAACAAATGGGTCCACAAACATTTTATTAATATCAAATAAGATAAAATACAAAAGGGTGTCTAAATACTGTTAACCCTTTAAATACAATGATAAAATACAAAAGGGTGTCTAAATACTGTTAACCCTTTAAATACAATGATAAAATACAAAAGGGTGCCTAAATTCCGTTATCCCTTTGCATACAATATGAACACCTCTCCACCCCCAGCTTCAAGCGATCTGTCTGCTTCCCTAGTGCTACTTTGAGGTTTTTTTTCTTAACTTTAATTTTGAGTCAGTGTCTCTCTGTCGGCAGCATTTCATGTTCTTCGCTTTGATTGTCTCAACTTTGATACAATTCTCTACTATCAATAGCACCAAGCAACTCATCTTTAGTCTTCATGAAAACAAAGATTATAATGACTCGTTGCGTTTATCAACTATCACTTGAAAATTTATAACAAACATCTCATTAAAATACTGAGGTTGAATTAAACATATAACAAGAAACCATCAACCTTTCATAAAAAAGGCCATCTTTAATAACAAGGCATGTCTATGCTGAGCCTTTTCATAATGTGACAGGTAACTTGAAAATACAATACATAATAACATTGCTCTTATACTTGAAGTTATTTTGATGATACGAGCTCACATAAAAAAGAGTATAGTCACCTCCAAGCATAACTTGACCACGAGCTTTCGTAGGCCAGGATGAGAAAAGTTTGTATTGAAGTAAACAATATGGAGAGCTTGAAAAACTTCAGCAAAAAGGTATAAAGAGGGTAAAACAGTTTGCAGCCAACCTTCAGAGAAACCCCTCCGACTAGAAATCCATCAACATTAAGATGTGCTGCCAACTCAACACAATTTCCAGCATTTACTAAACCTGCAATATGCAAAACAAGTAATGGTGTGTTTATTCCAGTCAAACAAGAAGCTGATTGGCACATATTAAAGTGCTTCTGCACGACATTAGTAAGAACATGTTATCCTAGATGAACATAGACAATTTATCCACTCTTTACAATGACCTTAAAATTTCAGCAATATTCAAGTTTCCTCCTCCATCATTGACCCAAAAGAAGATGGCAATGATGATAAGAATAAAAAATCATTCAAACTGTAGGGAGAGAAATATTGAGAGAAGCTAGTTACCGCCATAGATAATTCAGATTGACTCTGCTACTTCAAGACTGACATTTACTTTAAGCCAATTCCATAACATACATTATTAACATGTCCTTAAGGAAACTCTTGTTCAACTGTTGCAGCAGTGCAGACTATGCAGACTTGTTTGAACATGTTGTTGTAAGACGAATATGGATGACATTAAAAATGGTTTTGCATACTGTTCACTGTTCTGCAGATGTTTTTTTGTCATCACCCCAAAAGGTCTAAAATAGTACATATGGAGTACATAATTAATTGGTATTTTCCTCAATCGGTTCAATTCTCCAAGGTGGTCTGTTAAGATAATAAATCCTAAATGTTAAATGATATATGCCTCAGAAAAGTTTGTATATCTAAAATCACCAATAATTATAAACACATTCAGTTTCTATTTGTTTATCAAATAAATAGTGAAATACATATGGATGTTCATGAACTGTAAGGTGTAACTTATAGTAGAGACTAATCAATAATTCCACTAAACTTAATATATGGTACATACCGCATAACACTCAAAGTCAGAATCAACTTACGCAACACAAAGAGCCCAAGTGTGAATCCATTCCAGCGCTTTAGCAATCTCAACATCACCGCCACTTAAATATTTTGCTATAAATGATGGATGGAGAGCTATCAATATGCGAGATGCTGAAAAAAGAGATGATCTTCTAACATATGCTTCTGGGTGATTAGATATCTCCCTGCACATAGAAAAAACCAATTAACATATAATTCATAACAAAGAACATCTACAATCACAAAATTTATAGTAGCCAAAGCAAAATATTCCTGACCGAGAATGCAACATATCTATTAGAGCATATAACAATTACAAACCTCAAAATACAAGCTAGATAGCCTTAAACTTCAGTCACTAGCAAAAGATGCCTCTTGACAAAGAATGTACCTTTGCATGTTCTAATTCCTCAAGAAGCAGAATTCTTGCTCCATCCCCCATGAAAAACCAATCACGATCCTGTCAAAAAGTGGAGCAATTAGTTTAGCTAATTTGAAAAGTTGTCCCAAAATCAAGTATGAGATGCTTTGATATTAGAAAAACGCAAAAGGAGATCAATGACATTATTCTTTTGTTGGATCATCATAATGGACCAATAATCATACTTCATCCCATGGACGTGATGCTCTTGTGGGATCATCATTCCTTTCTGACAATGCCCGCAAGCTACAAATCCCCCAAGACCTGCAAGCAAACATATGTTCACCAGATCAAAACTCAAAGAATACTTGCAGACGGTGACCATGTGAAGCTCGGTAAAAGTAATTATATGAATATGGTTATTATACAATCATATCATAATCCTGTAAAAGATAACTCAGAGTCACAAGCCAAAATACAAGAAGAAAATAGATGCTACTTGACTTTACCTATTGGAATAATAGCAGCATTAGAGCCACCGAAAGCATGACATCTTAAAAACACACCAATTTGAAAACATGTAGATTCAGTGCCTCCGTAATGAAATGTATCTCTTTTGTAAACAACGAGTAATAAGATAAGTGTAAACAACTTACAGCTTCACCCCGAATTATATGATTTGCAGCACCTATGAGATAGAAAGTGCTTGTTGCACAAGCAGTAGAAATAGAGTCATTTGGACCCATCCATCCCTACAATTGAGGCATTCAGTATGCAAGAATAAGTGTGCATCTATTTTGCATAGCTCAGTATGAAAGAGAGATTGTTCTTGTAAGTCTTTATGTTGCCATATGTTACTTAATACTGTGATTACTTGCAAATGTATTCTAAATAACTCTTTAAATTAATATGAATGAACATGGTTGTGAAGTACTTGGAATGGTAGATGGTGAATTCCTTAGTGAAAGTGAGTATGGTTAGGCTTTGTAACCGAAATATGATGCAAGAAATGATGGTGGGAGGATTCATTCAAAAGAGAGAGAATTCAAGAAGGATGTGGCAGAGCTTAGAATGCAAGGAGTAATTCGAAAGCCAAAGGTGAGAAGTTTCTTGAGATATGTTGTCTCAATTCTGAGAAGAACCCAAAAAACAAGGTTTTGCATTTGATTCTTGTATTCTTGAGCTCCCAACGAATGGTATGAGGGTGTTAGGTATTTAATAAAGATGAAGACAAATTTCATGACATTATAATTTCTCCTTTGTTCAGTTGTTATTCCTCAAATCTTATGAAACTCTGTATTTTCCAGGATTTTCAAGACTGTACTGAGCTTTCATATGTTTCTTTTTATATCGAGATGCTAATAGCTTGTTAGGGGTTTGCTGTACGTATGGAGGCATGTAGAATTTGGTAGGAACCTCGGTATATTCTTGGTGTGTCGATATTTACGACAACCCTTATATTCTGCCTTGACTGTCATATAATCCTATGGATTTCCTGTGCTGATACAGGTCTGTACAGCATTCTTACATGTTCCCCTGATATCTAGATGACTACAAGTTGTATTTTTGGATGTATGTCTTGGAACGAGGCAGTAACTGTAGGATCCTTTGTATATTCTTGAAGAGTCACTGGTTCTTAAATCTCTCATGCTCTGTCCTGTTCTTAGTAAACATGTGCTTAGGGTTACAAATTGTGATTTTGGAAACTGTAGCATTGAAACCTGGCTGTCATCATATAGGCCTCCATCAGAACTTTTGAGAGGGAATGTAATATAAGCCTAAGAGTATGTTTGGAGAGCTTAATACTTTGAAACCCCTATAACTCTACCCTGTGACAGTGACCTTCTGACTTTGGGCTCTAAAATCCTATCAATAACTCATTCCTCTGTTTAAGCAAAGAAGGCTTGACTTGATCATCTTGGCCTCCATCAAATTAAGTGAGATGATTCCCACATTGACCCATGTTTCATGAGTAGCAGTCACTCTCACAAGTATGAATGACGCAATTGGCATTCAATACATCTAGGTGAAGATCATAGGGGTGAATTAGTACAAGGGCTTTCCCCAGAGGTCACTCATACCAAAATTACTCTACTTCATGTGCGCTTAACCATGGAGTTCCTCCCACAATCAAAATCTGCTTACTTTACTCTACCCCATCTGCAAAACCTTCAGTAAATATTACACCTTATGAACCACTCATGATGACCACTAAAATCTCTGCAACTCAAATAAAGTCGTCCTCAGAGCATCAAATGCAGGGAAATTTCAAATACAGAGGGAAAAATTGTCTTTCGTCACATTCAGCAAACCCTAACACAGTTCATTTTAAGAATATAGTATTCAATCCAAAACTTTTGAACAAAACAAACTAATGATTCCATATAAACTTACATCAAATTTATGAAAGTAGATGACCCTTAGAACTTATAACACAGAATTACATACATGGAAAATAAATTACCTGGGTAAGTTCGCACACAATGAGCTCCTGATTAGGACCAAGAGCCACACCCAAAGGTCGTCCACCAACAAATGTTGAGCATTGAACATTACGAGACACTTTACACATAAGTACAGAGACCAGATACAGATCTCAGACATGTATAAATAATGGGTATTGTCTTATATAAATGAAACATACTTTCACTTCTTAAAAAAATATCATGAGAAGATTTGACGATGGTGGAGATCACATTCTTTAACATTTTAACGTACTCTGCATGCAAAACTGAACTGGACCCAGATTGAAATATCAGATTTACAAGCAAAATAAATAAAGAAAGTAAGTAGTCCATAGAATCTGTGCACATGTTACTTCCTCTAATTCAGGAATAAAGGAATCTATTCATACACTGTCAGCAACAGAAAAATAAAAAGAAAGTGGGGAGCATTGGGATTAACAACAATAATGTAAGATAGTATATGTATTTAGTATATCATTCCACATGAGTTTGTGACTGTCTTCTTCGTTATTACTCATAACAGTCTATTTTTTCTGTATCTTTGAAATGAGTAGTGTGTATGTGTTTGTCAGGTTATGCAGAAAGGAATCCAAGCATGAAACCCCATTGGAAAGGACTGGCCGTAATTTCAAAGCTGTACAAGAGACTGAACTGTACTTCACTGTATGCAATTACAGACTCAAATTTATTGAGTCTTGGAATTAATTCATAGTCATATGAGTTGTTCTTTAGGAAAGTCTAGTTGGAGAGTTCTCAATGGTTCACTCCTTGTATGCTAATTCACACATTTATGGCTTGTCGACTTTGATGATACTGTTCCAACATGTATACCACCCCTTATTCATTTCTTAGACCAATATAATTGTTCTTCACTGTCTTATTCAGGGCGTAGGTCAGAAATTCCCCTTAAGACCATCACATAGCAGTCCATAGGTGTGAGGTTCCCTAGTAACTCTGCTGCATACTTTCATTTGAACAATTTGAAACCAAGATTTCCAAAACCATATATGTATCCAACGCTTCTTCACTAACACATTCAAGGATGATCTTCATACCCTAAGACTCATTCATGCAATCCTAGTTCTTTGTACCATGCATTTGACCACCAATGAAAACATATTAAACATAGAGGTTATAAGACCATGCATACCTGTCTCATCATGGTAATGGCATCATTTCAGAGGTATTTGATCCAACATTGGTTATCATACACTTGTTTTGCTTTCTATTTCCTTGTTACTTTGTCCTAGGTTCCTTTTCACCCTTCTAGAGCCCAAATCAAGTACCAAAACACCGCCCAGGGGTTGCAAGACACAAACTTCTTAAGTTTAGATTCCCTTTATCCTATTTGAGATGTTTCCCCAACTTTTATGCACTGATCCTTGACAAATTATGCCCAGTTCTATTTGAAACAGTTATGCTAGTGACCTACTTAGGTCTCTTTATGCCCAACCAGTCTAGTTCTCATAGGACAGTTGTTCAGGCACTGTTGAGCTTAGACTTCTGGATACTGTTCTTGGCAACAACATGTGGCTTGGGCTCTATAATTACTGCAATAGACAACATGGGTCAGATTGGAAAATCCCTGCAATACCCAAAAGAAAGCATCAGCACTTTTGTGTCCCTTTTCAGCATCTGGAACTTTTTAGGGCGAGTGGGATCAGGGTCCATCTCAGAGATACTAGTGCAAAAGTACTCAATTCCCAGGCCCTTACTGTTAAGCCTGGTGCTGGAAATTGCATGTGTGGGTCATCTTCTCATTGCTTTTTCCAACCCAATCACTTGCAACTACAATGTTTTGGAGGACAGAGAAAGGATAAACAGTGGGTTTCATATAGGGGAAGAGTGAAGAGGTAAAACTTGCAGAGACATATGTGGGATAGAAGAAAGGGCACTTTCAATGTCTTAAACTATACAATGACTACTCAAGGTAAAAGATAAAGCGCAGGAGGAGAGAAATGGTGGCTACAAGGGTTGTAGTGCACATAGCAGTGGTTCTTAGCAACATAAAAGTATAATCAATATAGTGAGACAGTTCACCCGGAATGAAGCACCCATAGCCTTCAATATTCTTCTTATTTTTTATAGTATAGAACGAACAAAGCAGTTGCAGGAAGAGTGAAAGAGAAAAATCTTACCGACACATAAGTGGGATAGTAGGGAGGGATATTTCAATGCCTAAATCAAAACAGCATATCCTCAAAATTAAAGATAAAGGCAGGGGAAAACAAGAATGGTACAGCATGGTTACAGTGCACGTAGCTCAACTCAAAAGAATAATAAGCAAAATCAATACAACTATGCAAAACTCCCAACTAAAGCACCTCCTAATCCTCCATCTTTTTCTTCTACATACAACAAACTAAATAGCAGCAGGAAACCGTTTCCTCTCAGAGAAAAATTGAACCTGCTTCGGAAGTAGATACAGATCCAGATTAAGCAATTTGTCTATGGTGAAATGAGGAGATATTCGGTTACAGATTTATCTCTGCGTGCAAAGCTGGTTTAAGCCATAACAAGACTGATTTTAAGACGTGTAACAACAACGCTCCATTTAGCACAGTTCACCATCAATTTCTGCATTCGCTGCAGCTAACCAATTACTGCTAAATTTACAAAGTTAACTTATGTTTCACTATGGTTAATGCCTCAATACTCAAATAATATTCCATGTTGTCATATCATCTTCAACAAATTCATTAGGAAGGAAAACACCAGAAGAACATGATCTCTTCTAATCAGCAGCATCAGCATGAAAATGAATTATTCCAATGACAACATTCTCTCATCAAGCCCTGGAATATTTACAAGAGGACGTTCAACATATTACACAGTACCGCAGTAGTATTATTCTTCAAACCTTATAGCATTCATGCCACACGTTATTACAACATTAAAACAATGTTTTCAAAGGAAGGGAGTAACCGTTTACTCCTGCAACTTCAATCGACATTACAATAAAGATAACAACACGTTATGTTGTTAGTCTACAGTTAAATGAGCTGCAGAGTTGATGGTTACTATTTTCTATGAAAACACCAGTATTACAATGAGGGTAACACCACAACAATCAGTGTTCTTAGTCTCCCCAGCTACTAATATATATGATAGTTATTTTCAAACTGTCAAGAAAATATCTCTCTTCATCTAATTCATAGCAGAAGGAGATCAATTCCTTAATACACATTACAATAAAGATAAACAACACATTATGTTGATAGTCTACGGTTCAATGCACTGCAGAGTTGATGGTTACTACTATTACAATAAGGGTAACAAGACATTATTATTAGTCGTCCCAACTACTAATATACAGGATAACTATTTTGAAACTGTCAAAAAGTTGTATCTCTCTTCTAAGGAGATCACTTCCTTCTAGTACAGCTACCCTTACTATCTATACATAATAATACAACTATTCCATTCCATATCCATTGCAACATGAAATTTACTTCTATTAAACTTCCCTAGATTCCTTTGCAAAATATGGATGAGGATAACCGTCTTCAGATATTCTAGAGCTTTCATCAAAATTCAGAGAATAACTGATAGGGTCATACTTAAACACAGCAGATTCAGAATTAGAATTCATTTTCAACTTTGTGTAATTAGTTGTCAACCTCATCACCAAATTATCGAAAAGAGGTTTATCCTTGAAAATTATAGTGTTTCATTCCATACATAAATTCCTTTTTTGGATTGCTGGAGAGAATTTCCATAGTCTCTTGAGTGGGGGCTCTGAATAAAAAGAGTCCATTGCTCAATTAAGAACCTAACTAAACTTGGGCAAACCTAGCTTAGATCCAATCTCTCCATGAATACATTCCATTTTTTCTGAGGATAAAAGTGATGAAAGAATATATGGTCATTGGTTTCCTCACATTTTCCACACAACAGGCAGATTGAAGACCATAGAAACCACATCTGGTTAATTTGTTGAAGGCCAAGGCTTTTCCTTGGGAGGCCATCCATAAGGTGTTTTCTTTAAGGAGCCCTTCAACTGCATGGAAATTCTTCCACATTTTGTGTTGAAAATATGATATCTCTGTAGGCAGCCTTAACCAAAACTGATCTTGATGGGTTCCCCTCCCATACTAGTTTGTCATCCTTAATCTTACTTGGTGGAGGTTTCTAAGAAAGTAGTCGCGTTAAAAGGCTTCCCTTTCTTTTAAGTCCTCCCCTAGCCATCAAGGTTACTTCCAGCATCTCAGTCTATCATTTTCTGATAAATAATTTCTCATCATAAAGATCCATTTATAAATGCCATAATCCTTCAGCTCCTTGAAAGTATCATCTTGGTCTAATGAGTTGTTTTCGAGCCAAGAATCTTCCCAAAACCATAGCTACATGCCGTTGGAAATCACACATCGCAATTTTGGAATTATTAAATTTTTGTACTTTTTATATTATTCCAATTGGTAGATCCCCCTGGGGAGGGTTTCTTGGGTGAAGAGGCAAAGTATTCTTTGGGTGTCCAAATATTTACCCTGGGATTCTGCTCCATAGCCTAGTTTTTTCTTTGTATTTCTCCATACCAAACTGCCCCCAAAGCTTGATTCATGCCCATACAAAGTTTAAAGCCTAGCCCCCATGCTTTTACGATGGCATACTTTCTTCAAGGCTGTTAGATTACTTTTTTTTTTGTTCTGCTCCACTCCAGAGGAAGTTTCCTTGGATTGTATGAATACTTTTTGCCACCGAGGCAGGCTACAAAGAAACTTCATATAGGTAGGCATTGCTGCAAAGGATGTTTTAATCACTTGTGCTCTGCCTGCTAGTGAGAGCCACTTACCTTTTCAGGATGATAGTTTGTTATGGATTCTGTCCGCTACAGGTTTCCAAATCACCTGGTGACCTACTAAGCCCAAGATATCATGAATGCCTATGCCTTTCCTTCAGAACATTTGTAAGGACTTTTTGTTTTAAATTCTGCTTATTTATCTTTTGTCCAACTGTTTCCTCATACTTCTCTAAGATTATTTTTATCTCCGAAGCTTCTGATAAGGAAGGGGCTCCCGGTAAGACTCTATCATCTACAAATTGTAATTAGGATATTGATTCAACCCCAGAAGTTACTTGAATATCTTTGATCTTATTTTGGAGGCTGAGCAGTTTATTAGTCTTCGAAGTGCTTTTTCCATTGTGAAGAGAAAGCCTGAGATAGGGTCGCCTAGTCGGAGTCCTCTAGAGGCTAGAAAATACTGCGCAGGAAGATCATTGATGAAAATGGTGAAGGTTGGATTGCTATGCAACTGAAGAATAGTTTTTCCAATCCTCTAAAAACCAAGAGTTTTCTAGAACTTTCATCAAGAATTTCCACGTCACTCTTTCGTAAGCTTTATTCATGTATAATTTGATAATCATGCCATCTCTTTTCCTATGGTTTATTGAGTGAATAGTTTTGTGGGCAGTGAATATAGCATCTAGGATCTGCCTTCCTGCCACAAACCCACTATCCTCTTCTGAAATAATCTTTTGTAAACATACCTTCAACCTTAGGGCTAGAACTTTGGTGTCTATTTAATAAATCTATAATTCATAACTGTTATTAAATCCTTTTGCTGCAGATTTAGTTGAATTGCCTAAAATTTGGTCATTACTGATTTGATGCTAAACCAGGGAAACCATTCTCCAAGAGTCCTCTCAAAACCTTGTTATTCTACCATCCATGATAATCTTAATCAGTTCTGATTTTGACTCGTACAATTTCCGAACAATTCCCAGATAAATCTGCCTAATCTTGGACCTTGCCAATTGAGGCATGAAAGGATTAATTTGTTCTGAGATATTTTCAGTTAATTTTCTCGTCCACATGGCATTTGGTTGTGAGATGTTTCTTCAAATTAATTTGCATACAGCAACTTTCCAACATGAATAAAATTTAAGCACATTGGTTGAACTTGACGTACACACTCAGACCCAAAGTTGGACAGGAGCCAGCTAAAATTCTCATCCACTTGACATTTGCATATGATATGTCTCTCCATAGTAATTTGCATACAGAAAATTATCACCGTGGATGAAATCTAAGTGCATTTTCTGAACTTGAAATACACACTCAGTCCCTAAGTTGGACAGGAGTTGGGATCAAAAAGATTGCAATCAAGATTTGAATAGGTTTGGGATGTGATTCTTTTTGAGGGACTTGTACAATTTATGTCTTCTATTTTCTTGTTTGTTATCCATGTCCTTGTTTTATCTTTAAAACTTGCAGTATATTTTGAAGCCATTGTGTTGCATGTGGTTGATATTAATTATTGTATGCAGACATATAGTGAGCCATAGAGAGAAATACCCCAAGGTGATGTATTAAGCTGGAATGCACTGTAGACATGGAAAGAATTGTAGGAAGTCCATGTTGGTCACACGGATACCTAGTTGGTGCTCATTATGGTCACAAGGACACCTAACTGAAGAAGTAATATGTACCCATTTGTTTGAGTCACTGATATCCCTAATGTGATATCTCTTCAGAGCCCAGAAAGTATTCATACAGTCAGAATTGGCCCAAAGAGTAGATTCTTACTTTGGTTTTATCATATTCAGAAACCCTAAATTTTTGCTTCTTGTTGGTAAGATGATTGAGTCACTATTGTTTGATGTCTTGTGCTTACAATGACGTGTGATGAAAGGGTGAAGTCAAATGAGAGATATTTACTTGTATGGATTGAATATTGATGGCCATACCATGCTGACTATAGGAGGAAGGCCCCCATGGGAGGATTGATTGCCCATGATCAGGTATACATTCATAAAACCCTGTATTGCTAGTTCATATTTATTTCTTTAGGTATTATATCCCAATAGTAGAAGTGTTGCCTTGTGGTCTTTGAGCTAAATGGTAAAGTGCTGCCTTGTGGGCTTTGTGGCCATACAAGAAAATATGTCATTTTGTTATTCTGGAATGAAATTTTTATTCACAGAAAATAAAATTCAAACCCACCATATAACAGGTCCACACAAGAACAAAAACCACGGAGACAAACTAAACCAATCAAACTAATTCACCCTTAATACTTATATTTATAACTGGGCAGGAGGAAATTGATTTACATACTCGCTTTGTGGATATAAGTATTTATCGATAACACTTGACTCGCTGTCTGTACATTCCGTCCGCTGCCCCCGTCATCCGACCTAACCCTTCCTCCGGCCACACCCTGCAACCAAAAACATCAACCCCTTAATTACAGTCTCGAGATTTTGCAATCACAAAACCTAAACTCCTTCCTCACGTGATATGGTAGTTTTCCAACCTCTTTCTGCCATGATTTGCACTTCCCTTCCTCGTTTCCTCTGCGCTGTCATCGATGCTTGCTCTATCCTGGGCACCCTCTCTCTTCTCCTCCGCTCTACACAACCACTTCTTCTCTAACCTAGGGTTTCTCCTTCCCCCCTCCATCCTACGACTGGCATCGAGTCGTACTCAACATCCTCTGGCCGTGGCATCGAGTCGTACTCATCATCCTATGGCCGTGTCTCTCTCCTCGGTTGATACTTTTTCCCTCTATCGAAGTTGCCGGCTCAACCTAATCAAGAAATGCATTTTGATGTAATAAACCTACTAAAAAGTGCTTCCATTTGGCCCCTGTGCAGCAGCACCCGACATAATCCTCCAACAAGGATTCTGACCATTCTCCGGCTCGCCTGACGCTGTTCCAACCTTTGCGCCACCACTGGTGAGAATGTTCGTCCATGGCCCCCGAATTCGACCTCGCGAGCTTGTGAAACCATGACGGCCTGAGCAGGGAACGCTCTGACGTGGAACCGTCGGAGCCAAAACAGCAGCAGCAGAAGCAGAGCAGGGCGGTGCCTCTGGACCTGCGTGGGCGCATTCTGGTGGTGTCGTCCATCCCTCGGGATTCGATCTCTTGACCTGCGGATCTATTTAAAACCAAAGCACTCAACCTAGGCTGCTATGCGTGAGGACAGGGAAAATCAAAGCAAACACGAAAAAACAAACTATTTGGTGCACGAATAACAATGAAAAAGATAATTAATTATTTTAAAATAGAAAAGGGCAGAAAATTGAGACAAAACTAAAAAGTTAGAGACAAAACTAAAGTTTTGTCTCTAATTATTGTCTCAAAATAGCCCCATTATTATTTTTGAAAATAGTAACTGTATTTATTACTTAGTTTCTTGGGCATTTGTTGTTTGCAGAGGTGGGACAGTTCCTCCTGCAATTGGGCATCCTTACAAAGTAAGAGTTGCACTTATTACCTAACATTTTGAACTTACAGAAAATCAAACTGGCACAAAATGTCTTTCCAACAAATGTTGGCGAGTACAGATTTAGATTTTCCCGTGGATATTAGATACAAAACTAATTTTTTTGGCTCTGTATCAACTTATTAAATTGCCCTTGGAACGAAGTTCCAAGGAATGAATTGTAAAAGAAAAGCATTGAGTATTTGTTGGTATAATAGTTGCATTGACGATTTGGAAGCCACATATTTTCCCAAATCATCCACCACAATCATTCCTCTGCCTCTTGAGCTCTGCACCGCGGCTTTCTTCATCCGTTTGGAGATGGAGTCACCGTTGGAACACACCACAATCTTACCCTCGGCTTTTTGTGGATCCAGGGATCCAGGATAACAATTACTAGGAATCCACAACAATGGAATATCAATCTCCAACTTAATCCTGCATTAATACTCCTACTACTAATACTCCTCATTAGCTTACCTTGCATCTTCACAGGAACTCAACGGACGTGATTTCCAGCCGACCCCTTTGCAGACCTATGTCTTCCTTCCAAGCTGCACCAAAATGAGAGCTTAGAAAAAAGGCTGGACACCTCTCAAATCATAGGTGGGCGGCATCAGCAACTTCCACCGATAGCACCTGCCACATCAAAATGTCTTTATAAAATGCAAACACTCACAACGGTCAGCGTCCTCCTTTCTCCTATAAACTGCATTTGTATGTAATGATGGTTGTTGCCCCTTCTTTCTCCATTTTTTTCATCCAACCTCCGAAAATCACACCCGAAGAACTATGAGTTTGGCAAGCCAAATCTTTAGATAAAGGCAACATACGTATAATAGTCCAGGAAAAAAGATCTATAAATCTAAGTAACAGATAAACCACAGGCCTAAGTAACAGAGGTGAATGATATATATAAATATTCATATATTAGACTTTTGCGTTGCCATTCATACAAATAAATACATCTAGTTTTAGACATTGAACTATGATATAAACTATATATTAGCAAAAGATCCAAAAATTAGACCGACAAAAGAATAAATTAACCTGACCTTTTTATTGAACTTTATGTTTATTTTGCACTCGGGATGAGATTACAGCGAGATCGAAATAAGTGTTTCTCACTCCAAATGAAGACATATGGCGGTAAAAACTACGCTTGATGATGAATATACAACCATAATAAAATTTAGTTTAGCGTACACTAGAGACACAGGAATGATTAAATATACTTTCAGTTCCAAATCAAAAACATGATTTAAAAGATCGTCCTTAAAATAATTGCACCTATCCATTCAAAGCAATTCCACTCTTAGGTAAACCAGAAGCATGGACATTTGTCTTATTGATCTAGGGACAATTTCAACATACTTCACAATTGAAAACAATTAGAGACAAAAATTTAAATTCGTCTCTAATTTATTTTATCGTCTCTAATAGTAAAAAAGTTGGGGGAATAGTGAAAAGGTCAAAAAAAAATTCGTCAAAAAAAAAAGTCATTTTAGGTCTTGGATTGGAAGAGGGAAAGGTTGTAAACATGGTGTCTACAGCTCCATGAATATGGTGTTCACCACCAACTGTTTGATCCATACAATCCAGCTTCGTGGGGTTCGAAGACACCATCAAAAAATTTATCTTCGGGCGTGTAACGTCAATCGGTGAAGGGTGGTTACTGGGTCGGAATTTGAGTTCGGATTCTCGAGTTTGATGGCGGCGGAGCGAGGTTAAATGGAGGAAGAGGCGGAGAGTGGGCGCTTTCGAGGGACAAGTTGGAAAACAGTATGAATTTATAAAGGCGTTGGGAATTGTAGAGGACCGCGGGAATGGAGCAGCGGAGAAGGTTGCCGGAGGTCGAGGTCTTGTTTTGAGCCTAAACTTTGCATTGTCTTTGAGTCTTCCCACTACTTTATGATCTTGTTTTAGATTGAGATAGCTTGCAAAGCCATGCTTTGCGTTGTCTTTGAGTCTTCCCAAACTTGACTTTCCGAGAGCAACCCACCTTTCTAAACGTCTTCCTATGGGGATTTGCCGATCCCTTTCAGGACATGCCGATCCAGATAGTTTGATTGAGATAAGCAGCTTCTCTTCCTTTGCTTCCACATCATTTCTCGCTCCTAAAGCTATGGGGATTTGCCCGATCCACTTTCAATGGAGACATGTCGATCCATTCTTTGTGCCTATATAATGGTCGATTATATTGTTGGCAGCCATTACTAAATGAATGAGCTGAAATTTGGGTATCGCCTCCGTCGTAAATTATCGATCAACATCGGGCGATGCATCTTCGAGCATCGGGAATTCCTTGATAAATCCGAAGCTTTTCATATCACCAAAAGCAGAAGGGATGGAGCCATTCAGAGAATTGGAAGACATGTTCAACGATACAAGTCTGTGCAGCTTTCCTAGCGTGGATGGAATGAGGCCGCTCAATTCATTGCCCCCTAAATATAGTTTACGCACACTGGAAAGATTTCCCAGGGGCGGCGGTATTGAACCGCTCAGGAAATTTACGGAAAGACATAAGGTCTGAAGATGCGATCCATGGGTCTTTTGTGGCTCACTCCGGGCTTGCCAGTTGATTGCCGAGCTCTTCGGGAATGGAGCCTGTGAATTGATTTATAGAGATCTCCATTCTTTCTCACTCGGCGACTGGAGGCTTCCTTTCTCACTGCGGGTGGAACTCCACTGTGGAATGTGATTCGTATGGGTTTCCCATCATCGGTTGGCCTCTGTTTGCTGAACAGAGGTTGAACAGGTTTATGCTCGTCAACCGCAACAAGATAGCTATAGATTTGAAGCTCGAAAGAGACTGGTTTGTAAGGAGAGGAGAAGTGGAAAGAGCGGTGAGGGTATTGATGGAAGGAGAAGAGGGAATTATAGCAAGGGAGAATATGAGAAAAATGAAAGAGAATGAGATGCCAAAGATTCGAACAGTTGAGGAACTCAGCAAGAATGGATCCTGAGAAATTGATATTAGACACATCCAACAAGCTGCAGTGACTGAAGCCCTGTAATGGCGGGAGACAAGTGGCCTGTTAAATTATTCCGCGACAGATTCATAGCACGTTAAGATATGACAAGCCAAGGTGTGGCTTTGCTTTACACTAGAAAAGGTTTTCCAAGGTTTGAAAGTAGGGCCAGGGATATAAATATAGGGACAGATCGATGTTGCCTCTCAGATGTTGCTTTCCTCCTCCAGCAGCCCTGTAAAGCACCACTCGTCCTACTCCAAAAAGGAAGCCTATTATGTAAAAAATCCAAGGCAAAGAACAAAAATGTGGTTCCCCTTTAGAATTCTCAGGGCACCAGGAATATGAATGGGAACGATGATAGCAGGGTTTCCTCACAGGAACTTCATTACACTGCGAACAGGGTACAGGCGGAGGATCTGAGGCACTATTATTTTCTTCAATGGATGGATCCTATTACACTATCACTGGTATGATTACGTGCATTTCATCGTCCAGGTCAAACTTCATTGCACAAATCCCCTACAGACTTATTTTGAATTTTGATATCCCGGTACTCTGGTTTGCTCTGCTCTGTTCAACCAGGAATTAAATATCTAGAAACTATATATGGAGAGGGTGAGCGAAGTGAAGTCCCACATTGCTCAAATTGTAGTTATGCAGGGATGAAAATCAGTGTCAGAGTTTTTGTGTACAAAGTAATTAACCCATTTGTGTTTGTAGCTTACAGGAAAGCTATTGCTACATTTGCCATGTCCCCTGTTGCTTTTTTTAGAAAGGTATATATGTTGCACTTACACTCATTCCCCATACTCTTAGTATAGTTTTTCATTTTATCTTGCCAATCTCCATGACAATGTATATATATGATTTCTTTTATTGTTTCTGATTATCTTCGTGTTGGTGCAGAAAAAGAACCGCCCTGCAATGACTTGTGTCGTTTTCTGGAAAAAAAAATTTGCAGGCTCTTGGTGGGTAAGTGGTCAAACTTGAAACTCTGCTATTTGATTAGTAATTTATTTTACATATGGGACTGCAGCCTACAATTTGATTACTTGTCTTTCAAAATAACGGAGTTAGAATGATTTGTAGGTTGTTTCTTATACATAAAAACACCTAGTTGATTAAAATATATTGAGAATTATCTTGTGGGTACATTTTCTTCACAATCTTTGAGATCGATTTTTTTTTAGAGATTTTATACGCTAGAATTTGTTTTTGTTTTAAGATAGACCCAGTGGAACTCAAAAATGTAGTTGGTGGAACCATTCACTGTTCCTTGACAAGATTACTGCACTTGCATAACATGAAAGAATATTAATCTCGCTAAAAGAATAACAATATGCTATCTTTTAGAAGCAACTTTAAAAAGTACCCAATAGTTCTTTGAGATTTCTTGTGAATTTTGTGTCTTTTAAGAGTGCCTCCTGAAACGGTTTTTTGTCTATTTTTTCATTAACACAAGTACTAACAAAGGTTGTGATAGAAATGTTAATGTAATTCTTATCAATATAATGCACTAGCCTATGTGGCTATGCCTCATCAATATAAGTCTTATAGGTTAAAATTGTGATTTATTGATCCATAACTTGATTGCTCTTATTGTTGTGTCCTACCATATAATCGGGGAAAAATGAAGCCAACTTGGGTAGTTTTTTTCTAATTGTAATTTTTAATTTTTCTTGAATGTATTAAATAATGATGAATTATTAGTACCTTTTTGGATGATAATGATAAGGATATAGAATAGAAAAGAAAAGACATTTAAAATATAGGAACTATAGTGGCTTGGTGCATTAGTTATAGCAAGAGAGAAATTCTGCTGCGTGCATCGATAATGTTGTGATGCCATTAGTTTTCCTTAAACATGGTTGATTGATAAATAGGCGTGAATTACGAAGCCCAAAGTTCGGTGGGATTCAAACTACGAGATGTTTGGCGTTCTGATAAATACTAGGTAGTATTCAAAGGAACTTGTGTAATTCATTATAACCAACATGATTTTCTTTACAAGTTTTGGTAGAAACAATACTTTTCCGGAAGTTGAACCTTACCAATTTGTAAATTTTATATATTTCCTTCATAATATTTGTCTATATAAATTGTGTTTAACTTGTTGTAACATACACCAATAGACTATGCATAGTTACAATAATTATAGCACGATTACGTGTCTGCAATGCCATCAAATTGTAGCAAATGCAACATTTAGGAGTAATTCAACTGGCACCATGACAAAATTACAAACAATTTGAGAGAGTAATCTAGTTTTCTAATATTAAATTTAGAGTCTTAAATGTTAATGTCAAGGTTAGGAGACTTGATGAGTTCCATTGATTTATGAGGGAGTGGATAGCATTGTATTGTTATTTTTTGTAGGCCACCAAGGATTTAAATGTTTTATAGATTTTGTTCATTCATTTATCACGTTGTAGGAAAGAGATCAAGGACTTAGAAATTTGGTCACATTAATTGGAAATTGCGGTTGTTTAGCTTTACTGTCAAGCGAGGCATGTTGATAGTTTTACCAATATATTGGCTTGGGTGTGAAATCTACAAAGCATCTTTTAATATCAGTGATATATTTTTTGCAATAAGTCCAAGATAAATAGTTTTCTGATAATGTTTTCAGCTAATTACAGATGAAATATCCTTCAGAAATACCAAGAAGAATTGGTGAACTCAATTGTTTCAGGTTGGGACCATGACCCCAAATTTTTCTATGAAGATGGGTGAGGTATCTCACTCATAACACTTATGTAGGATATCCAAAATCTCCTATTAAGATCAATTCCTGCAGAAAACTTTGGTTGATAATCACAAACCTTTATGGAGGGGGTTTGTTTATAGATATAAGATGTTTTGTCTTTGATTTTGTGAGAAAAAAATTGGAAAAGGGAATATAAAATCCCACAATCTAATTTGAGATCTATAAATCCTCACCAAGTTTATTAGGTGAGTGAGATAGCTTACTCGAAATTTCAGAATAAAAACACTCAGGAATCACATCAAAAAATCTCCTATCAAGTTGAATACCTTGGGAAATCATTGGTCAATATTCTGACCCTTTATGGAGATGTTTACAGATATAATGTGCTTTGCGTATTTAAAACTGAAGTTGGTAAAGAGAATCTTAGATTTGATGATCTCATTTGAGATCTATGTTTCCTTTCCAAATTTCTCCCCAAAGATGAGTGAATTAGCTCGCTGAAAATGTCAGAATAGAAGAACTCACATGGTTTATCCTAAATTTCCTATACAAATGAATACATATGGAAACCTTTAGTTAATACTTAGTAATTTCAATCCTATATGGAGAGGTTATGTTTATAGATATAAGACGCATTTCTGAGACTGAAATTGGTGAAAACAATATTAGATCTCATGACCTAAGTTGAGACCTATGATTCCCGATCAAGTTTCTCTCTGAAGATGAGTGCGATAACTCACTTGAAATTTCAGAATAGAAATGTTCACACAGTATATCTAGAGTCTCCTATCAAGATGAATTCCCACAGAAATATTTGGTTGATAGTGACACCAAGACACCAAGATTCAAATTCCTTTTTATTATCTTTGTGCAGGTATCTTGTATGTTATTTATATTCTCCTTGTCATACCTATCTTTCCTATGCCTTGCATTCCACTTGTCAACTAATTGCACTTTTTCCCTTTGACAGAGTGCTTGTGTTTGTTGGGATTTCCCCTTCTGTGTTTTCTATTTTAAATTTCATGTTTCCTTCCTCCAAATCCTCTTTCATTTTAAGATGCTCCGCGTAACAACCTAGTCTTGAAATGTTGGAGACATTTAAATTTATAGCTTGTGATAACAAAATTTGGTGGCTAAATATATAGTAGGTTGGGATAAATGTTTTCCCCGCCAGATGTTTTTGTATGTGCTCTACTACATATGTATGTAAAATGTGCCCGAGCATGCAACTATCATGTGAGCTGTTTGACAAAATTCCCAAAAAAATGTGGCATCGTGAGTGATGATGATGGGATATTTCTGAGAATGAGACAAAAAAATGTGGCATCGTGGACTATGCAATGATGATGGGATATGTACGAGAATGAGACATCTTATGCAATCGGGAGGTGTAAAGTCATTTTGAACCTTACGCCTCTGAGACTGACACCATGCCGCTTGTTTAATGCAAATATGGTTTTATAACTTTGATTCAAATAGCTTTACCAATAATCCCTTCAAAAACAATGACCAAGTTTGAAATGATGGAATTGAATCACATACTCTAATGCAAGTTGCAACATAACCTAGTACGCTTGCAGGGTGTATCCTATGGAGTCCTAAATCATCAGTATCCTTTTCTCTGTTTCACTGAATCAGGAAGCAATGCAATTTCCAAAGAGCTGGAAGTAGTGGATCATTCGCAAGATGGAGTTAAGATTCCAGTCTTCATGTTTCTGTGTCTAGCTTCCAGCACTTTCCATATTTCAATCAATTTTGGGAGGGCATTCATTCAAGTAGTGTCTTGATTTTTTTGTTTTAAATTTATTGGAATGGTTTGTTGGATTAAGCAGTATGATTAGGATGGCTTTAGTGTTTTTTTTACTTTCTAGTTTTTCAATTTTAAGTTTTAAGGGTCTGGAGTGGCCCCAAGGTGTTCTAAAACATCCAAAAAAATAGAACTGCATTTTCAGATCCATTTTAGTCAATATCGTGGTGTTTTTGGTATTTCTAAATTTTTTATTGGGAGGTAACCTGTTTCATTTAGAGAATGCTAAAATTGAAAAATGGGGGTCCCAGAGCTATTTCTGGCAGCTTAGGTTTTTTGAATTTTCTGACTATCAAGTGTTGTCGGCCTGTTATTATTGTGTATCAGAAAAACTAGTACAATTTGATCTCTTCTCAAAACCATATATATTATATTTTTTTACTAGAGTTGACAATTTTTATCCAATTGGTATCAATTTTTTAAAGATAAAATTGAATGTTGTAATGCTCGTAGTACCTATTTGGATGGCTTCCTTCTAGCATGTATGAAGGACACTGTACTGAAATAGTTTAACTAGTGTTCTTCCTTAACATGACTTTTGTAAAATTATTTGACTCTTTTAAAATAATTTAATACGAAAAATTTTGTAAGCAAAAATAAGAGAAGAATAAAATTAAAACATAACTTTCAAGTACGGTTTTTCCAATTTTCTACAGTGTCAATTAATGGATTCTAACTGGAAAGTACCATATTATTTATGCCATTATTACTTGTCTCAGAAAAGCAAGGAGGATATTCTCAGTTCTCAACCATATTATGTGTCTATTGTATGTGAGATTTTTAAAATTTTATCTTATATAGTATCAAAACCATTTTTGCAGCCATATGTTTTCCCTTACGTACTTGGAGAAGAGGGAGGTCTCTCCTTTTCCCCTTTTTTTCTTCAACTTTGATAATGAAATATGTCTCCCTCTTTGATATTCCATCCTCTCTAAGGGTGGGACCATTTACCTTAGTTGAATTCAACAGTTGCAGTTATGATTTCAGATCTGTGCCAAGTCTTTATTTATATCCTTCTCACTTTGTAGATTTTCTTAAGCCACAACTAGTTTTCATAAAGAGCCCCCCCACACAATTCTCTCTTTATTTAAATTCCCTTTGATTCCAAAGCACGTACAAAGAGATCTCAACATGGACTGAATTTTTCCTCAATTTTCTTAAGAGATTCAAAAATGAAAGAGAATTTTCATCTTAGCTTAAATTTTTTCCTGGAATCACGTCAAATTCATCTCAGTTATCTTATAGAAACCTAAATCCTTTGATTATTTAATGGTTTTCTATAAATCATGGTGGCAAAATGAGATTTTTGAATTTTTCTCACCTAATTCTTGTAACCATTTGCATTTCCCATGTGCGTGACTTCCTTTAGGTCCAAAATCTGCTCCAATGTTCAATTAAAATGGAGTGAAGTAGTTCAATTCCTCAGATCAAGATTAGCACAAATATGATCACAACAGTCCACCCAAATTGTGGTTTTGCATTGGAATATACATCAAATTGGGAAATTATGAAGGATTTACTTTTTTTTTGGTTAATTAGTATTGTGTCTTGTAAAAACAACAGCAACCATAGGCCTTCAAGTGTTAATTATGTGTGATCTTCTTAGATAATATTTTTTAAGGAGAAACACTATTCAACATAGGCATGATTTAAAATTGTTTGAGGTTTTGTAAAAATGAAATAAAAGATCAAAAAGTTTGTAGTCTAATTGATGAGGGTGATGGTTTATGACACAATCAACTAAGGTATAAATTCTTTTAGATATCTATAATTCTATATATATATTGGAGTCACATCTATGTAACTAATAAAAAGTCAATGGGTAGGTACTTAAATTTTGCTTCCAGATTATTTAACTCTGCTTAATTTAGAAAATTTCTAAGCATTTCGGTTTAAGGAAGGAAAAAAAACATTGCAAAAAAACTAATAAATCTTGAGAGCTTTGATGTGAATTGAACCTTGGAAAGTTTGTGTGAGATTCGATATTGCCAATAGGCTCCGAAGGGTCAAGAGAGATGTAAAGCACTTTATTTGGTTGACATTCTATTTGGGGGCTTTCTTGATGCTCCTCGTGGGTCCTTTATTATCCAGTCAATTTGGAAGGCATGTGAACAAGTGAAACACTTGGTGGTTGGGCAGCCTATCTTCTCTTGCTTTTGACATTAGGTGTTGATCATAATTGAGCTACAAAACTTTTTCTGTGAATCCACATGATGTATAATTACATCAACTCCTTCCTCGGATTTAAAAATCAGAAGACATTGTAGTTCATCTGACGATCTACAGCATCCATTTAGCTTTGTAGCAATTGACCTTGCATATTCACATGAACCTTCAAAGATCTGCCAAACTAAAAAAGAAACCAAATATTTATATAAATGTAGGTTTCAATGTTTTATTTCAGCTACTGCACCTCTGGGTGACATTTTAAGATCCACATGCAAAATTTAATTAGCGATCTTAAATTAATGATTAAATATCTGAGATGTGATGATAGCAAATGTACCTTTGTGTTGAACATGAAGAAATTGTGCTCCCCAATGTTGGCACCATTTGCATGGAGGATTTCAAGTTGGAGTTCATGGAGAATGAGGGAGACACACAGTAGACAGCTTCTGCGTTTCCTTTGAATGAGCTTGATATTCACCTCATTGTCAACAATGCGAACATCCACATGGGTTCCCTCTTTTGACCTTCTTTGAAGCCATGAACTTCTCAGAGAGCCATTTGTGAGGAGTTTATGGTCCTGCTCACTCTGTAAATCAGGAGGTGCAGCTACTTGGGCTTGTAAGCAACTTTCCATTTCCTGGGTATTAGCAATCCTGTGCCTTTTGCTTCGTCCACTTCCACATCTCTTCTCTTCTACTAATACTTTCACCTCTTCCACGGTACACAGTAATTATTTCATGTAGTCTATGGTGTCTCCAACTATGGATGCCCTGTCAGCCTTCATACAGATCAAAGTTCGAAACGTTAGAATAAAACAAGTTGTAACAAACTTAGCATTAATTAAAGTTTTTGGGCACTGTTAATTCTCTCTATTAGATCATGGGTTACTGGGTATTTAGTATAAACTTGAAAATGACAAGAGAAGACGTATTAGGCGTACTTGGTATAAACTAGAAAAAGACCAGAAGAGGTACGGTCTTGAACCAGGACCATAATTTGCATCTGCGGCCTTACAGGATTTTATATTATACTTACCAGCTCTTGGGAAGATCTATGCAATATCAAATGCAACCTGACTTTGAATAGCATTTAATATGGTCTCCAGTTTCCTCAGGCTAGAGGCCTGGTTACGTAGCACTAGACTTATGACTGAAGTCCGGTTGCTCAGGATTGGTTGTTTTGCTTGTTACATTTGGTAACAAGTCAGAGAGAAGCTTAAATTTCTCTATTCAGGGACTGAATCTCAATAAATGTTGTTCGATACAGATATATGAATTGGGTTAGAAAAAGGGCTATGTACAATGATCAAATTTAACTCTATATGAATGCATTTGTGGGATTTTAGTCTGCTGAAAAGAGTCGGTAGTCATGGTAAGGTAGCCCTCTCCATCCGGGTACAACAATGGAAGCAACCTACACACTGGCCATGTCCATCTTCTCTCAACAGTATGAAATGTATATCACAAATAAATGATCGAACAATTCTATCCAAAGGATGTTTGCAATTTCTACGTTTAATGGGAAGATTTCTTCAACAACATTACAGTATGCTGTGCTCAACATAAATGTCATAAACATGCAGTTCTATTTTAACAATATTACAAGTGTCAAAAACATAATTGTAAATCTGTCATACTTCCTCCAAAACATGAGCTGGGATTCTGACAATCTATGTAATCTAGTGTCCAAATGAGTGCACTACTCATCAAAAAATAAAAAAACTGATTAGAAAGTCAGAGAGTAACTGACTTTCTAGCTTTGGCATAAAAGGGTTATCAGGTAGTATATTAAATCCCTAAATTTCAAGGTGAATTTCAGGATAGTTGTGAACTGTGAACTATTGAGGATTTGCACTTTTCTTCCTCTTTCACTGCTAGAATATTTAAGGACTGAGATTCGAATTACACAAGCTGCTCCTAAATTAAACATTCTAACCTAGATTGACAGTGTCTTACCAACATTAATTCAAATTAAGCCTGATTGAGCGAACAAACTTGGAATCAATGCAGTTAAGAACTTACAATCCAAATGAAAAAAGAGAGAAAAACCCTAGTTGATGCACCATCAAAGAATTCATGCCTTCTGGTGTGATCAATATACCTTGGTGGGATTTGGAACAAGAGTCCGCAGGTTCTGATACTTCTCATTCAAGTATTCTCTCCTCTGTCTTTCTGTGGCAAAATGGTTGGTTCCACGGCCTTCCGGCCCTTTGGATAGAGACATGTCACGTTTCAGGTCAAGCATGGAATTAGTAAACTATCTTCCAGCTTCTTCTTCTTGCAGAGCCGCTTCGTTCTCATCAAGATCCAGAGATGATTTGGGAGGGTTAAGTTGGTAAGGAAGTGTTCGCAATATGTCTCTTAAACATGGTGAATGTGGAGTAAAAGAGAGCTGGGGATCATAGAGCCTGGAATTCTGATCGACCATTTCACCATTGAGTATTGGAAATATATCCAAGCTGGGCTTTTTGGAACCAAAGGAGATGGTGCTGCTGCCTACAGAACATATGGGGATTTGTAACAAGTTGAGAAGTTCTGGAGGAGGGGTATAAGCACTGGTAATGGGATTAGTGCAGCTGGCGGTGTTTTCACCAGTAGCAAAGGATGAGATGTGCTGTGATTGATCAAGGAGATTCTGCTGCTGTTGCTGGTGGAAAAGTGATAACTCTTGCATTTCATGAAAACTAGCTTCCCATGAATTAGCCGTTGTGATATTACTAGCACTAGACTGCTGCCCTGCACACACATCTTGTTGCGGCTGCAGAACATCCCTAATCATCTGAATGTGGTATTCTTGCTCCAATTCAAAGTTGAGTTGCTTTGTTGAAGGTGGCTTCCAATTCCAACTTCGTCTGAGAAATCGTTTTGTGTAACCTCTCCCAAGCAAAAGTTTGGCAATCTCATAGAAGATCTCTGCAAATTCTCTTCCAGTCCCATCATCCCGGAATTGATATGATCTGCTGGTAGCATGCATCCAGTCTGAGGATCAACATAGTTATCATCATACATGGTGCTAATTTCCTTCCAAATTGCTGAATCTATAAAGGTTTCTTCCTGCATTTTCAATGGCCTATAATTCTCAAGATGTCACCTCTGAATCTATTAATTTTTGTGGGATTTTATACATTTTCTATTATATCTTTCACGGTAATAATCACAATGTCAGGAAAATTTCTTTGTCAACTATTTTTAAAAATATGTAGCAGCTGTAAATACAGAAACTTTATATCCATGGTTATCTCTTATTCTTACAGTTTCATAGACGGTAACAATTTTAGTGTAGTCCCTCAAATCAAAAATTTTGGATAAAAGTTTATTTCTACTCGAGTATGTTTCTATCAATTTTCATGTGCCCAAGTTTCTACAAGAAATATCCACGAGACTATTTTCTATAGCAATTTAGTCTCAATCATAAGATTTACACTGAACATGAATAAATTTATTTGTTTATATTATGTAATGATACAAATTCATTGGCAAGCCACGACTTTGAATGAATAAACAATTTTGTATTCGATCCAGTGATTCAAAAAACTCCTCCAAATCAAAGAAGATGAAGATAGTAGCGATTATTGTTGGAGTAATAGGAGGGGGAATCGTAATAATTGTTCTATTTTTGTTAGTGGGTAGTACTCTATACTGAAAGAAATTTAGAAGAAAAGAGATTCCAAATACTAATACTAAAGGGAGCTCTTCAAGAAGAACATCCTAATATATTCATGGTCAAGGGAGTGTGGATTATTACATACTAGCTAAATGTTTTATAGCCATTTTAAGCTATGGAAGAACATTTAACTTCAATCTTTGGTACCACAAAAGATAGGGTAAATGACCCATTCTATTTTAAAATCAGGGCATGCAGGCATAGGGACAACTGTTCTCGATTGCATTGAGGCCTAACATCAGCCCGACTCTCCTTCCTTTTAACATGTATCAGAGGCCAAATATGGTAACCCCATGCATGCATTCTTATGGTTAGGCTATGGATCATAGAAATATTTAGGATCAATTTGAGATAGAGCACCGTAAAAAACTCTCATAAGTTTATTTTTTGTTAACCTGGGCGTAGAAATTCATAGATTTATTTTGATGTGTTGTGTTATTTGAAAATTCAAATCTGCACATTTCTTAAATTTCTATGTTGTGGATTTCATCCAACCCAAACTTATTTTTTGGTACAGAAGACAAGAGGCATAACCTGAAATTTGATGTTCATTTTATCTTGTTTTTTTGGATGTAGTCATGTAGATGACTGTTGTGCGAGCTCAAACATCTATTAATTTCTTGTGAACCATATCTCATATTATTTTTCAAATGGACAGGGTATATTGGCTCCAAGTCATTCAAGGTTCCCATCTGGCATCTAGGCTCTATTCGAGTATGTCCACAACAAGGGATGGAAAATGGGCATATATTCAAATGCAGGGTATGTATAACATTGTTCCTATTCTAAACATGATTGTTTTTATTTATAGTGTATTATATTTTATAATGACAATCATTTTTTGATTGGGTATTACACAAGTGAAAAATTCCAGGATCTAGGCATGAGTAGCCAGATTCAAATACATTTTCTGTATGAGTATTTGACTTTCTTTCTCTGCTAAATGCTGAAAATTAGTTTATTTGATGTTGAGGATCATTAATCTGTTTCCTTCATATTTTATGTTATATAGCTATTGATTGAGAAATCTCTAGCTATTGATTGAATGTTATATAAAATTGTTCAGATTTAAGTTATTCCTTTGCATATTTTGAATACTCTGCGAACTTTGCATTCCATGAGACCACAAGTAATTAAGGCATTTTGTCAAACAGATGACATGCCTTGTGCATCCTTCAATATTTTGCATAAATTTTTGCTAGGGAATTTGGAGCTCCAACATCAGCCAAAGATATGCTTTCTAACATGCTTGGCTGGGACATCCTTAACGCTTTGGTTAGCATTCTACAAAGGATGGAAAAACATAACAACATTCTAATGGTGTCTTCCAAGGTGGAAACTTTTTAATGCAGTAGAAGGCTAATTAAAAATCTACATATATGAATTCCATAAGGAATAAAAGGAATGGGATACCTCAAAAGAATCTATGCTTGTTGGCCCCTGATGCCACGAATTCCATGTCTTCCTTGGAGTTGATGGGTGTTGCTGCAAACTGTTGTTTTTTCCCTACCACGATAGAACTTATTAGTTAAATCATGGTAGGGAAAAAACAACAGTGTGCAGCAACACCAACACAAGGTTAGGAAAATAGATGCGGGTAATACCTCATAAAACTAAGGAATTTACTTCATTAACTAAGGAATCTAGTCCTGCCATTGGTACAAACACAACATAAAATATCTTTAACAAAATGAACATGACGGAAGGTATATTCTAATGAACTCACCTAAACTAAAATGCACAAACACAATAAAATCAACTCCACTGTAGTAAGGAAAACAAAACCCTACATCTAATCATAAAATCAAATCTACCTCTTCCATCTCATCATCGTCCTCACCCTGAGCTTCCATCCTAATCCATTCTTCCCCTTCTAACTCCTCAAGTCTCTACAAAATATCTGGTTCAATAAAGTCGGCAACATTGTTCCCATCCATTATCTCCAGAATATCATCTTCCTTCCATTCATCATTTTCCAAAATATACCACTTCTTTAAGCTTGCAGAGCAAACTTCAACACCACCATTCTCATTCTCAATATCCTTCTCCAGTTTATTTGACTGTTTAGCAGAATCTCAAACCTTGGCATCCAAAAAAGCTCAAGGAATACAAGGAAGTATCTCCTTTCCATCTCTTGGCTTTGGCATGGAAACATGAATCCTATTAAGAAAGCTATTGATTTTCTTAGAATTCATCTTAATCTCCACTCTCTGCTCCAACAGCCTCTCACATGTCACATTCTTTACCACAATCACCCCTTTTTCCTTCAAAGCACTCATCAAAATCAAGACACCATCATCCCCCTCCTCTGCACTATGATTTCGATACAATCCAACCATATTTTTGCAGCCTCTACCTTCATCGCTGCCACCAATTTCCTATGCTCCTCCAGCAGTGTCTCCAACGGTGGCAAATCAAATCTTATTGCACACCATAATAAGAGGCTTGTTAACAGTGGCTTTATGCTATGAAATAGTGCAGCCTGTTGAGTAATGCTATAACCACAAGATCCTAAAACATAAAAAAAAAAAAAAAATAGCTACCTTCAAATGAGCCCATCAAAGGTAATTGTGGTGGATCTGGCAAAAGCTATGTATTTTTCTTTTGCTAATAGTTGTCTTGTTATGAAATTATTCATTATTATTTTGAAGTTTTCATCTTAATATATTAATATTTTAAGATATTTATGCCAATGAGGTGATGTCACAACAGAAATGGCATTTCAATTTCTTACATTGTGAATTGTGTTGCTAAGTAGGAGACCTTAATGAAGAATTTCATAATAGTATTACTATTAGAAAAAGAAAATACATAGCTTTTTCCGATTCACCACAATTACCTTTGATGGACTAGTTGATATACTCTACATGTAAGTGACTCTAATTGTGCCCCGTAGGTGTTCAGATTGTCTAGAATGTTGCAGATAATATTCTAAATTAGTGACAAGTTATAGTTGAAAACTATGGTTATAATTATAAAAACTAAATATGAGTCTTCTCAAGGCTACAAAACAATTTCATATACTAGCATCAGCATGTAAAAATATTTCTCGCACTGATTACAATGTTAACGAGCTGTCTTAAGTTGGTTGAGATGTAACTATAAAGGAATCTAAGAATGCATTGACTAATGTAGATTTGGGTTTAAATTAATACTATTTTAAATTGTATGCTAACATATTGAGGATCCATTAACTCCATAGTTAATATTTAGATGCATTTCCATGGAATTTGTTAAAGCTTCTTAATATTATGGAGGTGTGTTAGTTTAAAATTTCAACTTTTTTACTAACACATGCACCAAGAAGAAAACTCTCTTTTGTTACATAAAATTCAAATGCTAATAATATAGTCAAGAGAAATGATTTCTGTGCACTAATAAGTAGACCTAGGCCATTACTTATTCCTATGACCAACCTTATTAACATGTCTGGATTCCCCAATTTATAGAGCAGGCTGAATAAACCAAACCAAAAATTCATGGTTTTTTTGGATTGCATGTTTTTGTGGGGACAAACGTAGAACTATTTTCATTCAAAGAATATGTCACCAAAGCAATGCAATACCATACATTGTCAGTAATCATGTACTTTGAGTGGGGAAATGGTACCCTACCATGAGAAGTCCATGCAAATGTCTTCTTCTACATATTCTAGAGGAACCCAATAGCATGCTTCCACAGTTTCTCAAAAGTTTGCCTTGGCATCTGGGTAAATCAGAATTTCATGAATGTAGAACTTCTTAGTCTTCTCCATTTCTCTATTTTTTCACTTGGCAAAAATGTTTTTTACATTTGCTTTCTGATGTAAATGTGCAACACTTCTTGTTCAGAATAAATTCATTAAGGATGTTCTTTTAATTATAGTTTTTAAACATATAGATATATATATTTGATTTTGTGTTTATATTTCTACATTACTTGTGTTATTTCTGTCATGTCTAAAATTCTCATACATGTGGGATATCACGCGTACATATCTTGCTATTTAAACAACTTGGAATTTTTAAATGCTAGAAAGTAATCACTTAAAATCACTTCGATAAAATGTTGTAATTTTTAATTCAATTAATCATGGTATTGGCCTCAGCTATATGTCTTATCAATTTCAGTTCTTTATGCATTAAAGTTGGTTTGCTCTCCTTCAAACAGAAAATTTATTTGCATTAACTTTAGGTGTCATGAACATTTTTAAAATCTGATATTAAATTCTTTCCTTCACTTATTGCATGGAAAAACATGACTAGAGTTAAGACGCAACTACTTATTTTTAGAGGAGAGAATAGGAAAAGGATTGGGAATTCAATGGATGGTGAAGACGAAGGTTTGAGAAGGAAAAAGAGCGGGGGTTCTAACAGAGAATACCAAACGTTGAAGAAAATTTGCTAAAAACTCAGTCCAGACTCTCATAATTCTGTATATTGACCTAAGCAGATTAAGATTTCTCATACTTGTCATGTATTCCAAATATCAGAGGATATTTTCAAGTCAAAGAAATGAAGCTAACCTAATTTCTCCACTTTTTGACAGGATCGTGATGGATTTTTCATAGGGGAGGGAGTAGGAGTTCTGCTTCTTGAGGAATTAGAACATGCAAAGGTACATTCTTTGTCAAGAGGCATCTTTTTCTAGTGACTGAAGTTTGAGGCTATCTAGCTTGTATTTTGAGGTTTGTAATTGTTATATGCTCTAATATATATGTTGCATTCTCAGTAAGGAATATTTTTCTTTGGCTAATATAAATTCAGTGATTATAGATGTTCTTTGTTATGAATTATATGTTAATTGGTTTTTTCTATACGCAGGGATATATCTAATCACCTAGAAGCAAATGCTAAAAGATTGTCTCTTTTTTCAGCATCTCACATATTGATATCTCTCCATCCATCATTTATAGCAAAATATTTAAGTGGTGGTGATGCTGAGATTGCTAAAGGGCTGGAATGGATTCACACTTGGGCTCTTCGTGTTGCGTAAGTTGATTCTGACCTTGAGTGTTCTGCGGTATGTACCATATATTAAGTTTAGTGGAATTATTGATTAGTCTCTATTGTAAGTTACCCCTTACAGTTCATGACCATCCATATCTATTTCACTATTTATTTGATAAACAAATAGAAACTGAATGTGTTAATAACTATTGACGATTTTAGATATACAAACTTTTCTGAGGCATATAGCATTTAACATTTAGGATTTATTATCTTAACAGACCACCTTGGAATTGAACCGATTGAGAAAATACCAATTAATTATGTACTCCATATGTACTATTTTAGACCTTTTGGGGTGATACCAAAAAAACATCTGCAAAACAGTGAACAGTATGCAAAACTGCTTTTAATGTCATCCATATTTGTCTTACAACAACATGTTCAAAAAAGTCTGCATAGTCTGCACTGCTGAAACAGTTGAACAAGAGTTTCCTTAAGGATATGTTAATAATGTATGTTATGAAATTGGCTTAATTTAAATGTCAGTCTTGAAGTAGCAGAGTCAATCTAAATTATCTATGGCGGTAACTAGTTTCTCTCAATATTTCTCTCCTTACTATTTGAATGATTTTTTATTCTTATCATCACTGCCATCTTCTTTTTGGTCAACGATGGAGGAAGAAACTTGAATATTGCTGAAATTTTAAGGTCATTGTAAAGAGTGGATAATTTTTCTATGTTCATGTAGGATAACATGTTCTTACTCACGTCGTGCAGAATCACTTTAATATGTGCCAGTCAGCTTCATGTTTGATTGGAATAAATACACCATTACTTGTTTTGCATATTGCAGGTTTAGTAAATGCTGGAAATTGTGTTGAGTTGGTAGCACATCTTAATGTTGATGGATTTCTAGTCGGAGGGGCTTCTCTGAAGGTTGGTGCAAAACTGTTTTATCCTCTTTATACCTTTTCACTGAAGTTATTCAAGCTCTCCAGATTGTTTACTTCAATACAAACTTTTCTCATCCTGGCCTAAAAAATCTCGTAGTCAAGTTATGCTTGGAGGTGACTACACTCTTTGTTATGTGAGCTTGTATCTTCAGAATAACTTCCAAGTATAAGAGCAATGTTATTATGTATGTGCATTTTCAAGTTACCCATCACATTATGCAAAGGCTCAGCATAGGCATGCCTTGTTATTAAAGATGGCCTCTTTTACGAAAGGTTGATGGTTTCTTGTTATATGTTCAATTCAACCTCAGTATTTTAATGAGATATTTGTCGGTTATTAATTTTCAAGTGATAGTTGATAAATGCAACAAGTCATTATAATCTTTGTTTTGATGTAGACTAAAGATGAGTTGCTTGGTGCTATTGATGTAGAGAATTGTATCAAAGTTGGGACAATCACAGTGAAGAACATGAAATGACAATGTCGTCGAGCAGAGAGACACTGGCTCAAAATTAAAGTTAAGAAAAAAAACTTCAAAGTAGCACCAAGGAAGCAGACGGATCGCTTGAAGTTGGGGGTGGAGAGAAAGTGTTCATATTGTATGCAAAGGGTTAACGGCATTTAGGCACCCTTTTATATTTTATCATTGTATTTAAAGGGTTAACGGTATTTAGACACCCTTTTGTATTTTATCTTATTTGATATTAATAAAATGTTTGTGCACCTATTTGTTGGGCACAAGATTCAAATCAAATTGTTTTTAATTTATAATATTCCTTACCAGTCTACTCTGACATCATAGACGATATGTAGCCGTTGATTGCACTATATGATATTTGGTTATTATTTATTCTTGAAATTCAGATTTTTCATTTTTTAAATTCGTATCGTCTCTAGAGAGACAATAAAAATTGAAATTAGTATTGTCTCTAGAGAGACAAAATTAGTATTTTGTATTGTCTCTAGCGAGACAATAATGATATTGTCTCTAGAGAGACAAAAACTATATTGTCTCTCAAGAGACAAAATATGTATCAACCTATATTGTCTCTAGAGAGACAATAATTAGAGACAATATTAGAGACACCCGCTTTGAGACAATAATAGAGACAATATACAACTTTTTTATTGTCTCTATTTGAGACAATTTGGTTAAGTATTGTCTCTATTATTGTCTCTACTTTCTCGTTTCCCAGAACTAAGTCTGATTGAAAATCTGTGTCAATTGTTGTTGCAGCCAACGTCAAAATCCAGGGAGCATTATTAATGACAGAATAAGAATCATGGCCACCGTTTCCTGCAGAACAGACCACACCAACTCCTTTTTGAGCAGCGTGGAATGCTCTAATGGTGATGGGATCCTTGGAGAAATCTAATTGGAAGACGGAATTAGCAGAGCCCAAGGAAAAAAAAACAAAACCAACAGCACATATAGGTGAACAACGGAACAGAACGGGGTTGGAAATAAGGACGACGAATTTACGGGAAAGTTCCTCCCCGTAAAAAATGCCTACGGCCGTAAATAAAACTAGTTATATATTTAAATAAATTTTAGTATATTTAAATGTTACATCCTTTGAAAAACCATATGTTCTTTATATGATAAATTTAACTAAATATTGCATACCACTAACACTTTTGTCTTTTTACATTGCTTAAATTTAAGGGATAGAATTTCAAAATAACCTCTTCCGTTAATGGAAAATAGTTTTATATCAATCATGTATTACGATTAATCATATTAATGTAATTTAAAGTTTAATATAAATTATATATATGAAAATTTTGAGAGATCAATCTCAAATCTTTATATTGAATTATAACATATCACAATTACTAATAATTTAAATATTTTTTCATAAATATATTAGTGAATGGTAAAAATTGTATAAATATAGCTCATTTATTCTAGCTTGCAAAGATAAAATAAATATTTTTGAAGAAAACGGTAGGCATTAAACTCCACAAAGTATACTCAAGATTTAATAAAATCTTTCAATTGAATTATTTGAGAAAATATGAATTGCTTCTTCATAAAGTTCAAATAAACATCTAATTCGAGATTAGAGTAAAATTGGACAGGACTTACAGATATTACACTCCATGACCACCACCCCTTCTTTTAGATACCATTGTATAATGCTAGAGTCAAAGTAACCTGAATGGTTTCAAAAGAACATTTAGTAAGTTGTAATTCTATATAGATTTCAAAAATATATGGCATATCATAAGTAGAGATAATACGATGAAGAGGACCTATAATAATTAGCACACCAATGTAACATGTTGCATGTTTCTAAAATTGTAGAAGAATGCGAACCTAAGTTGATGACCTTTTTAACCTATTTTTGAGATCTAGAAACCTTGCTTGCTTTTCCAAAAATCTATGTAATATATCTCTTGGAAAAATCATTTGTTATAAAAATTAGACCAACCATCTCAACTTCAATGAAAATAAGGCCTTTGATAGTTCCACATGAGGAATTCAATCATAGTTTAAAAATATATTTTGTAGGATTTTGGATGTAGTTTATGAGCATAAATTTTAGTTTTTCCATTTATGAAATATTTTTCATATTTTTTTGGGATAAGGGTAAATAGGGTTTTTTTTGAGACCCTACCTAGGTACAAAAAGGTCTCGAAAGCCAAGATACATCCATTAGAACAATGAGAAACAAAAGAAAAACAATTGTCTGGTGCAAAGAAAAACAAAACAACAAGAGAGGTGAAAAAATAGAACAAGTACGTAAATTTAGATTTTCTATGACGCACTAGATTCCATCCATTATCCTCAACCTAATCCGTGTGGACCAATGACATTTCAAAGGCCATGTGAATGTAGTCTTTATACCAAGGGTTTTTCATGAATATTTTTATTTCAATGTAGCATAGTGCTCCTTTATTTTAGGGATTGTAAAAATGTGAGCATGTGTCATGATGTTTTAAAGCAAAAGGAAGTTTTCTTTCTTAGTTTTTGTAGGATATGTGGAGGAGGTCATTGTTAATGAACACACACACACACACAGCACGTGCAGCGTCGTGCACACGCACATGCCCGCACCCACACACACACACACACACCCGCACACGCCCGTACATGCACATGCACGCACACACGCGCACACACACACACACATGCACACGCACACACACACACGCACACGCGCGCGTGCACATGCACACACACACGCGCGTGCGCACGCGCACACACCCACACACGCACACGCCCACACACCACGCACACGCACGCACGCACACGCATGCATGCACACGCACGCACGCTCACACACACGCACGCACACACACACGCACACACGCACGCATGCACACATGCACACACACACACACACGAATCACTTAAATGAAAAATAGCAAACCATTTGTTCACGGAGCAAAATATGGACAAACATTATTGTAATGATTTTTTAAGACTATAAACTTTACTAAGTGTAGGAGTATGGTATCTACACTTCCATATAGACACACATTTAATATGGGGATTGGGCATGACATTCCTTGTGAGAGATGGGTCGAGGGGTTTGCCAAATTGGGGCCTCCGCCTAAAGACCTTTCTAAATCCTAAAAACCATTAAAGAAAAATAAAATAAGACGTCATCGGATTCATATTCTTAATCCAAATGGTCTTGTTCAAATAGCAAACCATTTGTTCATGGAGTAAAATATGGACAAACATTATTGTAATGATTTTTTAAGACTATAAACTTTACTAAGTGTAGGAGTATGGTATCTACACTTCCATATAGACACACATTTAATATGGGGATTGGGCATGACATTCCTTGTGAGAGATGGGTCGGAGGGTTTGCCAAATTGGGGCCTCCGCCTAAAGACCTTTCTAAATCCTGAAAACCATTAAAGAAAAATAAAATAAGACGTCATCGGATTCATATTCTTAATCCAAATGGTCTTGTTCAACATTAAAACTTTGTAGGATTAATATTATCGGCATGAGTATTCAAAAATAATTTGAACATTCATATTCAACTACACTTTTCAATAGAGGATTGTTACCCAAGATTTATCAATATATCTATTAAAAGTTTATCCTATTTGTCAACAAAATTTTCTTTTAAGTTATTGATTTAACGTGAAAGGTTTTATTATTAAATTAAATTCCTTACTTCTATTTTTGATTTATTACTAACTCAATAGAGTAGGGCCTTCAATTTTTGAAGAGACATTATTATTATGTTATCTATTAGCAAATTTGAATGAGTGAACTTAAAAACTTGAAACTACAAACTAAATTACCAATTCATTGAAAATGAAAGATACTATTTAAGATGGTGTGCAACAACAAAGCTATTATATTTGTAGTGATAGATAAGTTAAGATGGAATACATATATCAAAAAGCTATAAAACATAAAACACTTTTAGATGTCATCATTACACTTCAACCTTCATTATCATTATCAAATAATTATCAGTCAAAAATTACATTTTTATATTTAGTTTTGTACATATGAACATAAATTAGTACCAAAATATTGTAACGCTTTGCAAAAAACAATGTTCTAGGAACATGTAAGAACTTAACACTTATCTCGAAAATTGTGACTAATTTTTTTGTTATAATTAAAAAGGTTACAAGGGTGTTAATCCCCTAGGGTACATTAAATTAACTTACACCACTAATCTCAACTTTACGATTGGAGAACCAAGTCTAGTTAAATGATTAAATATTAAAAATTACTTTACCTCTAAGGTCGATTAATTAAAAGTCATGAGTAAGGTGCCCTAATTTAAATTACTTGGTTAAGTGTTTTCTCCTCTTTAATAATAATCAAACCCAAAAAGGTTAACCTTATTACTTAGTTATTTTAAATTCATTATCCTATTAACTTAGAGTCCTTTTTATTAACTTCCTAAAGCTTGCTAAGAACTAACAATGACCTTGCACCCTAAGAAATTAAATGGCCCCATTCACCCATCTACACATACCTTAAAATTTATTTAAAACATTTAAAATTATATTCCTACCAAACAAAAGTAGGGTTGATCCTCCACCCTTAGATCAAATCAATTATGACCACTAGATCCTAGGGTTCCAAACTAACCCTAAAAATCCTTAAGCATTCTTATTAAAACCTCTTCTTACCCTATTCTCCTCATTTGATCTATTTTCTTTTGTTAAAATTGTAGGTTGGAGAAGGAAGCCATGGGAGCAAGAGAGGAAGAACTATGGAGGATTCTACAAGGAGATCAAACTTAGATTAGTTTAGTTGTAGTTTTATCATTGTAATTTATTTCATTCAAGGATTAAATGAGGTTTTTCTTTCCAAACTGGTTTTATTTCAAGCCATTTGTATCTGGGGTTCTCTATTTAAGGAAAACCCTACCCCCATTAATGTAAATAAAAAGAGTGGTTTTAATTTACCATTTGTAGGTTTAATTTATTTATACAATAAGATTTGACCATTATTTGATTACTTGGTAGCTTCCTAGGTAAATTTACAAGCATAAAATTTTGATTAGACTGTAACGCCCTCTAAAATAACTCACTTAAGACCCAAGAAACAACCTATGATTAGTTAGGAAAATTATGGAATAATTTTTTTAAAAAAAAGAGTCTACTACCAGGTTACAAGGCAACAACTGTCACCCACAAGTTCTAGAACAATTCTGATCCACTAGAATATACTTTTCTTTTATTAACAATTATTAGAGGTCACAAGGTCCAAAATTAAGGGTTAGAAGGTTCAATAAGGTTCAGAGGGTAAATTCCTCACCATACCCACTCTCTAATAGGCTTAAATATTCAACTTGATTTTTCTCACACTTAACGCATTAAAATTTTTCCTAAATCATTCCCATTGGATAGGAAATTTCCTCACCTTTCCATTGATATAAAGAAGTCCTCCTAACTCCTCATAAAACTCAAGTTATGGGCCGGCGGGCCTTGGGGTGAAAATTTTCCCAAAGGAGCGGGCTTGCGGGCCTAGGGGAGGAATTTTTCCCCAAGCGCGGGCCTGCAGGCTGCGGGAAGGTTTTTCACCCAAGAGGGATGCACGGGTCGGTGGGGAAACATTCCACTTTTCGAATTTTGGGTTAAAATGCGCAAAGGCACAAACAAACCCACACCTCCGCCAACGCCCAACCACACCACGCATCACGCCCCTATTGGCCGCTAGTCGGCGGGCAATCGGGGAAAGTTAGAACAATTGGCAATAAAAAGGAAAGAGGATAAAAGGATAAATGTGCTACGTGCCTCGCCCTCGCCCAAGGCGGCCACATGGCAACCATCCATTGGTTGCGGGCTTCTAGGGCGGCGGAGAAACTTTAAGATTTTCACCCGACAAAAACTAAAAACAAAAAAATGACCTCCACTCTTCCGCCGTCACCTTGTGCTGTCATATGGCAGCCCTTGATTGGCTGTGGGCTGGCGGGTCGGTGGGAAAACTTGGAAAATTTTCCCAAAATTTTCCAAACATAAAAAGGAAAAAGGGACCCGCTCCACCGCCAATGCCTCGTGACGCCACATGGCATCACCTGATTGGTCGCAAGACGGTGGGGAAAATATGGAAAATTTTCCCAAAAATTTTCCTAAGGATTTTAAGGGAAAAATTTGGGCCACGGGCCTGCTAAGAAATTTTTCCCAAAATTTTCTACCAAGTGAAGAAAACTTGTAAGGCCATAACTTTTGATAGAGAGCTCAATTTTGGGAAAACAAGGACTTTCTAGAAAGCTCTCAAGCCCTCTTTGTACTAGAATCATTAATTTTATATTTTGATAAAGTTTAAGGGGTCAATTTTAAGAAAACGGCTTGCAGGATTTTTAAAAGCAAACTGGTAAATTTTAACTTGTTAGATCTGTTCAATTTGATCTTCTCCTTCACTCAACATGCCAAAAAGACATGGAGAATTATTCTTGGATGTATTTCAGGAATTTTTCAAGATCCAATTGGTTTAATTGAGTTGCAAATTAAAGTTTTACATCTCTTGACAACGAAAACGACTGTAAGAGGTTTTTGACCCGATTTTGCAATGTTTGAAGGATTTTTCCTAAGTGTTTTAGTCCAATTGAGTTCATTTATATCATAACATGTTAGATTTTAATGTTTCATTGTTATTTCTTGCTTGTAGGTTCACTGTTCATTTTAGATAAATTATTTGCCAGGATGAAATACAAAACAGAGATTAATTTCTAAAGGATTTATTTATCATTTTTTTCACCTTCCAAGTATGGAGATTCATTCTAATCCTAGTCAAATCCATTTAGTTGATTCAACAAACCATTTAATGGCTAAAATGTAAAGTTTGGTTTCCAATTTGTCTTATTTTCAAAAGAACAAAGTAATACAGTTCCTTCATATGTATTCCTTTCTTTCAACCAGAGATTTCAATAACATTTAAAGATCATATTTCAATGCAACAATGCAAATGAAGAAAGGTATTGCAATCCTTTATTGATTTCAAATACAACTTTACATCTCTCAATTTCTTGAATGCAAATAACATATATATATATATATATATATATATATATATATATATATATATATATATATATATATATATATATATATATATATATATATATATATCTTTCACATTCTTTCAAAGCAAAACAAAGTCTATCTCTTTTTCATTTCACTTTACAAATTTCATAATCCATACAACATCTTTCCATTTCAAAACATTTACAAATTCATCCACTTCAAAGTGGGAAGGGTTACAATGAGATTTTATTTCACATGGAACTATCAAACAGTCTTTCTCCTCTGCTCCAAAACAACAACATAAATTTCTTCTCATTCATCCAATTTGATCACAACAGGAGTAGGGGAAAGGAAACACTCTCCACCCAACCAAGACATCCAATGAAAAGGAGAAGCCATCCTTCTTCATTGGCCCCGAGCCCCAACCACAATGCAATAGAAGGTGTGATTCAACTCATGGCAACAACAGGCTTCCACACACACACATGTAGATTTCACAATAAAAATACAGTTCAAAACAGAATGTAGTTTACAACTACATTTAAAACATACAAACAAGACTAAGGCTTCATCAAGCAAGCCAAAGGAGCAAGGAACTATGGGGAAGCTACTTATGCCTTCTAATGGGAATTGGGTATCCACCTGTAACAAACCGCCAATATAAAACATCTCCCATATATCCTTATGCCCCCACAATCCCTCCTTATGCCCCCACAAAGTAAGAAATGCAAGCTATTTCTTTTTCATGGTGGATCCCAATCCCAAACTCCCTCCATAATAAATCTGATGCCACTGGCATTCCCTTATGCCCCCACATGGATTCCCCATAGCTTTCTCCTACACCATTCCTAGGCAGTCTACCCAACCAGCCAACAAACACACAAAACATTCACCATTCACACAACATAAAAAGAAATAAAAGCATATATAAAGAGCTAAGCTCCTACCTCTCCATGGTAGATTTTTTTCCAATACAACAAGCTTTCAATGTCAAAATACAGTCCCAAAATTAGCAATGCCCAAGTATGAAATGCTCTCCAATCTCCTCCAAAATCAACAAGAGCTCCAAATAGCCAAGGAAAATTCACCCCAAGGAAGCATTCCAAAAGTTCAACAACCCAAAACAAAGCAAGGAGTTCCAATTTTATAGAAGAGGGAAGAGAAGAGGATGAGGTGGATCCATGTAGGATGCCACATCACACATCCTCAACTCCAACACAAAATTCAAATTCATTCCCCCAAGCATAATAAATAGGTGGGTGAAAATATGACAAATTACTTACACACTCCAACCAAGCCCACACCCCATAAGGACTGCAAATTTAAAACATGAAGAAAGTGCAATTAAAACATGTAACTTGACTTATAAAAATGCATTAAAAAGGTCTAAAATCAACCCTCCAACCATAGGTATGGTTGGTAAATAAAATTAAGAGGTATGGGACAAGTTTTACTTGTCCCACAAGCCTTCAAAATCAGCGTCCAAGGACAAATTCAAATTTTCAAGGAGGTGGAGTGTTTCACACTCAAGTAAACTTACACATCACTTACACGGTCACTTACACATACTTTCAACATTTAAAACAAAAGCCAACCACTTCACTAATTACTTTCTTATGACATATTGATTTGTTTACTTTAATAACATGATTATTCACAACATTTAATAACTAATGAAAAAGGGTTTAAACACCTCAAAATAAACACATGCAAATATTAATAAAAGAAAACACATTAATAAATACATAAAGCCCCTTGGTCACTTTCAAAGGTAATTCCCCCATGGGAATCCCTAACACTAACAAACACACACACAAACAAAATTAGTTGCCATGGTGACCTTGTTGAATTCATCTAGAATTACAATGTGGTTAGTATCCAATCCCCTGATGTTTGTTGTGATAATTTAACCTGCAAAACACAAATGCCTCCTTTGGCCTCATGGCCATATTAGAAAATCCAACATTATATAAATATAATCACAAAATCATCTATACATATGAATCACAACAACATCAAGGCAATCAACAATATCAATTACAATTTATATCAACAACTATATCATCATCATATAATGTCCATTTTCTAGGTCTACTCACAATATCCAAAAATCACATGTCGAACAAAATTCATAATATATCCATGTCAAATAGTATATCATCATCCACATATGAAGTGTCTCTAATAATCATCATGCATCATAACTAAATCAAGATCAACAATAATACATGGTCCCACATCTAACATCATACTAAATCAAAACCATAATAATGTTCATAATGTAATCAACAATATCAAGATCAGTATCAAAATGTGTCAAAGGGAAGTGGGCACTACATAGGCCAAGTTGAAGTTTGAACAGCTTGCGGATTTGGGGATTTATGTCAAAAGTGACAGAACCACCGCCCGAGATCATGCCGGTGGTCTTGTGGATTGCCCTACCCGGTGAAAAATCATGAATTGTCGCCTTACGGAGCAACGGTTCTAAGACCGCCACCTTTCCTAAGCAAATGCGGTTATGAGACCGCCCGCACTGCAGGGCAGCGTTCATGTTTCTTAAAATAGAACCTAAAATCTGAGATTTTCACAAAAAAATAAAAGTTACTACAATGTTCTAAAATACATTTTGAACTTGATTTTATGCACCTAAAGTTTCTAGTTTTGGGATTTCATTCCATTTGTTCATTTCTTAGTTAAAACTACTCATTTTAAAGCATTATCTATTCCAATAAAAGCACAACTACTTACAAGATCATTTTCATTTTGTTCCACTAATTTCCTTTCAATTCCAAGAGTAAAAAGGATCTAAATATACTTCTAACATTTTCATTTTTATTACTACAAAATGCAACATTCCCTATCTCACATTTGTTATCTCTTTCATTTTCACTAAAACTCATATATTCAAAATAACTACAACCACTTTGTTACACATTCAAGTTTACTATGCATACATTTTAACATATTACAACTTCTATATTTCTTCTTTCTCTTTTACCATAATACAATTTCACAATAAAAATAAAATTTCTTTTCCCATTGAGTATAGCTCATTTCTTTTTAAAACAAATAACTTCTTTTCTCACAAACAAACTAAAACTTCAAATAAAGATAATAACTTTTTTTCTATTTCACAAGACTAACTTTACAACACAAATATTTCTTTCTCTTTCTCAATATACAATACAACTTTCATATCCAATAATTGATTGCAACTTTCCTTCACAAGATCAATACAATGTCCTCCACTTAAAGTGGGAAATCATACAAGAATATAAGCTAAAAATGGAATACAATATTACAAGTTCCTCCACTCTAAGTGGGAATAACACTAAGGAAGTTTTATCACAAGAAGGATTTCATAAGGACTCCAACAAGAGCTCCAAGCTTCACATCACCAACAAGAGAGCTCCTTCATGATTTTCTTGATCCACAACAAAAATGGGGGAGAGGCAACACTCTCCACCCAACAAAAATATTCAATGAGGAGGAGAAGCCATCCTCCTCATTGGCCCCCGAGCCCCAACCACATTACAATGAAAGGTGGATCCAACACATGGCAACAAACAAGCGTCCACAACATAAAATAAGTATTTCACAATCATTCCCAAAAATACAACCAACTCAACTACAAACAGAAGAAGGAAAAACAACAAAATATATAAGGCTTCAAATATGAAAATCAAAAGGAGAAAGAACCTACGGGGAAGTCACGTATGCCTCCCAATCGGAAATGGGTGCCCACCTTAAAACCTCTAATACATATCTCAAAAACCCTACACACTCTTATGCCTCCCTCAAGTGCCTCTTATGCCTCTCACATACTTTTATGCCTCCCTCATAAAAGAAAAAAGTAAGGAATGCACACATTCCTTGTCTAAGGTGGGGCACCCAACCCAAACTCCCTCTAAAACAAGAAATAAACTCTTATGTCTCCCTACATGAAATCTCCCCATAGTCCCCTCCTACACCAAACTTATGCAATCTACCCAAGCACCCAACAAGCATAACAAAACATTCAAAACAAGCACATAAACACAAAAATAAAAGAACATTAAGCAAGAGTATAGCTCCTACCTTTCCATGGTAGAGCTTGATCCAAGAGTCCAACACCAAGCTCCTTTAAGATCCCAAAAATCACCAACAAGATCCAACCGAATCCACAAGCACTCAAAAATCCTCTAACTCCAAAAAAAAAGAGCACAAAAGAATGAAGTAACCCCCAAATAAGCAAAAGAACTTGAATAAATAGAAAAGGGAGAGAGGAGGGTGAGGTGGATCCATGTAGGATGCCACATCATTCATCCTCAACTCCACCTCACAAGTAAAACCTCAACCCCAATGCACCATAAATTGGTGGGTGAAATGAATGACAAGTTACTTACACACACAAGCCAAGCCCACACCCCCTAAGGACAAAATTAATTACATGAAAGAAAGTGCAATAAACATTTTACCTTTTTGTCTTCCCAAAACACATAATGGGGTCTATTTTTGACCCCTCAAACCCATAGGTAGGGTTGGTATAGCAATTTAAGAGGTGTGGGACAAGTTTGACTTATCCCACAAGCCTCCAAAATTGGCCCTTAAGGCCAAATTTGAATTTCCATGAAGGGGTAGAGTGTACAACACTCAAAATCACAAGCACTCAACTTACAACACATAATCCAAGAGCCATCTAATCTAATAAATGCATTCCTTTTGATTCATTCAAAATTAATTAACAAAAAGGTTAATTTACTAATCTAGACACAAATCAAGTAATTAATTAAAGGAGATTACATCACTATAAATCACATACTAAAATCAAATAAATGAAGCTAAATAAAAGATAACACATAACCCCTTGGTCACAATTTGAGGTGATCCCCCATGGGAACCCCCTAACCACAATTCAAACACACATACACAAAAATACATGTTGTCATGGTGACCCTTGTTGAATTCACCTAACATTCCAATGTGGTTGGTCTCCAATCCCCCCATTGTTTGTTGTGAATATATTTACCTGCAAAACACATAATACCTCCTTCGGCCTCGTGGCCACATCAAAACATCCAAGATAAAATATGAAATTTAAATCCACAATCATCTACATATGAATCAAATCATCATCTAGGTGATTACGATATCATTTATCATTTCTAACATCTCTATTCTACATTTCATCCATGTCAAAATGATCACAACATTAGTTCAATTCTCAAGGGGTACTCGGTGTGACAAAATATCACATGTCAATACATACATACATACATACACACATACATACATACATACATACATACATACATACATATATATATATATATATAACCATGTCAACAACATATCAACATCAATATAAAATGTCTCTAATAATCCAAATGCATCATATATGAATTGAAATCAACAACAGTCTAGTATCTCTAACATCTAACATCATGTTAAATCAAAAGCTACAATAATATCCATAAGTATAGTCGACAATATCAAAATCAATAACAAAAAGGTGTCGAAGGGAAGTGGGCACTACAAATATATTGTTTTTATAAAAACATAGCCCCAAAAAAATATTGAATATACAAAGTGTTTAACCATCTACGAAGATATGTTTTCTATTCTATACTCTCATTAAAGTATATATAAACAAACCTACTACCAAGAGCTCCTATCCATTCTATGTTAAAGGAGAAGTAAATTGAGGTTACTTATCTTATATGGTATTATAATGGAGCCCAATAACTCCCATAAATATTGCCAAACTCATCAAAACTAAAAGAAAAACTAAACTTGAGTTTTATGATAAACAAAAAAAAAACCCAAAATGAGACTACACAGAATATTCAAAATGGAAATGAGATGAGGATAGGTTTTATCCTCGTTCATTACATTAAACACCCCTCATTTAATCCTAGTCTAATACATATTTCTCTCTCCTACGGAAGATTTTATATATTGTGTGCTTAATCCATCGCCTCTCAAAAATCCAAAATATATATAAGGTGTTGAACCTTAGCTTTTGGATACCTAGCATTTGGAGAGGTTAGGAGGAGGAGTCTCTAAAGTTGTTGAATATTTCAGATTGTTCTTTTGTTTGGTTCATGTGGAATCATTACATTTTACAATTTAAGGTAGAGTCTCTTAGCCTCGGTAAACTTTAGCCTGGAATGAGGAAGGGACCACAAGGTGTGCAAGTTTCATATTGCCTTTGTATAGTTGGAGCCTATGTTTCATACCGCCTTCGTACAACTGGAACACACATAGGGACTCCGATCATACTACTCCTCACAACGAACGGACATGCCAATAGGGTTTGAACCTTGGACCTCCTCTTAGTAAATGCCCAAACATTACCAATTAGCTAAGACCACATTGGCTCCTTAGACCGTTCTTTACCACGAACACCATATTCAATCCCCATGTTACATGATCGTCAAAGTGACAATGCACAAACCATAATCCTACAAAAACAATAATCAATTAAATATTCATTTCTTTTAAATTTTAGACTCTACAAATTCAAGCTAAATCGAATGTTTGCCACTTTGTATTACATAGAACCCATCCACCCATAGGAATCCCCACAGTATTTCGCAGCGGCGGATCAACCAGATTAAATGAGAGTGAATTTTTCTAAGCATTATAGTTACCAAAACTGTCTCCCACAACATAAAAATCATAGCCATGAAGATGCATTGGATGATTATCTGCTTGGAAGATATTGGTTCAATGAAACACCACCTAAATTGTGGCATTATAATTAATTAATTAATTATGTATTGTGAAATTTCATTTTAAAAAAACACTTGTGATGGCTACTCGATCTTAATATTATTATAAATTTATTATTAAATATTAAAAGTATTATAGATATTTTTAATTTTTAATTTATTGTAACTAAAAGAAATTGAAACTTCTAGAATAAGTTAAAGCTACAAAACTCTAATACAAGACGATCATCCTCATAATTTTTAAGTAGTGCATTAAATATACTTACCACATACACAAGTAAATTGTATAACTTAAATTTCCAACCTAAACCACCAATAATACATAAAATTTATACCAATCTATACTTATATATAATAAATCTATATAAAATAGAATTCATTAAAAAAATTACCCACCACTCACCTAAATAAATATTCTTCACGGAAGAATTCAGCGAATCTCAAATGTCTAAAGCTTAAAAATTATTAATCTTTAACCAACTCAAAATGAAAATTGCAATTTCATAGAAACTCGAGAGTTACTTTGAGCACATCATTCATTAGTCATTATTTTAATAACTTATCTTTTAATGTCTATCTTACAATTATGAATTAATTGACCTGAGTTGACAAGAAAGCACAAACTGCAAATATATTAGAAACTTCTAAGTAAACCCGAGTTTCTATTTGAGTAGCTGCATGTGAGAATGGAGCTGAGGACATGTGAGGAGCTATGGGCGAGATAGGGACCCAGACCCGAGCAACAACGAGAAGGCATCGGATGGCCAACGGAACACGAGGTAGGGAGAAAGCTCAAGGAACTCATGGGCCTCAAAGTTATTCAGAACTCAACCAAAGGAGGTCTTGCAAAAACTCAACCCTGAGTGGAAACAAGAGACTCCCTGGCTGAAAGTTCCAAATTCGGTGATCCAGAGAGCTCAGGGTAGATTCAACTTTGCACTAATGGGAGCTTTTGCTAGAATAAGACCGAATATTGATCAAGTCAGGACCTAGACCAAGAAGAAGTGGAACATCTTGGGACAGGTAAACACCTTTGCTTTATCTGACATAAGCTTTCTGTTTGTTTTTTTTTCTCTTGAAGAGGATCTTGTCCAAGTCATGCAGGGAGGGCCTTGGTTTTATGGGAGAACCACTCTCTCCATTGCTAGATGGAAACCCGGTTCCAAAACACACATTCCAAATGCATGCCCTATTTGGTTAAGGCTACTAGGACTGCCTCTTGAGTTCTGGGAGGTTGATGTGTTGGCTGGAATTGCTAAAGCTATTGGGGATCCGATTGCTCTAGACCCAACCACAATGGCTAAGACCAGATTCATTCTATGTAAGGATGTGTGTCAACATCATCTCTGGTTCCTCCCCTCCGGAGTTTATTAATCTAGAGACCAGAGACGGGATTTGGAAACAAAAAATAGTATATGAAGAATCACCAGTTTATTGCAGTAGTTGCAAGAAAGTGGGGCATGGAGGCAACAATTGTAATGGAAAAAATAATGCACAACTACAAAATGGTCAGGACTGGAGAGCACCTCAGACCCTTGGTATCAATCTGGTGGTTGACTTGAATCAAGAAACGCACACGGCTTCACAAGGAAGTGGATGGATGAGCCTTTCTACTTAGTCCTTTGGCACTGTGAATGGAGGATCGAACCCCACTAGCTCGGCTATGATCCACATGGATTCCATGGCAGATTTCCCAATGGACAAATGGTTTGAATCATGGAAGCACCATTTGAAAAATTCAAAATGGCTAACGTGGCATTGTGGAAGGCAACGCAAACTGTTGGAGTAATTAATGGTGGGGACAACCTGCCCAATTCAAATTCAAACAAGGCATTAAATGCAGACAACTATAATCATTCAAAAACAACAACTATGAATGATGGTGCATTCATGAATTTGACCATGTCTCCCACAGTTGTTGAGTCATCCCATCATGACTCACCACAACAAAGAGATGTGGGCCCTCCTATCATGGGGAAGGGTGATTCAAATAAGAAAATAGATGTAAACTTCAAGGTGCTTATGGTGGAGTCATTGCTCAATGACCTTGAGTGGAAACATAAAAAAATGAATGAAGCAACGAATCTAGTGGGTGCCAACGTTAATTGTGCTACCAAGGAGGTCTTTCCTCTCATGAAGAATGTTAAAGAAACCTCGGTCTTTACCAAGTCTCTTGGTAAGGTAGACATCTTTGCTATGTTTGCGGATGATGACGGTTGGACAAAGGTCAAAAAGAAAATGCCACACACCGTCCATCCCGCCACAACCCGGGGTTGTGGTAAGAAATTGTAGTTGTTTCTTGTTGACTGACATAGTACTTGCTAGCATTGCGGTCTTGTTGTTTTTGGGCTTCTTGTCAATAGATTTCCCTCTCCTTCTGGGCTTCTCTGATCATTCCAACTTCTAGGCCTTTTCTATATTTGATCTTCTTGTTTTTTCTTTCTTTTGAGCCTCTTTGTCTCTCGAGTATGGTCCCCCAAAAAACCATTTACCAATAATAAAAAAATAGTGTAATAGAATAATATATATGATTTTTATTTATATTTCCATTGAACTATCTTTATAATAAATCTCCAAAAGATTCATGATTATCTAATATCTCGCTAAATTTATAGTTATAGATCTAGTCTTTATTACCCAACACGATCAGTATCTCGGTATGGGGTTGAGGAAAGGGATAAGAGCTGCCATTTTTAGGATATATCACCAATGTTTTGTGAACTATTGCATGAAGCCATGAGACATGGGCATGCCACCACAAGGTTCCTTCCTATGCAATAATGGTAAATCTATATGTAAAATGCTCACCTGACTAAATGGGGCATTGGGTAATATACCCCGCCCCATCAGCCCACGCCGACCAAATCTGTCTCACTACATGCCTGAAATATATTTTTGAATCAGTAATGCAATTCAGACTCCAACAGTTGTATTATAGGCATTCCAAGAATTGAGAGGTACAATTTACCAGTGGAGAGAGGCATTATACTTGGTTCTGTTATAAGCTTTAACAATAAGAGTGTCGCCATTGCGTACATGTAGGGTTGGGCCAGGAAGCTCTCCATTCACTGTGATTTGGCTATTATATGTCTTACATAGCATAGTGATAGGCATCGCTTTAATTTGTGCATATCCATAACAAATCAATTTACCCTCAGTATTTTCTTGCTCTATCCATAGAAATGTGGTCTGGTTTGTATATAACAGTTGGGCATGAAAATCAGTCATGTTTTACAATAGATGACACATTGTTAAAAACTGGATATAAGCAGTAAATCACAAGAAGTGATCAATCTTCTGAGCAGATAAAATGAGATGACATGCACATTAAAAATTGTGTGAAAGGTAGATGTCCCAAACTCCTGTTATGGTGAGTGACATACAGTAAAAATAAAAATAATTTCACAACAAACTCGTCGCGAATGCAAGACATGAACATTTCAACTACCATGGTTATTATAACATTATCCCCACACCTGACCAGGGATTTTCACATGTGAACAATCCAATGTAACACCCATGATTTCGACGCCCAACGCCATGATAAACCCCAATAATTAATTACGAAAAATTACGGATTTTTAAAAAAATAAAATAAAAAAATTACTAAGTCAATACACTTTAATTGTGTTTAATTAACTCTACTAGTTGTAATCAATTAATTACCCATTATTTTATTTTTACATATTCATAAGGTAATTGTAACCAAATTAATAATTAAATATTATTAATTTAATTCAAAACAACATTTCGGAATCCAACCCTCTACTAAGGTTTCCATTAGATTCTATTAAAAATATTGGCTAATTTAAACTCATCATTTTACTAGTACTCTTAAGTTTAATAAAGGTTAGTTCCTAAGTTGGTCTAAATTTCCTTCCCGTAACAACTTCACAACCATGCCCATCATTTAGTGATTTAACTACACATTTTATTTTTAATCTATTTATTCCTTTAAATGCCCATGTATAAAATCATTGATTTAATCCCTATACTCTGTTGTCATTTATTTATTTATTAATCCATACTAGAGGGTCACAACTTATTCTAACCCACTAAGTGGCCCCATTCAATTAATACCCATATCTTTTATTTAAAACCCATTCCCATAAAATGTCAACAACTTAAAATTGTAGGGTCACTTTTCCACCCTTAGATTGAATTAATGGGAGCCCTTAGATCAAGGTCTATTTTTCTCTTTTATTCTCATATTTGCCCTAGTTTATCTCATTTGCAAATTTTGGTTTTGCAACATAGAGAAATGAAGGCCATGGAGCATTTGGGTTATGGAGAGGATTTATTTATTTTTGGTTCAAGACCCAAAATGAGGGAATTTATTTATTATTATTTTTTTGTATTCCCTAACTAGGGTTTGGAATGTAAATCTATATTGTATATATTTTTGTTGTTTTAACAAGATCTATTGATTATGAGAACTTATTTACCCTCATTTCCTTTATTTATTTTAAATACTTGAAAATCTGAGTTTTATATATAAACTATGGTTCGACCTATTAAAAACCAGTCGTTATGTAAATAAATAGGCCCTAGGTTTAATTAGAGTTGGGTTGCATTTTTTTATTAGTAAGATTGTTGTATATAAATGGTGGGTGGGGTGCCGCTCCCACCTTACACTCCACTATATTTTTGTTTATAAAACAGACATGGCCATTAGGCCTTACCCCACCTTTTTTAAATTTAACTTTGTTGTTTTTGCTAAAAGGGTAGCATTTACATAGTTATTGTATTTTTCAATTTTATTTCTTTTTATAAACTTTCCTCAAATGGCTTTACACCCAATTCCCTCTTATTAAGATTCTTTAATATATAATATATTGTTTTATATAAATAGTTTATAATAATTTATTTATATTATAATATAAAAATATATTTGTTTTATAATTTAAGTGGTCTTTCTCTTGTAAAAATAAGTTTGTGTATTTGAGCATATACAAAAATATATAGTTTTAAGACTCCTTGTTTTCCCACTTAAATTAATTAAAATAAATAGGAAGGGCATAGTTCATGGTCTTGATTTAGAAATAATAAAATATCACATTTTGTTTTGTGAAATTACAAAATTTATAACAATAGCATTAAATTTTTACTATATAACAACTCACATGAAAGAGGAAAATAGGTCTAAACACAACCAAGTATATCTTCTCTTCTTTAATATATATATATATATATATATATATATATTATATATATATATATATATATATATATATATATATATGGTTATCTATATATCTGGTTATAATAATTTAAGTGGTCTTTCTCTTGCAAAAATAAGTTTGTGTATTTGAGCATATACAAAACTAGCAATCGCATGTGTTTCATGAGATGTGAACGCCAAGTATATGTTATTTGATTTAGAGGTACATTTATTATTGATCCACTTAATCGAAGGTTGTTTCTACATTTCAAACTTGTTATAAATTCGTACATGATTACTTGTGATATCATTTTCGATAGTTAATCAATTTTATAGTTGATGTTGTTAGTTGTGCATCGGTTGTTCGGTTGGTGTTTTGTTGGAGAAACATTTATTATACAATTGCTAATGTGTGTGATTGATAGTTGTAGTGTAGGACTTTAGTTGAAACATTTTGGGTTAGCAAGGAACGATACATAGTTTGATGACAAACAAATGCAGAAATAAGTGAAAATGTAAAACTAAATTCAATTGTAATGCATGTGGAGTTCCAATGGGAAATACGCATAAGAGGTAACAATTTGAGTTTTGAGAAACTACTTTTTTATTAAGGAAAAGAGTATTAGATATATAGAAACATACAATGTGTTCACATACTACAGAAGGATGTAAATACGTACATAACAAAATTGAATATTTTTTATATTTATTTTCTTAAAAGTACTAACAATCCGCATAATAGAAGGAGACAATAGTATGTCAGTGTATAAGGGAATTCAACAGTTTTCTTTTGAAGCAGGGAAAAAAGCGAAACATAGATATGAAATAAGAAACATAGCAGTGATAGTTCAAAGTATAGAATGGGATGAGTGAGGGTGTAATGTTTGAAGGGACGGGTGGGTTGGAAATCCTTGCGTAAAGGTTATGGAGGAGTTGCACTATTTTCTGCTTTCTTTGAACTGAGGATGACACATTTCAATCTGTTGTTTCATGATATGTCTCTTTTTTTTAGTGAAAGTGTGAAGCAGTATTCGTTTCCAATGACATTACTTATAATTTCACTAGTCGCATCTTCGTCTATAGTCAATATATGGAGGTCGCTAGCTGCAACACCCATGATTAACTCAGCTATCTCATCAAAAGCGGTAACTGATTGAAGTTCTCCTGTTGGGTCCTTTAGATCGATTCTGAGTGCATATCTATAATCATAGTTTTGCACTTGTCTGTTGCAACTTGAACATAACCATGAACCATTACCATTCTCTTTCACCTTTTTCCTGCATTGTTTGTCACCTTTTTGAAGAGGACATGCCTTGTAAAAAAAGTTGTCCATGCTAATATTCGTGATTTCTGCAGTAACCATGGCCCATTCATTTCTCTCAGTGTTCCCCATATTTAGTACCTCCGAAATCGTCGTTACAGAGGTCATGCTTTTTGGAGGGCCTAGAAATTGGGTTGTGATAGAGGGCGCCGGAAGGAAGTAGTCATCGGAATCAACCCAGCCATGAAGTGTATTTGTTTCTGAAATTTTAGGGTTGACGTAACATTTGGTTCTTGAAACAGTGTCCACTGAGCTTCCATTGAAACTGGAGACGCGGGCAGCTTTCAAGGCGAGGACCGGAAGAGGCGGTATAGAAAGCATGTCTTCAAGTTCGTTGCTTATATCATCTAAGTGATGTCCCCACAATGTGACACTTACACTGAAACCCGACATGTCCTTTAACTGCAGTGTTCTTCTCTTTGTTTCAGACTTGTCATACCGACGAATTGTTGAGCATGGTGACATCGTAACAACAATTCCAATCAAATCAACTGTAGAACCTTCAGCGCTTGCAGGTAATTCCTTGATTTTGGTGAAGTGAAAGTTATGGGAAGGTATTGTATCTTCATTTGCTATGAGTGGAGATATGGTTGAGGAAGGTTGCAGGAAAATCTCCAAAGCATTGTTCAAATGGTTATAACATAGCTTTGCATCAGCAATCCTCGCAATCCTCCCATTGGAAATTGTATATAGCTTCCCATTCTCAATCTGCTCATAGAATGCTTCCGCGGCCTCGTTGAAACAAGTGATGTGGATTTCTCCTCCTTCCTGATCAAAAAAATCAAACCCAAACACAGATCCATTTCCCCTTGCATTGTGATATTGGCGAAGGGTTGTTTTTGCTAGGGCACGGCCCTCTACGGACCACATGTGCATAGATGTATTCAAAGCACTTATTTTAGTTGGTGTTCTCATAAAATATTTGTTAACCCGATTTGCACTTGCATCTGTTTGTAACCGTATTTGTGTTTGAGAGCATTTGTTGGTAGTCGGATTGGAGCACCGATTACCAAATGTGTTTCAACAACAACATCCATTTCAATGATAAGAACGGTGCTGCAATGGAAAAGAAAAACAGGATATAATTAGAACTGAGCAACGGATGGAAAAAATAAACAGAATTAAATTTTAATTGATATAGCGAGTTTATGTACATTGGTAATTGAGCAAGAGATGAAGCTTACAGTTCACTTTTGATCATTCTAATGAGGGATTTGTGTAAGCACACGATGGAGCCTTCTTGTATTGAATTGTCGGTTACACGACTTGCAAATTTGGAGGGTAGAAGTGTTGTCTGAAAATGTATCCCATCTGAAAGGTCAACACGATGTTGGGCTCCCGTGTTGAGAATGGACCTTAGAGAGCTCAAGTGCAATATCTGAAATGTGGGGTCAACATTGGAACCACCCTCAATCAATTGAGAAATGCCTTCGTGTGTCAAAGTTATTTCCATGGCAACTAAAAGATGCTCGAGATTGTGAGAATTCTGCAAATATATGGTGGAAAATGTAAACTTGTAGAGGGCGATCAATCATGAAATGAAGGATTTGTTTAGGAAATCATGCATTTGTAAAGAATGAGAACCTTTAAAGTTGACTTCCTTATTATTTCATATTTTCTAAAAGTTCAAACATGAAGTCTAACCCTTTAACAATTCAATATGCAAAAAGTGATATAATGTACAAAGCTTTGATTGAAAACAACTAAAATTTGTATGGTTGTTTTTCGGCATTTTAAAACTATATGTATTTGTGTGCAAATATTATGAAGTACACATTAAAATTGCGTTGTTGGTTTACATAAAGAAGCGAGCAATTGTATAAAGGAAAGATATAATGAATAACTCATTAAAAATGTGTTGTTGTTGTTGTTTGTTGAAAAGTTAGATCTGTGCCCCATATGTTCCGCCGCATGATATATACATGCATTTATTTGAAATGAATTACATATTATTATGTTAAGCTAACAGATGGAATACAATAAGAACAATATGTACACTTGAAGTGAGAAGACTATAGGTATTTGTATGGAAACACAAAGATAAAGAAATTAGGAAAGCATAATTGTTGGATAACAAAAGCGAACATGTGTTTGATAAGTTTGATTCTCCGTCGGATATATCTGCGACAATACATACATGGAATATTTGGAACAAGTTACGAGTTTATTTGAAAAATACTTATAAACAAACACTTATAAACTAACCACTACTGGCTATTTTTTAAAATCAAATTTCTTGCTTTTTGCTTGTGCAATTTTCTTTGCACGTTTCTTGTAGTTTTGTCCAGTTGCAGATGCCTCGATTGGAATTCCCATTCTCCTCAATTTGTGGGGTGGTTCATATTTCAGTGCATCTTTGTTCGAATCATAAATCAAGCAAAAGCCTCGTGAATGATCTGCAATCGTTCGATTTTGGAGAGAAAAATTGGGGATGTTGGCATCAGGTGGAGGTGATCTCTGATCATTTCAGCTATCACTGTTTTAGGTGGTTTCGGTTGCCTACAATGCAAAACATTAACAACACATTGAATACGCTTAAAATTTTCCTCCCTCTGCAAGTGAGGCGTAGTTAATGTCAATCCCGTTGTGGGGAGGGGAATTGTGTTTCTAGTCTGCATCATATTAAACTGGAGAGGGAAAATAAGTATGTTAGTCCACCAAGATGTTCTTAGGTATGACGGGCAGCTTTAAAAGCCTTGTCGCTGATCAGTCTAACGTCCAACTTGGGACGCTTCGAAATGGCCTCATTGGGGAATGAACCCCTCAGCACATAATGAATCCTGTCATTGACGAAGGCACGTGCCCCCACATGTCACTTCGGAAAAAGGATTGGAGTCTAAATATAAATGTAACAATCAAAAGAATATAACATGAAAGCTCTCTACAATAATTTTTTAAACCATAGCATGCAATAAACGAAACAAATGAATAAGCACTTGAATCAATATTAAAACCCACCTCAAGTTTGTTTAGAGACGACGCTCTTCTTTACCGCGGGAGAATGAGAATCACAAATAACCTACAAAAAAGTGAAAAAGAAGTTAATAAAACTAAATATATCTACACTGCCAATGTCATATTCACTACATAACGCTACCACTCATGATATAAAATTGGTAAATGTATATGCATGAATTTGTAACAAGTTAGAAATGTAGAGATAGAACATTTAAAACATCCCAATATGTATATTCATTATCACGATATGATAGTGGATCGTTTTCTTCTCCCAATATGTGTTTAGGATTTTATTGTATAGTTCTTTAAAATCTTTTGATCTGTAAATCTCCATTTCTATTGTTTGACTATTCGCACGTGTATTGCCGCCCAGTACTATGAGGTATCTACCCAGGGTATCTATTCTATTAATTAATTAATCCCTGATTAAAACTAAGAGAGGGGTTATGCAAAACAGTCATGGGTATTGTAATTTAGTATGGAATGGTCGGGAATTTGCAAGCGCGCAGTGCAGCTTGAAAAGGAATTGTTTATATCTGTTATCTTCCTCACTACAAGCCTATATACTGTCAGGCATTGATAGCTATATAATATGTTTAATCAACTGATGTGCATATATTTCATGAGACTTCATCTTGATGAAACAGATGAACAAACATATTGTGTGCCTTGTGTATGTTTCCACAAGTAGATTCTTTCCAAAAAGTTTTCCACTTCCCTAAATGAATAGACGCCCTCAAATTTAAATGAATATCCCAGCCGACCTGGCACTTAGTTTGTTCAAGGTGGTGCTTTATAAAACAACTGATATCCTTCCATTATCTAACATAAAAAATAAAAAAACGGATCAACATCATCCTGTATTTTTTATCCGGGCATTAGCAATTAAGGATTCTGGCAGTGGTAGACAATCAGCCAAGATGTTTCAATTCTATTCTCTTTGCTACAGTATTTCATCCAACATGGTAACAGAGAAACACTGCGAATTCTGGGAAGTAGTCTACAAATCCTACGAAAAATCCATGGAAAAAAATCCATATAACCGGCCCTATCCGGAATGGGTAGAGGCCAGAAATTTTCTAACAGAAAATGGGTGGGCAGACATGGCCTACTATTCCAAAAACTGTAGAGATAATCCCATCTATACAACCATGCATGATATAATTTATGATGAGCTTGAGAAATGCCGAAGCGATGGAGACTCACAATTTTCCTGTACAATGTGGTTAATGAACCCAGATAAAAAAGAGCATTTGTTCAACTGTGGGAATCCAGAAAAGAAATAGTTAAGCAAATTTATATACCAAACGCTATGTGTCGACTCCCTTCACTTTCTCGGATCCCTCTTTCACAAAAACGAACTGATTGCATTTTTTTATCGGGCGTTAGCAATTAAGGATTCTGGCGGTGGTAGACAATCAGCCAAGATGTTTCAATTCTATTCTCTTTGCTACAGTATTTCATCCAATGTGGTAACAGAGAAACACTACGAATTCTGGGAAGCAGTCTACAAATCCTACGAAAAATCCATGGAAAAAGGAGAGGACTTGTAATTAAAAACATGAGAAGGTAAAAATAACCTGAAGTTATCGCAACCCTGGGGCCAGATGTGGGTGAGTAAGTTTCGAATGTGATGAGCATTTTTTGGGAGCCAAAACCATTGCTGCTTACTACTGTTCTTCGTCTCCTCCTCCTCCTCGTCGAAGCCAAAAGGAGATGCGACGCCCTCTGATATGATCTCCTCCTTCTTCTCGAATGGCAGGCGAAACAGTCTTTTGCATTCCTCCTCGGCTCTCTCCACGATATGGGAAGGGACACCATGATTTACCACCTGAAAACACCACAACTCCGCAGCCGCCGCCGAAATATTCCTCACCACTAATTCCCGCTCACCCGATAAATCGATCACAGGAAGATCGCAATCAGGATCAGGAGTGATTGTATTGTTGCAGGTGGAGGCTGGCAGAAGCAATTTGACATTACTGAGAGATCTACAAATCCTACGAAAAATCCATGGAAAAAAATCCATATAACTGGGCGGAATCTTAAAAACATCAATTAAAAATAGGATTTTAAAAATAGAAACTCAAAAATTGCATGCAAAGTAAAAACGACATGCAAACAGCTGTCAAATTTAATCCCGTTTGAAAAACGTCTAAAAGGTCACAAATTTAGGACAGTCGTAGAAACGTCAGGAGGTCCTCTACCATAGGGGGAATGCCTTTGGCGTAAATATATAGTTTTAAGACTCACTGCTATTTCCACCTAAATTAATTAAAATAAGTAGGAAGGGCATAGTTCATTGTCTTGATTTAGAAATAATGAAATATCACTTCTTTGTTTTGTTTTGTGAAGTTGCAAAATTTATAACAATAGCACTAAATTTTCACTATATAACAACTCATATGAAAGAGGAAAATAGGTATAAACACAACCAAGTATATCTTCTCTTTAGAATTCATTGAAAAGGAAACAACTATGATCTTAACAATAACATTCTTTCCTTTGCATGACTAAACAAGACAACACCAATATTTAAAAGGGAAACCAAATATATATTTCCTTGTACTTTTTTCTAGTTTGAATAAAAATAATATCCACTTGCAAATAACATATATACTAGAACTAAGTTGCAGATTTAAATGAACTTCAACAAATGACAGAATGCACATCCAAATGCTTTCTTTCAACTTATATACAATTTTAATACAAGGAAACCATTTCAAATTTCTCCATCAACCTCTGTGGTCCATGATTCTTCTTTCTCTTTTAGATTGCATGTTTCGAATGTTATGAGATCACATATTCTAGCAAAGTATATGTTTAAGAAAATAAGGTGTTTAAAGATCAAACTCTTCACTAGTAATTGTTAATTATGAAAACTCTAATATTGTTTTTATTTAGTAACATTAATTGATGATGTCTTCTTAGGTTGAACACATCCATCTCTAAACGGTAGATGTAGAGACACCTATCTATCATGGATTCTAGACATATTTGCGTCTTGATCGATAGAGGGAAATACATCGTCCGAAGGTACCCTTGATTAAAATGGTGGTATGCATTCTAGTAATAAACACATTTATGAAATAACATGATATATTGAATATTTATGCTTATCCTTTTACAAAGGAAAATGAACGAGTTCCTGCCCACTTTTGACATTGTGGAAACATAAAGCAAACATAAAAAGTAAAACAATATTATTTTCAAACAGTAGTATGAAGGGGCCTCCACCCACTTTAAGAACTAATGAAAACACATGACATTAATGAAAATTTGAACCATATACTCCTCTACATTGCTTGCCGTAATTTTTTAGTAATCTTTCAACATAATATTCTGCTTTATGTTCTCAATTATGAATACTAATGAAAACTTAATCACACCTACAACTCCTTAAATTGCACTTATACCAACAAACTATAAGAAGTATTGATGATTTTTTAGTACATCTCAAAATCATATATTCCTATAAATGTATATATCTTTCAAACTTAAAAGGGTGTTCTAGTAATTGCAACCGAATATCCATTGGTCTTATGACATTCAAAGGTTATGTGTGTGACCAATCCATATTTATGTTGTCTACCATGTTACGTGAACTGTTAACAACATATATGGTAAAAAGTACAAATATGCCATGACATGCTTCATCCTCATTTATAATCCAATAACATCCTTCATAAATACTTTTATCACAATTTTTCACATGCTCCGTGTAGGTCCTAATAATTTTGTAAACTTAAAGACCTCCACAACTAGAAAAATAAAGATGGAAGTAAAATTCATTGTGTTGGATCCAATGCATGATAACAATTCAATTATTTCTTCTAGATTAATGATTGTTACAAAATTTTAAAAATCAACAATGACAACCCCTGGTCTAAGGGGAAAATGATATTTTTGGAGTCCTCTCGTCAATATTCTATTTAAATCAAATGGAAACGAACATAGATAGGTAAACTTGTAAGTGTTGGTATCCTTGCATGTGTTCTATTTGTTAATGATGCATATAAATTTCAAGTTGTTCACTTTCTTCCTTCGACAGTGATATGTGTTTTTTTTTTAAGTTTTCTTGTCCTATTTTGCCATATTAACAATTATTTCATTTCATTTCCTTTTCTTCTCTAGATTCCTCCCAAATTTAGTGAAAGTTTTTTTCATGAATATTATTTGTCTCAACAATGTTGGATGTAGTGCATTCTTTTACAACACGTTCCTCTAGCATCCTTGGTTTGAAATATTCCAGAATTTTAGACTTTTTGATTATAATTTTTTAAGTTGATTGCAATATATTTTAAAAGTTTTTTTATAACCCCATGTTTTGTTTTTTTTTTAGCCAAAATTCTTCATTTATTATTTTACCTGCAAGTACAAATAACTCATTTGGATTCATGTCCCCTACACCTATGACAACATTCAATGCCGGACTATCCAATAACTTTGACTTGAAATTTTCCTCGTGGATTTTTAAAACAACATGGAAGCCCATTATTTGTGTACAAATCAAAACATACTAACCATTTCTCTCATATGTCATTGGGAAGTAGAAGAAAAGCTTTCCTATTATTTAAGTAATTCAATTTCTTTAATTCAAAGATATTTAGGATAGTTTTTCAAAGACATGTAGGGAAAATGTGCATATGTATTTTTTGTTTGAGTAGGCATACATAAACATGGAAATGTTTATCTTTAGTTTAAATGAAATATATATAGTTCAAATACATTATAGAGATCTAGATTTTTGTGGCTATTATGAGGGCATTACAATCTCATTGTCATGATCAAGTCATCCTTGCATTATATAGCATGTCAATAAGATTCGTACAAACTCATGTTTGGTTAGCCATTTTTATCTATGTACATATTATGATTATTTCTTTGGTGTAGTCATGGTTGATAGAATATGATCATATCTCTATTTGATAGAACTTTTATTTTCCAAGTCTTTTTTTTCTAATCCTCGATGGTATGTTGGCCATCAAAAATGAAGAAGTTGACATCTTCATCCTTCAAAAATTTGACTCTAGATCTATAACAACACCATTATTTTATTCAAGAGAAGTAGTACGCATCTCGTTGAAGAGGAATATTGCAAAACATCAAACTAACTAATTCATTCACAATGATTTTATCAAGAGGTTGATATTGGTATTCAAGAGGTGCTTGATGACATCTATGAATTCTAATGTAAAATGATTATTCTTTAAACATAAAAAAATGAATCCCCTAAGTTATTGAAGGCTCACTTTTTAATTTTTTTTTCAACCTAATTCAAGAATGTCCTCTCTTATAAATCTCCTTAATACAACAGATTTGGATAGTGAAGGTTCTCTTTCTAGCTTTGGCAATAATTTCCTTCTCATAATAATATACATTTTTAATGAAAATTTCTCTTTCCAAACTCTTCATCCATATCACATAATAGTTCTCCACATTCATAATTGCCTAGGCTCGTTTTTGGGGTTCCCTGCATATCCACAATAGAATGGGTTTCTCATTAGGAATCATAACTGCATAAAATTATTGATCTCTACTTTTATAATAATATTTTTGGTGCTTCCCACCAATGAATTCCTAAATTATAAGGGGTGATCATCCACTCTTAGATGCGTAATAATTATATTTTATGAATTACTATATGATGTGCATTAAATGACAAGTGTAATATATATTGAAATATTATGATAATGTTTTGTTTCTTGTTAAATATTTGTTAATGTTTTCTCTAATTTTTTTGAACGATCATCCATTTATGCTACCACTTATTTTAGTCATATTCACTCATTCCATATGTTTGGTTGCTTGCATATTGACAATGTTTTAATTTTCACATTAGGAATCATAATTACATACATTAGCATCTTTTCTTGGTTCAATTTTTCGGGTTACCTGCATATCCATAATGATTTTTTTACATTAGGAATGATGGCTAAATTCAATTCTTTGATTATGCTTTCCCTTCCTCCTTTCCAATCCTTTAAGTATGAGCGGTCTTCCATTTTTATCTCATCTTCATTAAGGATAACTATGTGTCACATAATATGATATGTACATGTTCTATGACTCCAATGTTCATTTAGTATTTTTTTAAAACTGACATCCAAATTCTAGAATATGTTCATATCTAATGAATTCAAGTATAAATTTCTCAATTATAATGGCCAACAAGCAGGTTGTCTCTTGCAACAATTAAAAATAATATGTAATGATTATTTGAAGATGATTTAAATTTGTATGGTAAACAATGACAATTGTATAAATTTACTATTTATTTGAATGGATAAATGTGTTAGATGATTTAATATTACTATTTTTCTTTAAAATATAATCTTTATTTTACATGACACATGTAGTTGCATTGAATAAGTGTTTATTACTATTATTAATTATTTTTAGTTTTGTGATTACTTGAATAATTTGGAATGATATAAGTTGAATTTATTTAATGTATGCATAAATGTTAAATTTTATATTACAAATACATGATCAATTTTGTATAACATAAATTGTTCATTTTTAGATGTACCTTTAAATTTAAATCATTTATAATTTGACTACATGATTTATTTTACATAATTGAGGTATTTAATTATTGGTGAAATAATTTTTCGTGTTGTAAATTATGTGTTTTCGGATATGCTCCTCCTTCTTGTGAGTCTCCCATTCTTGAATGTAACTTATCCTAATTTTGTGGGGTGGCCAAATCGGTCGAGGATCACACAAGATCACTTCACCGAACCTAAGGAAAAGTACTTGCATGCATTACAAGGAAGAATTTGCGGTGATGAGGGATAAATGAGAGAATTTAGGAAAGAGGGAGTTAATGTTGTGATTAGGAAATAAAAGACTTCACATACAATAACCAGATTAGTTCAACATTCAATTAGAGGAAAGAAACAATGTAGGCACTTAGCAAGACCAACAAACTAGATACACATAGTTCTTTAGATTCATCAATCAAGGACACCAAGTTCCTCCTTGATTGTTCAAGATCGTTATGCTTCCAAAGTTGCGAAATAAAGAGAAAAGAGAGGAAAGCATATGAAAAGGAAATGGAAGAAAGTAGCTGTTATTTCTTATGTATTGATGATACAAAGCTCAACAACCATACATTAATCCACAATTGCTATAAAAAGTAAACTTTCAATATCCGTTGGAATGGAGATGTCATTCCAATTTATAGGATTGCATATTGCCTCTTCACGTACCACACACGTGACTCTTCAAGTTCTCAATTCACTTGTGACTTTACTCTTCCTAGGAAGTGAGGAAAATAAGTTCCTTACTATAAATCAAAGGGACTTTTACAATTCAACTTTAGAGAGTCACTTAAGTGAATGAGACAAAATACCATGATTGCATACAATGAAGAATTAGAAAATGGGGAAAGAAGAGAAGAAAGGATGAGGAGATGAGAATAAGGGAGTTGAATGATCCATTGTTGACGAAGAACTTGCTGATTTGAGGCATGGCGATCAAACTCTCTTCCTTTTGCAAAATGCACAGACACCTTAGACTACCAAATGAATGTTTAAAACATTTTTGTGAGACCTTATGATATGAGCTTGAGACGAAAAATGGGCATCACTTATGATGGTTCTTTTTTCATGTCATAGTGAGAGTGAGGGACACTTTCTTATTCATTAGGCTTTCACAATTATTCCTTGATCATGATAGAAAAATCATGGTGCTCATGTTTCTTGATGTTTCTCCTTCACTTAGAGAAAGAGCCCTTCATCATCTAGGTGAAGGGGATATTTGTGTACCTCAATTTTCATGTGCCTCCTCATGGAAAAAGGATGATCTCTTGACTAGCTCAATCATCTCAACCATCCACTTGGCTCATCTCAACCAACTCACCTTGATGAGATGATGATGGATTCAAGACCCGATGCTTGAGTATGATGACATGCTCTAATGAATTAGTGGGGTTCTTGACACATTTCAAATTCTTTCCAGTTGCACAATGTCTCGAATTTCACTTTTACACCTTGGTGTGCCCTCTTTTGCTACTTGACACAATTGTGATCATGACAATGCTTCCAAGATCCTTGTGGAGGTTTTATTTCTTTGTTTGAGCTATGAAACCACCTTTAAAACCCTATGAGGATATAAAAATAAAGAAAGATGAGTGAAATTAGAGATAGCTGCAACTTTCTACATCAAAAAAATGAGTTTTTCTATTTTTAGCAAGTGGAACTAGGAGCTGTTATTTTGGGATTTTTTTCCTTTTTGCTCAAATTATATCTTCGAAGTGTCAAGCACACTCAATTTACCTCTATTGATGATGTTTTTGTTAAATATCAAAAGCACTAAGAGGGGGTGAATCGAGTGCAAATTAAAAATTTAAACAATTTTATTCATAATTCTTATGGGTGTGCTATCATATAATCATAAGCATTTAATCAAGACATAATCCATGCAAAATATCATGTTGAAAACAAAATTTATAGTAGGAAACCCTTTCGGGAGAAAACCCCACTTAAAACCAAGACTTTATTAGGAACACCAATTCCAAAGTATACAATGGTTTCTGTTGAGCACCCACTTGCAAGGAGCACAACCCCTAATTTAACTAAGCTAAAAGCGATCTTTTGCAGGAACCTACCAACATGGAGGCTCCAACCCATCCGAATATGCTAAGCTACAAATTATACTTTTGTTTACATGTCGGGGTTGATCATTTAGTTACAAAATTACTCATACAATAGATTATGATCACTTTTCTATATCGACCCTCTTACTCAATCAATCCGCCACATTGATGCTCTTCTCATTTGATCCTTCAATACTTTTTCTGTCTTAGCTCCTCTTTTATCTTTGTATCTCTCTCGGCTCAAATATATCATGTTATTTCTTTAGCCACACCAATTACACTGGAAATACTTCTATATTGACTATCGACCTATCTCTTTTCTTGGATTTGTGTGTTGTGCACCCATCCTTGCTCTGTCGCTTGAAATATTGGCCTATTAAATGCATTCGACTTATTCCATTTTCTCTTGCTATATTCGGATTGATTTCTTCTTTTTTACATGCATTCATCAAAAATATTTATTAAATGCTACCTAAAAATAGATGTCTCATATTTCTCTAATTTCCAACGGATTACATTGAGAGCCCCTTTTCCTATGATGTATGTTTTTATTTGAAATGAGAAATTGCATAGAGAATTACAAATGTATTTGAAAAAGTCAATGAACATTAAATGTTGATATTGGAGCAGTGGATTTCTTTTTTCTTTTTGAAATCAATTCTTATACATCGATCGCAATCACCGAGACAATTGAATTGCCATCGATTTGGGAAAACAAAATATCACTTGTCCATGTTTAAATCAATTTGATTATCCTCAAGCCCTGTCCAGTTCATATTTTCTCAATTTGCAGCTTTCCTTAGCTTCTCTGACTTTTTCCTTTGTTTCGTGACACTTCTATTTGATCTATGGATTTTCTAGCTATTCGTGGATTTTCTTTTACTTCTTGGATTTTGCGGTGTCACGTTAATTTTCTCCTTGTCGGCTACCTTGCCATGGCTTTGTTCCATGGCCACGACTCTACATTCTTCTATGCATGGCTTCTATCATTCTCCATAGCTATCTTCAGTCCTTCGTGTTTGTTGTAGTTCTCTTTGGATTTTCTAATTCTTCGTGGCTTTCCTTTATGCGTGGTTCTGTCTTTAGTCTCTCCTTGCTTGTGCGCTTCTTTCTTCACATCCGCGGCTTAACCTTTCTCACTCGTGGTTCATCCTTTAACTTCCCTTTTGATTTGTAGCTTCCATCCTTTATCTCTGTAACTTTCACTAAGATTCTATGGCTTCTTCTAGAGTTCCTTGACATCCTATAGACTTTGGCGACCGGTTCCTTATATTCACGGCTTGCTCAAAACTGATTAAGTCCCTTAGACCATATCCTTGATCATTCAAACACATTTTTGAGGGACACTTACAACCTTTGTGAGGGACACTTATAACCTTCATGAGAGACACTTACAAATGTTCCCTAAATATATCATTGTCGCTTTGACATTTGATGTTCTTTCCAACATTCGCACTTGACCATAGTTACTTTTTCCATCAATTTAACTTGAAAATTTAGTTTGACATCAATGACAACTTATATGATGATGACAAATTTTCAACAATCTCCCCTTTGTCATTAATGGAAACACTCCTCATTAGAAACGTACACCCTTGTGATGGAAAAATAATGTGTGCATACTTGGTTTCTATTTGTCATTTTTCATTTTACATTCTTGGTTTTCTCCTTTCTCTTCTTATACCTCAAAGCAACTCTCCACGTCTTAACCTTTGTGACAGATTGTGCTTGGTTTTTGATTTCATCTTTTTCTCCCCCTTTGACAACAATGACAAAGGGCCAACTATTGACGCACCTGTTTTATGTGCTTTTTTCTATTTTCAACATCTCTCCCTTTTGACCTAAATTATGTATATTCTTTTTTTCAACAAACTCCCCCTAGGCTCATGCTTCGATCCAAATTATCTTATGAGCTCATGACAATGCTCTCCCTAAGCCGATGATACTTTCTTTAACAAAACCGAGTTGGCGGACTAGCTCCCCTTGTCACAAATACTATTAGGCACTGATTAGGAGTTGATATTACATGAGTATGATCCCCCTTCTTTTCCCCGCATGTCTTCTAGTTGTTGGAGGAATCGGGAATGACCCACAATTCATTCCTTAAGTGCTCAAAAATAGCCTTTGGCGAAGTGGCTTAGTCATAATGTCTACAATTTCTTCTTTAGTGCTCACATATTCTAAACTGATTTCCTTTTCATACACTTGTTCCCTCAAGAAGTGATACCTAATTGGAATGTGTTTGGTATTTGAGTGGAATACAGGGTTCTTAGAAACACTTATTACACTTGTGCTATCACGAGAACAAAGGAATTAGATTATCATATTTAACCTTGTAGTCTTCCGAGTCTACTTCATCCATAAGACTTGAGTGCGGCACATTGCAGCAACTATATATTCTACCTCACATGTTGATAATGCCACCGAGGAATGTTTCTTGCTCAACCAGGATACAAGAAAATTTCCAACAAAGAAAGCTTTTCCACTAGTACTATTTCTATAATAAACATTTCCTACCCAGTTTGCATCTGTATATGCCTTTATGTTGAAGTCATTGCTTTTGGGATACCATAGTCCATATTCAATTATTCCCATGAGATATCTCTAAATTCTCTTGACCTCTTTGAGATGTGTCCCCCTTAGATCTTCTTGAAATCTTCCAACAAGACCTACCACTTGCATAATATCCGGTCTTGAAACCGTGGAGTAAACTAGACTACCAATCATGGATCTATACAAGGTTTTGTCTACTTTTGGTGTATCATCATCTCTGCTTAATTTGCATCTAGCTTCCATTGGTGTCCCAATAGGTCTGCATTCTTCCATTACGAATATTTTTAGCATTTCTTTGATATACTTAGTTTGAGATATAAAAATTCCTTGGTCGATTGGTGATATGTAGTCCCGAAAGAATGAGAGATCTCCCAGCATGGACATTTCAAATTCATATTTCATTATATCAACAAATTCATATGTCATTTTATCATAATCTCCTTGAAAAATGATATCATCCACGTACACAATCACAATGAGAAAATGTTCTCCTTCCTCTTTGATGTAAGATTACTATCTACAACTCCTTTTCAAAGACCTTGTTCAATAAGTTATGAATCCAGTCTGCTATACCGAGGCTCTAGGAGCTTGGTTGAGTCCATACAATGCCTTCTTCAATCTGCATACATAGCCTTTATTTTTGTTTGTGAAAATCCATCAGGTTGTTCAATATATACCTTTTCATTTAGAAGACCATTGAGGAAAGCTGATTTTACGTCCATTTGGAATACTCTTATTTTCTTGTAATCCGCATATGTCGAAACAATCGTATTGCCTCCATCCTTGCTATTGGTGTAAATGTTTCCTCATAGTTAATTCCTTCCATTTGTGCATAGCCTTTACACACTAGTCTTGCTTTGTTTCATGTTACTATTCTCTTCTCATTTAGTTTGTTTCTAAAAATCCGCTTTGTTCCAATTACATTCTTGTCTTTTGGTCTTGGCACAAGCTCCCAAGTTTCATTCTTTTCTATTTGATCCAATTCTTCATTCATTACGTCCACCCAATATTGATCTTTGCTTGCTTCTGCAACATTCTTGGGTTCTATCATTGTGAGTGTTATGTCCTCGTGATTTTGTTGATCTCTTAGTCTTCTTCTAGTTAGAATTCTTCCTTCTTTATTTCCAATGATCTGATTTGATGGATGATCCCTCTTAAATTGTCTTGAGGGTGTTTTAGTATATGGTATGTATTCCTCTTCTTCTACTTCTTCCCATGGACTGTCCATTTCCTCATCATCTTCATGTTCTTCATGACCGCTACATATGATAATTGTTAGACTTGAAAGTTTCATCCACTTTTACATTTTTTCTTTCTACAACTTTTTGCAATCTCTTATTATAGCATTTGTAAGCCGCGTTGACCGAGTATCCAATAAATATACCTTCATCACATCTTGAGTCAAATTTTCTTCCAAATACACTTATGTGTTTCACGTTTGTAGGCCTATTCTTCCATAGTTCATAGGGTATCGTGTCACTTTTTAATATTAGTTGGGCTCTGTTCAGAATGTAAACCACGGTGTATATCGCTTCACTGTAAAATATGTCAGTAACTTAGATTCATTCAACATGGTTATCGTCATTTTTACACAAGTACTATTCTTCCTTTCAACTACTCCATTTTGTTGAGGTGTTATGGCAGCTGAGAATTATATCCTAATTCTGTGTTCTTCATAGAACTCATCAAATTCATTTGACCAAATTCTCTACCTCTCTGCGATCTATGGCATTTGATCTTTTTGTTCTTCTCATTTTTCACTAGTGCCTTGAATTTCTTGAACCTTTCTAGGCTTCGATTTTTTCTTTAAACATGTTACCCATGTCATTCTAGTGCAATCATCTATAAGTAACATGAAATACACTTCTCCTTGTATACCTTCAGTTTTGGTTGGGCAAAGGTCTCGTATGAATTAATTCCAAAGGTCGATTGTAGAATATTCCTTTGATCTGAATGATCTTTTTTTTTTTTTTACCATGCATGCATGTCTTGCAGAATGTATCTGTAAGTTTTACAACTCTTGGAATATTTTTTACACAACATTTAACACTAAGTTTTACCATATTTTCAAAGCTCATGTTTCCAAGCCTTATCTGCTATAGCCACTATGATCAACTTTTACTGCAAGATAATTTTCATTGTTTATTTCATTTATCACATACATGTTGTTCTTTGTTCTCTTGGCTTTTGCAACTTTCTTTCCTATTTTACCATTGATGATGTCACAACCTTTTTATGAAAGATTAGATTGTATCCCTTTTTACACATTTTACTTACACTTAACAAGTTGTGTTTAAGACCTTTAACATTCGAACATTTTTAGTTATAGTTTTTCCATTGTCCAAACTCAATGTCCTTTTCCAATTATATTGGCTGAATTGTTATCACCAAATATCAAAACATCAAATGCATTATTTGACAGTGAAATAAATTTTCTTTTGTCACCTATCATATGGTTGGAACATCCACTATCCAAATACCATATTTTATCTTCATTTTGCACATGAAATGTAGTCTGTACTATTGAACATGACTCTTTTCTCTTGTTCTCATATTTATTCACACATACACCCATTTCTCTTGTTTGGGTAGTTCTTGTTTACTTGTTGATGCCTCATTTCTTTTCTTGTAATAATTTTAGTTAAAGTCATTATAATTCATCTGGTGTAAGATGGACCAAAGTTTATTCTATAGCCTCTAGAGAATTTTCTACACTTAGCAGCCTTATGTCCAAACTGATTACATGAATAAAAATAACCATAGAAATAATGTGTGTACCTCATAACATAGGTGATTTTGGGAGCAATAGTTCTTCTCTTGGTAGATTTGTTGAATACTTTATTTACAACAAAAGATGTGCTTGGAGTTGATTTAGTTTTCGTCCTTCATTCTTTACTGAGTCCCTTTTTCGACTTTCTTCCTTGAAACCAATCCCAAATTTATCATTTGAATCACGTTGAAAACTTGGTATATTAGAAAAAACATTTGACCTCTTCTCTATTTTTTCATACATTACCACTTGATGCTTATTTGTTTCATTCGACTTTAAGTTGCTCCATTAAGAGTATAGTTTTGTGCACTCATTCTCCTTTGATTTGTAAGACTTTGAAATCTCTTCCAGTTGAGTTTCAATTTCCTTGAGCTCATTTGCCTCTTCTTATTCTTTTAGGGTTTTCTTTCTTCAAAGATGTGGATTTTTTCTTCATAATATTTTAATGTGCATCTCATCTTTTGATTGTTTTTCTGAACAATTTTAATTCTTCAAGAGCACATATTAATTCAACTTCCAGATTTACTTGGATTCTTCTCCATCAAAATCTTCAAAGTCAAGTGTGTTCTTTCCTTTTGAGGTTATTTCTTCAGATCGTCCATGGCCATAAATAAACATTGATTGATCTTTAGTATTTTCATTTCGAATGCACTGAGTTCTTTGGAATCGAGTCATTTGATTCTTCTTTTGAATATAATTTCCTTTTGTTTTTAAAGAACTTCTTCTTGTTGTTTTTCTTTTTTAAATCCATTTTCCTTCTTGCTATGTTTATGATTGTCTTCCTCATGTTCGATCTGAGATTCTTTATTTTTATTTGGACACTTAACAACAAAATGACCTACTTGTCCACATGCAAAACATTTGAAAGGAGTTTTCCTTTATACTTACTTGAACCTCTTTTTAGCCTTCTCACAAACATTGCCTCAATCTTTTCATCGTCTAACTCATCCTCTTAAGTTGATTATTATTCTTCTTGCTTGGACCGAGTTTCTTTCTTGACTTTGAATGCTACTTCTTTCTTGGTATTCTTGGTTCTAATAGTTATAATCTCATATGATAAAAGAGTGCTATGTAATTCATCCATTGTGAAAGTATTCATGTATTTGGCTTCTTCTATAGCTGATACCTTTACATCATACTTGCAAGTTAGAGATCTCAAAATGTTTTGGACTACAACACACTCATCCAGCTTTCTCACTTAGGCCTCGATCATATTTATAACTTCATATACTCTTTGCATGTAAGCCGATATACACTCATCATCCTTCATTTTAAGATTCTCGAACTGAGCTCTGTAGGTCTACAACTTTTCCAGCTTGACCTTTTCATCTCCTTCATAAATATTTTGAAGTTTAGTCCATATTTCATTTGTTATTGTGCAATATATAACTTTTACAAATTTTGTTTCAATTAAGCCACATAGAATGGCATTCATTGCTCTAGAGTTGCATTCATATTCTGCTTTGTCTATTGAAGAAGTGATTGGCATGTTTGGTGGATTGTATCATTTGTCAACACATTCCTAGATATCAAACCCAAGTGACATCAGATATGTTTTCATCCTTATTCTCTGGAATGCACAATTCATTCCAATGAATAGAGGTGATCTAGATAGTGACAAACCACCTTCTGCTTAATTCGCTGCGATGCTTGTGAACAAAGGATCTCCTTGAAGATGTTAAGCTTATGTAAAAAGTTCTTCACTCTGATACCAATTGTTAGAGATCACAAGCACTGAGAGAGGGGGTGAATAAGTGTAGATTAAAATTTTAAACAATTTGATTTAGATTTCTTATGGGTGTGCTATCATATAATCATAAGCATTTAATCAAGGCATAAACCATGCAACATACCATGATGAACATGAAATTTATAGTGGGAAACCCTTTTGGGAGAAAAACCCACTTGAAACCAAGACTTTATTAGGAACACCAATTCCAAAGTATATAATAGTTTCAGTTGAGCACCCACTCAACCTATGAAGCACCCACTTCACAACTTCAAGCACCCACTTGAAGATTTTTTGAGCACCCACTCAACAATTTAGAAAACACCCACTTGCAAGGAGCACTAACCCCTAGTTTAACCAACTACAACTGATACTTTGCATAAACTACCCATATGAAGGCTTCAACCCCCTGAATTGGATAAGCTAAAACTTATACTTTTGTTTACATACCAGTTTTGATCATTTAGTTACAAAATTTCTCATACAATAGATTATGATCACTTTTCTCAGTATCGACCTCTCTTGCTCAATCCATCTGTCGCATTGATGATCTTCTCATTTGATCCTTCAATGCTTCGTATGTCTTCTCTCCTCTTTCCTCTCTGTAGCTTTCTCATCTCAAATGTATCATATTCTTTATTCATCCACATCAATTACATCAGAAAGACTTATATATTGACTATCGACCCATCTCTTTTCTTTGATTTGTGTGTCGTGCACCATCCACCTTTCTGTCACTTTGAAATATCGGCATGTTAAATGCATTCAACATATTCCATATTTACTCTTTCTATATTCGGCTTGATTTTCTCTTTTTCTATGCATTCATACAAAATATTTATTAGCCACTACATAAAAAATAGATGTCTCATCTTTCTTGAATTTCCAATAGGATTCTGTTGAGAGATCCCCTTTTTCCTTTGATGTATGTTTTTCTTTAAATTTAGTAATTGCATAGAGAATTACAAATGTATATATGCAAAGTCAATGAACATTAAATGTTGATAGGTGGGACATTGGATTTCTTCATTCTTTGTGCACTCAAGTCATATACATCAGTCGCAATCACTAGACAATTGAATCACCATCAATTTGGGAGAACAAAAAATCACTTTTCCATGTTTAAATCAATTTTATTTTTCTTGATCCTTGTCCAGTTCATATTTTCTCAATCCACAGCTTTCCTTAGCTTTTCGTACTTGTTCCTTTGTATCAGCGGCACTTCCCTCGATCCGTGGCTTTTGCGGTGTTACGTGACTTTTTTCCTTGTCATCTTCCTTCATGTGGCTTTGTTCCACATCCGTGACTCTAACTTCTTCTATGCATGGCTTATATCATTCTTTGCGGCTATCTTGAGTCCTTTGCATTCATTGTAGTTCTCTATAGCTTTTCTAATTCTTTGACGCTTTCCTTTATGTGTGATTTTGTCTTGAGACTCTCCTTGCTTGTGTGGTTCTTTCTTCACATCCGCAACTTCACCTTTCTCACTCGTGGTTCATCCTTTAACTTCGCTTTTTACTTGTGGCTTCCATCCTTTATCTGCAACCTTCACTAAGCTTCTGTGGCTTCTTTTAGAGTTTTGTGGCACCCTATAGGCTTCGACAATTGATTCCTTATATTCGCGGCTTTCTCAAAACTAATTAAATCCCTTAGACCATCTCCTTGATCATTCAAACACCTTTGTGGGGAAAATTACAACCTTTGTGAGGGACACTTACAACCTTTGTGAGAGACACTCACAAATGTCCCCTAAGTTGTCATTACCACTTTGACATTTGATGCTCTTGTCAATAGTCGCACTTAATCAGCGTAGTTACTTTTGCCATTAATTTAACTTGACAATTTAGCTTGACATCAATGACAACTTATATGACAATGACAAAGTTCCAACAATTTTATCCTTTCTAGCAAGTTGCTTTTTCCAAACCTACTATTTTACAAACATTGCTAATTTTGTCATGTTTGATGTTTTACACCATTTCCGGATGAGTTGAGTGATCGAGCTAGAAATTTGATGTACTTACTATTTTTAGCATATGGAAGAACTGAACACTTTCTATTTTTAGTAATCGGTAAAAATGGTGTTTTTTGCAATAGAAACATCATCATCGGACTCGAACTTGACCACAATCTCATGCTCCAATTTTTTCGTGTTTCACCTACTGGAACTCTTGGAAATCAAAAAAGCAAATTATATGCTACGCCCTTAACCTATTACTTGTATTAGGATATGAGTAGCCGACTTGTGGCTTACCATATCATTTTATTATATCATTTATACTTTCTCATGCTTAGTAGGTCGGCCTTGGTGATGGCCATAACATATGAATAGTATATATAGGGGATTGTAGGTAGTATTTCATCATCATTGGAGTATTTGAGTATTATTGTATGGTTTGGAGGTTGCCCCCTTGAAGTGGCGAAGCTATTATAATTGCATATTGAGATCATTATTCTGGAATATTGTGTTATTTGGTGTTATATTTATGCTCATGATCTGAATTATACAAGTAATTTCATTACAAGTGGTATCAGAGCTGCGATTTGGGCCAAAATTAGGGCAAAAACCTAATTTTTGTTTCCGCCATATATTGCGAACAAAAGCGAATTGGTGGGAGATATTTTTACCAAAGTTGTGAAACATTTCAAGTAAGGTTCCCTGAAAATTTTAGACTTTTTTGATTTATTTTGCAAAAGTTATTAAGAATTTAGTGTTTTTCATAAAATTGCTCCCTAGGGTGCAAATTGTGGAATTTTTTCAAATTCGTTACATTTTCAGAAAGAAAAAAAAATTATTTGGGGTTTGTTCTTCAAGTTTTTTTATATTTGGCTGAATTCTTATCGAAATCTGAAACCCTAAAATTTGACCGTGATCCCTACATCCTACTATTTTGGGGCATCATGGCGGGGCCTTCCACAAGAGGAAAAAGAATCCCATCACTTCGGGTAAAACACTAGAAAAGGATGAGATAGTAGTTGAGGAGTTGGAGATAGAAGATATAACTACAGATTCCTCAGGGTTAGGGTTTACTTCGACAGACCATAAAGTAAGCCAACTTGAGTTTAACTTGAGAGACCTCGAATCTAGGGTGGCCAGAAAAGAAGATGTGGATAGGATTGGACAAAGATTGGAGTATTTCATGCAAAAATTCAGTACGCATATGATGGGTAATCATACTTATGTCAATCAAGGTGGATCCTCAGGTCAACACAATAGACATATGAGCCAGAGTGGTTCTTCGAGTGTGCACAATCCAAATACAAGCACTCTGCAGGCCCATACTATGTTTCCAAAAGTGGATATGCGCAAGTTTGATGGAAAGGATCCACTCAATTGGATTAACCAAATGGAGAATTTCTTTGAACTACATCAGATTCCATCAAGACAAAAGGTGACCATGGCAGCTTTATATCTCGAACCTGACCAATTCATCTGGTATCGATGGTTATGTGCTCAAAGGAAGAAGAATGGTCTCAATGTTACATGGACAGTCTTCACTAAAGAGTTGCAATTACACTATAGTTCTAGTGTGTCAGATAATTACTTCAGCCAATTAGCAAAGTTGAGATAGACAAGATTTGTTAAGGATTACATTCATCACTTCCAAAACCTTTCTCTGTGGGTGGAAAATATTACTGAAGAGAATCTGAATGACCTATTTCTTGGGGGTCTTAAGGATCACATTGAGCATGAGGTGCATATGTTTAATCCTCATAAGGTTTTTGATTCAATGATTATGGCAAGAAGGGCAGAGGAGAAAATTGTTTCAAGTAGGAGACAACATTTCACTTATACCAGAGATCGCAACACCTTGGCCCCAACACTCCCTCGGCCAGTTAGATTGACACCTCAAAAAAATGAAGAAAAAAGAGAAAAAGGGTTATGTTTTAATTGTGACAGTAAAATTTGGACCCGGAGGACATAAATTTTCTAAAAAGAAGTTGTTCTACATTGATGGGCCTAGTGAAGATGAAGAGAATAATGAAGATACAGAGTCGAGGGTCTTGGTTGAGCCGGAGGAGGAGTCAGCGATCTCGGCCCAACGATCTCATGCCATGCAATTTCAGGTATTAGCACCCCCCAAACCCTAAAGGTGGTTGGATTCCTAAAAATAGAGGGTCACAGTGTTGATTGATTCAGGAAGTACTCACAACTTTATCAATCATAAGTTAGCAATGCGCCTAAACTGTTTCATTTATCCAGCTCCTGAATGTCAAGTAATGATTGTTGATGGAGGTACTATTACTTATTCTGGAAAATGCCATAGCATTAAGCTTTCCATGGGAGATTACATACTAAATAGTCCCATGTATGCCATTTCTATGGGAGGAGAAGACATTGTGTTAGGGGTTCAATGGCTTACCACTTTGGGAACCATTGAGATGAACTTCCAAGACTTGTTCATGTGATTTCACTCTGAAGGAAGGACTTTTGAGCTAAGAGGCTTAAGAGCAAAGTCTCCACAAATAGTAAGTTCTCATCAGATGCACAAAATGCTAAAAAAGGGTGCAGAGGGATTTGTGGCACAACTATTTTCATTGGAGGCTCATCATTCTAAGGACATTATACCATCAGATATGCAAGTAGTGTTGGATGCACACTCTGTTGTATTTGAAAATATACCAAAGGGATTACCTCCAAAGAGAGATCATGATCATGCTATTCAGTTATTACCAGGAAGTCAACCACCTAACATTAGACCTTATAGGTACCCATATGTGCAAAAGAGTGAAATTGAGAAGATTGTACAAGAGATGTTAGAAGCAGGAATCATCCGCCATAGTCAGAGTGCTTATTCTTCTCCAGTAGTGATGGTACGGAAGAAATATGACATGTGGCGCATGTGTCCTGATTATAGGGAACTTAATAAGTACACAATCAAAGATAAGTTTCCTATTCCTGTTATTGATGATTTGCTTGATGAGTTGCATGGTGTTGTTTATTTTACAAAGCTTGATCTTCATTCGGATACCACCAAATCAGAATCAAGGATGAGGATGTTCATAAAACTACCTTTCGGACACATGAAGTCCATTATGAATTCCTGCAAAACATGGGAGGAACATTTGCATCATGTAAATAAGGTTTTGGAAACCCTTGAGCAACATCAACTTTATGCAAAGCCCTCTAAGTGTTCTTTTGGACTCAAGGAGGTTGAATATTTGGGTCACATTATCTCTCATGAAGGGGTTAAAGTGGATCCTAATAAGATCAAAGCCATGATGGAGTGGAAGGTTCCAAAAACCATAAAGAATCTATGAGGATTTTTGGGGCTTACAGGTTATTATCGAAGATTCGTAAGGCATTATGGAAGCATAGCTGCACCTCTCACAACTTTATTAAAGAATGACTCCTTCCATTGGAGTGAGGATGCAACCAAAGCATTTGAGCAACTAAAGGAGGCCATGTGCACCACTCCAGTCTTGGCTACTCCAGATTTTTCCAAAACATTCATTGTTGAATGTGATGCATCGAGGTGGGTATGGGTGCGGTTCTCTTGCAAGAAGGCCATCCTATTTCCTTTTTGAGCTGTCAATTCAAAGGTAAAAATATTTCCAAGCTGAATTATGAGAAGGAAATGCTAGCCATACTTCATGCGGTAAAGCAATGGAGACCATATCTCATAGGAAGATGCTTTAAAGTGAAGATAGATCATGATAGTCTAAAATACTTCTTGGAGCAGCATTTATCATCGAAGAACAACAAAAATATGTCTCCAAGATGTTGGGATATGATTTTGAGATTATCTATAAGAAAGGGAAGGAGAATGTAGTTGTGGATGCACTTTATCGTGGGAAAGATGACTCAACCGCACCCTTGTTATGTTCCATATCCATATTACAAGAAGATTGGATAGATGAGGCAAGGTCCGAATGGAGAAATGACCCAACCACAAAAACCTCATTCATCATCTCCCGAGAATGATCCACGCATGTCTAAAAAATTTGTATTGAAAGGGGATGCTTTATGGTATAAAGATAGATTATACCTATGTAAGAACTCCACTCTTAAAAATAGGATTCTATCTCGAGCTTTACTCTTCTCCCAGGTAGGGGGCACTCTGGATTCTTGAAGACTTATCATCGAGTCAAACAAGATTTCTTATGGGAAGGGCTCAAAGGGGATGTCCAAAAATTTGTGGCAGAATGCATGGTTTTTCAGCAAAATAAGGGTGAAATAGTTCGATCCCCAGGTATTCTACAACCTCTATCTATTCCTAGCCAGCGGTGGGAAGAGGTTTCCATGGACTTTATCACAGGATTTCCTAAATCTGATGGAAAAAATGTCATCATGGTTGTGGTGGATAGACTCACCAAATATGCTCATTTTTGTGCCTTGGCACACCCATTTGTTGCAAGCACGGTAGCAATAGCCTTCATGGACATAGTTCAGAAGCTTCATGGGACACCAAAGATTATAGTAAGTGATCGAGACCCTATATTTACTAGTAATTTTTGGACTGATTTATTCTCATGTTTGGGTACTCAATTAGCTCATAGCTCTTCTTATCATCCCCAGTCTGATGGGAAAAAAAAAGTTGTAAATAAGTGTTTGGAGGGATATCTCTGTTGTTTTACGTCCAATAAACAAGAAAGATGGGTCCAATGGTTGCTACTTGCAGAATGGTGGTATAACACTTCCTTCCATACTTCATCTAAAATGTCTCCTTTTTTGGCACCCTATGGGTACAATCCACCATCCATCACATCATCATTAAGAGGAAAACTGTGGGTTAGAGCAAGTATAAGAACACATTCAATATTAACAAGAGGTCCTCTCTAGTCTCGAGAGAACTTGGTCATGGCACAAAACGCATGAAGCAACATGATGATCAACATCGCATGAAAAGGAATTTTGAAGTTGATGATTGGGTTTTTGTGTGGTTACAACCATATAAGCAAATGTCCTTGAAACAAAAACAAAAGGATAACAAAATTTCACCAAGTATTATGGACCCTATCAAGTATTGCGAAGATTGGTATTCTAGCATACAAATTAGAACTTCCACAATCAACCGAATACATCCATTATTTCATGTTTCTTGCTGAAGAAAGTAATTGAGCAGAGAGTCAACCCAAACTATGTTACCCGAGCTCGATGAGGAAGGGAGGGTCATCTTGGAACTGAATGCATCCTTCAAACACACACTAAAATATTGAGGACATGGGTTATTCTTGAGTACATTCGATCAAGTGGAAGAATATGGATAATGAAGATGCAACATGGGAAGATATGACATTCTGCGCAACAACACCTAGAGCTTCTCAACATTGGGGCAATGTTTCTTTGAAGGGAAGGGCATACTAGGCCCTTAACCTATTGCTTGTATTAGGATATGAGTAGCTTACCATATCATTTTACTAGATCATTTATACTTTCTCATGCTTAGTAGGTCGGCCTTGGTGATGGCCATAACATATGAATAGTATATATAGGGGATTGTAGGTAGTATTTCATCATCATTGGAGTATTTGAGTATTATTGTATGGTTTGGAGGTTTCCCCCTCGAAGTGGCGAAGCTATTATAATTGCATATTGAGATCATTATTCTAGAATATTATGTTATTTGGTGTTATATTTCTGCTCATGATCTGAATTATACAAGTAATTTCATTACATTATAGGGCACAAATTTCAGGTTTTTATTATTTCATGGTATCCATTAATGGATTTTTAAATTTGCAATGATCACGGGGATGTCTGGAAGAAGAAAAATTAGTTCAAACTATATACACCTAATTTTCTTACACTTTATTTTTTCACACCTTTTACTTAAAAATTTCTCTTTTCAGGTTAGAGGTTGCTAATGCATCTATTTCTCGGAACAGGTTCCTCAAGGCGCTTGTTACAAGATAGGGGTATGATTATTCATGTAACCATTAGGTTAGGGATGATACATGGAGAGAGAGTAGATTTTGGTCCCATTTATTTATTTCTTTTTCTCTTACCATCTTATTTTGTCCCTCATTCTTCTCGACGTATTGCTTATTTATGACCTCATTTATTTTTTCTTGCATTCCATTTTCTTTCCATGACACTTTGCACACTCCCCTTTGCATTTCCCTCCCTATCCAACACATTCTCTTGTGGGTGATTTTGTCGGTACAAATTCAAATTCCCATTCGACACCTTTGCCCACGAGGCGATGGCATAATTTTCACATCATATCACCGGATCAAATATTAAAGGAACTCACCATTAAATTTTCTCTCTTGTGCAACTTGCATCTTCTCACTCAGATCTTGGATTTCTTACATCTTGACTCTTGGCTTGGAGATTATTCTTGCTTGGATTGGTTTACTTTCACTTTTGGGTCATCTATAATGATCTCGAGAATGGATTGTTTCTCCTACTCCACCTGAAAGTTGTTCTCTCTTGGTGTATATTCCTGTAGGAGATGGATGCATTAGCGACCTCCCCCAATAGGTAAGTGCTCTAACCTGACTTGTCATTTTGTATAGAGTAGTCTCCTACATTTTCTATTTACTTTATGTTAGCTTAGTATTTTATGCACATGCTAGGTTAGCATATTGTATTTCAGTTCTTTACTTCATGTTACATGTTTTACTTTGGTTAGCATAGACTTTGCATGCTTTGATTAATTTTATCATCACCCCCATAGTGTCGATACCTCCATAGGGTTCCTTCCTCTTCTTTGACCTAGGGCCTTGGAAACCTTAGGTTGTCCTAGTGTAAGGGTTACTTCCCTTGGGGTATGCAATCATAGCGGTCCCTGTACCCCCTTTAATTCTATCTGTTGTGTTCCGGTCTTGGTGTGTCCCTTACTCGTTGCCTCGATACCCTAGTTAAATGGATGATAAGAGTGCATGGTGTCTAGACACATTTTTTCCCACCATACATCCTTGGTGAACCCAATGTGAATCTTATTTTATCCCTTTTGATTGAGAAAAACTTGTTAAAAGCACCCATTTTCATTTTTTCTTGTTTTAATTTTTAAAAATCTAAAAAAACCTATAAATCAATTTTTCCAATCATCATCACCCCTGTGTCAATTTTGTGTAGGGTCAATCCTGTCAGTTATGTCTAGACTTTTCCCACACGCCATCAACCCCTGTTTTTCGTATAGGTCCAATTATGTATATTCTACCCAATATTCATCACGAGACGCCTTGACCCATGTGAAGCATTTTTTACAAGGTTGATTGTGTCGGTAGCCTATTTTACTTGAGCTTCTTCTAGGTTAGATCAACACTCCATCATGAATTATCTTGGCCTAGGACTCTCCAAATTTTATGAACAATCATTTTCGAAAGTAATCTTCCAAAATCTAGCTTTTCTTTCTACTCATACTATTGTGTGATAGGAGCTAATAGGAAAACGTATAATACCCGTAACAATATTGTCTTAGGTGATGAAGAGGAAGAGATTCAAATTGAGGACACCTTTGATCTTCTACCTGAAATTCAAAAATTCCTTGATAAGTTTCATGAGTCGGTAATCCATAACATCTCCTTGAATTTATATTTGAGCAACTTGATAGTAGGGTGGATAGTGGGAAGGCTACTATGGCAGGCTCATCTGAAAATGCCTCTAGCTCTGACCCCACTAATATTATCCTCTAACTCATAGACAAGATAAGCCAACAAAAAATTGCCACTACGTACAACTCCTTTAAATGCAAACCAATATGAATAGTTAACCATCCTAACTCGGGATATGGAAGTGCAATTACCCCACCGTTACCCAATGGGCATAACAAGGCACCTATTTCCCAACCTCCCATCCAAAACAAAGTCTTGCGGGTAGTCCAACAAGAGCCTCTAGCACCCTACATTGCTAGCATGGATATTAGAGGCATTTCCCCTTCTATCTCATATGATGGATCAACCGATCCTACTTTACACATTAAGGCCTTTGGAAATATCTATAAAAAATGGATCGTAGTTAATTCTTATACCACCACTAAACTCTTCGTTAAGACTCTTATTGGGGATGCCTTGGATTGGTATCACACTTTACCCCTAACTCCATAATGGAACTAGAATCTCTAGTGACAAATTTGGTTAATGCATTCCAATATCATGATTTACCTGAAGATTAACATCAATGCTTTCATTAACTACAAACAACATGAGAATGAGTCAGCTCAAGCATTCATCAAACATTGGAAGACCTTATCTACTAAGGAAGATCATAATATGTTGAGCGAAAGCTTATTCCAACTCTACCTTCGAGCTCTAGATCCTCGCCTTTAATTTAAGGTTAGGTTCTTTTCTCCTACTTCCTTGGATGAAGCTTTTAAACAAGCCAAAAGACAATATTACCTTATGTACACCTTGATATGAAGGCACATTTTTGAGATGACGTATATGTATTGTTTTTGGTTATGCCTCGACATGAAGGCACATTTTGATCCATGCCCATGATGGCATATATTGTATCTGATGATTATGTACTGAGACACATTATATATGGACATTGACATTTTGACATATTTACATGTATATGATGATGGACTTTTATTATGATGTATGATTGTATCACATGTGTTTGATTTATGAGATAGAATTAGATGATATCACATTGTTTTTATGAGATACTTATGATTGTCCACTTTTTAATTTTTGATATTGGGGAGGGGGGACATAAGGCGGTCCCTATTTCCCCATTGGTGATATGGTAGGATGATAGTAGCTTAGCATACATGTTGGATGTTTATTTTCATGATTATGTAGCTTAGTTGTTATTGATGATATATATGATGTATGTGATGTTAGATGTGATGATATAGATGATGATGTGATAACAAACAATGTACAAGTAACAAACAAGAACAAGAAAAAGTTAAAAATATACCAAATTTACACACTAAACAAACAAAACAACACAACTATGTACAAATATAAACAAGCATGCAAAACACATCGAATATAAACAAGCAAGAATGAATCTAATCTAAGCAAGAAAAGATCAATCTAAGAAGTATGTTAAGAAACACACTATACAAAATGCACAAGAAAGTAAGTAAAGATATAAAAATGTACAAAAAAACAAGCAAAGAAACAAACAAACAAACAAGTAAGAAAATCACTACTATGTTTTTGTGAGACAGTTTTCAATACGTTTTATGATGTTTTTTTTTGGAAACAATGTTCTATTGTTTTTGTATTTTCTACGAGATGGTTTTCTAATGTTTTGGGATTATCTAACCATTTTGAATGTTTTTGGAATTTTTCGAACATATCTAAATGTTTTTGGAATTTTCTAAAAAAAATGAATGTTTTTGTGATTTTCTAGAAAGTTTTCCAAAGCTATGTACAGGAAAATGGAGAAACATGGATGCCCCTAGGATTAGATGGGAATATACAAAGGCATATGCCACGTGTTATGTATAGGAAAGTGAAGATGTGAAGATGCCCCCAACGTTAGATGGGAATGTACAAAGGTAATCTCTTCACAGATTTACAAGAGGAGGATCAACCAGATCAAGGCTTCAAAAGGATAGGCTCAAAAGGAATCTCAGATGCAAGTGAAAAACTAGCTCTAAACAAAGCAAATGTACCCCCTATATGTGATATGTCTATGAACAACAAATTGTCCCAAGGCACCGGAAACTGGTTTCCACCAAGATACCTATCCAGAGTGTTACAATTGCATGGTTTTCACACTTGGAAAACTTGTTTTCTCTTTATTTTTTCTTGATTTTTTGATTTTTATATTTTTATACTTTTTTGGTTGTTTTTTAATTTTTTACGTCATGCTTAAGCATAGAAACACTTGAGGTGTATTTTGTTCATAGGTTCATGGCACTCATCTCCGTTAGGATAAGTAAATTTATATGCTTGTAATCCATAGTTTATCACTATCACATAAGGTCCCAACTAATTAGGCTCAAACTTTCCCTTCTTTTTCGTTCTTTCACCGTATTGAACTAGATTTCCTTAAGGAAACGATCCTAACCTCAAACCGATGAGGTATGCACCATTTTTATAGCTCTGGGACACTCGATTCTGATACAATTTCAAATGATTGAGTTTGAAGAGGTGTATTTCATCCAGTAGTTCTAGCTCTGCCAATCTAGCCACGTGGTAGTCTTCATCTTTATCTAGATAGTCTCTGAGAGATATTCTTAGGGAGGGAAGCTCAATTTCCAGGGGGATGATGGATTCAGTGCCAAAAACTAAGGAGTAGGGTGTCGCACCAGTAGGAGTGTGAATGGAAGTTCTATAAGCCCAGAGGGCGGGATGGATCTGTAAATGCCAATTGTGACCAGTCTTACTTACCATATTTTCCATAATTTGAACAAGGGTTTTGTTAGAGGCATATACTTGTCCATTACCTTGAGGGTAATAGGGATTAGACCACTTTAGGTGTATTTGAAAGCATTGACATAGAGATTTTATAGTCTTATTCTTAAAGGACTTACCATTGTCAGCTATAATGGCGGAAGGGATGCCATAACGGCAGATGAGATGATTCATGATGAATTTTGAGATCTATGCCCCAGTAACATACGTGAGAGGAACAAATTCCACCCATTTGGTGAAGTATTATGTGGCAGTTATTATATGGGTATGGCCATCTGAGGAAGTATGGGTGAGCTTCCCTATGAGATCTAGTCCCCACTTAGAGAACGAACATGGTGTTGTGATCGGTTGCAAAGGTTGTCTTTGGCACATGAATAAGGTTCTTGTACTTTTGGCACAATGCACACTTCTTGACATATTTGCAGCAATCGGTTTCCATGGTAGGCCAATAGTAGCCTACTCTCAATAATTTCTTCACCAAGACCATTCCATTAGTATGGGCTCCACAAACACCTTCATGTACTTCCTTAATCGCTTGGACTGACTCTGTTACATCTAAACAACGTAACAAATTCCTATCATAGCCATGACAATAGAGGGTTCCTCCGAGGAGGGTGTAGTGGGCTATCTTTTGGATAAGGTTCCTCTTTTTAGAGTGGGTTATATTCAAGGGAAATGTACCATCTTATAGGTAGTTAAAGATAGGATCATACCAAGGGGATAAAGGACCAAAAACTTCACAAGACAAGCATGATTTTTGCATATCATATGCATGTTTTCACAAGTTTTCAACAAAGAATGGCATGTCATTATTTTCTAGTGGAATATGCAGCAAGGAACCCATTATCGCTATAGAATCTGTAGACCAATTTTTGCTTTTGGGATCTACTCAAAAGTGATATGCATAAAATACTCTTTGAGAGTCTCTACTAACTTCTTATATGGGATGAGCTTCTCATCCTTGACCTTATATTCATTATTGACCTGTTTGATGATCAATCTGTGAGTCTCCAATGACCTTAAGTTGGTGGATGTTCCATTTGATAGCTAGCTTCATCCCAGTGATGAGTGCTTCATATTTTGCTATATTGTTCATACATAGAAATCCGAGGCAGAAAGCCAAAGTTATAAGTCCTCAGAAGGAGTGATTAGCACTACTCTTGCTCCTGAACCATGGAAAGTGAATGATCCATCAAAGTGTACTTACCACATGATGGATTCTTCAATATACATTAATGATGCATCTAGCAGATCCAAACACATCAGCTCTATTCTAGGTAAAGGTGCCTCAACTAATTGGTTTGTAAGTACTTATCCCTTAACTGACTTTTGATGCACATATTCAATATCAAACTCGCTAAGTAGGATGATCCAATTAGCCATCCTACCAGTAAGTGTTGGCTTTGACAATAGGTATTTTAGAGGGTCAACTTTAGATATAAGCTTGGTTTTATTGTTCAATAGGTAATGGCGAAGCTTTTGAAAGGTAAAGATGAAAACCAAGCAATATTTTTCAATTTGAGGGTAGTTAAGCTCATAAGTGATCAGAGTATGCCTGAGATAATAAATCACTTTCTCTTTATGACTAAGATCGTAGTATGTGAACAAGACACCAATATCAAATTTGGTTACGAATATGTATAAAAAAATGGTTTGCATGGGGTTGGTGGCATGAGGACTGGAGGATTGGCCAAATATTGTTTGAGCAAGGCAAAGGCTTGCTATTGTTCAGGTCCCCAAAAGAATTCAACATCTTTTTCAGCAGATGAGTGAAAGGATGACATTTGTCTACAAGATGTGATATAAAGTGACAAATGGCTTGGATTTTTCCTTGTAAGTTGTGCAACTGCTTGAGGTTTTTGGGAGGAGGCATTTCAATAATTACATTTACCTTAGCAGGATCAACCTCAATCCCTCTTTTGGATACAATGAAACCCAATATTTTACCTAATAATACCCCGAAGACACATTTCTTTGGATTCAACTTGACTTTATACTCTCTAAGATGTTCAAAGATGTGTCTCAAGACTTTAGGGTGTTCTTCTCTCATCTTTGATTTACCCAAGATATTGTCAACATAATCCTCCATGATGTCATTGAGCATGTCATGGAATATCACTATCATTTCCCGTTGATATGTTGCGCTAGCATTTTTAAGGCTGAAGGGCATCGCTTTGAGAGAAAAATTCCCCCAAGGGGTTGTGAAGGAAGTATTATGTTGGTCCTCCTCCATGATTTTAATATGATTATAGCTAGAAAATCCATCCATGAGAGATAGACTTTGTATTTAGTAGTTGAATTGACAATCATGTCGATGTTGGGAAGAGGGAAGTCATCTTTTGGACATGCCTTGTTGATTTCTTTGTAGTCAATATAGATTCTGATTCCTACATGATTTTTTTACATTGGGACTAAATTGGATATCCATTATGAATAATCGATTAGTTTGATAAATCCAACTTCTAAGATTTTTCAAGATCTTCTTTGACTAGAAGGGCTACCCGCGGATGCATTTTTAAAGCTTCTGTTTGATGGGCTTTACGTCTGCATGCACAACAAGGATATGCACAAAAACAAAAGGATCTAGGACTTGTATATCCACATAAGACAAAGCAAATATATTTGAGAATTCTCTAAGAAGAATTACAAAAATTTCTGCTCTTGTGCTAAAAGTGAAGCTCTAGCTTAACTATTTTGGGTTGCTCTTATGTGTCAATGTTGATTTTAAATATTTCTTCTACTAACATCTTGGATGCATATTCCATTCACATAGGATCGGGAGGGAGGTTGAGGTATTCCTCCAAGGGTGTCTCAATGAGATTTTCACCCTTAGCATGGTCAATTTTTATGTCCATAGGTTTTTCGATTTTTTTTTTCAGCCAACGCCTCAAAGAGGCTTTCACTATGTGATTTGGACTTTTGTTTTTGCTTCGAGGATTTTTGGAGGAACTTTTTCCCTTGCTTTTTCTTAAATTTTTCTGACCACATAACTCAACCTCCTCCCTGAAGTACGCATAGGTATCAAGGTCAATGGATAATTTTTTTGTGGTCCTTGATAGGAGTGTTGTCAAGAATACCCATGAATCCTACAATTGCCTCATCATTTTGAAATAGGACCATAGGATCATGAGGTTATTGGTCCCAATCAATGAGAGTAGGATAGAGAAGGTCAACTTGAGGTTTATCGATGGTTATAGTGAAGACAAGAGTCTCTAGGAATAGGTTTGTAAAGGAAAGATCCTCATATTGGCTATGATGGGAATTTGTGTCACTATTTGAATGAGAAGAGCTATCCTTGTGTTTAGAAGAAGTAACATATTGCTCCGAGGGGTGAGATCCATAAGGCCTAATGTCGATGCCATATATTTCTATTTTAAAGTGTGGGGTAGGAATAGATCTCTTATACCTTGTTCATTTTTACCACACCCATGTCCTTTATAGCCCATGGAGTACATCATTCTGCTAGATTTGGCATACTCTAGAGTTTGGTAGCAGGAAGGCATAGTTCCTTCGGGGACCCAAATTGTGGGAAGTTCCAAAACTTTTCTTCTGCCAATAGGCCACCATGTAGGAACTTCTCTATGGTTTTCTTGTATCTAGGTCATTTGTATTGGAAATTGAGCTTTCCTCTTGTCTTGGGTGATAAGGAAAGATTTGAAACCAAGAGGGCCTAGTGTATATCATACTCTCTCTGTACCCGTATTCAAGAACCTTCATCTCCAATTAATTAAATGGAGAGATAGACATAGAAGAATTGTGATCATAAGAAGTTAGTGTGTCTAAATGCACACACGTGAGGTGAGAGCTTTATATTGAAGAGGTATAACAATATCGGAAAAGAGACATTCATAAGCACCCTTCCGTGAAAATCTATTCAGAACTCTCTCTGCAGTGAGTAAAGGGTTCTAGATCTCCTTGAATGGTGATGGTATGTCCCTCATTATTTAGTTTAATGCACTGATGGAAAGTTGATGGTATGGCCTGCATGGCATGAATTCATGGGTGGTCAAGAAGCATGTTATTCGAAAGCTCCAAATCTAGGACATGGAACTTCGTATTATGACAAGCAGGTCATGCTTCCATCGTCAATGTTATGGTGCCAGTCGATTCACGCTCTACATTGTCGTATGTTGTGATTGTGATGATGTGGGATTCTAGATCTGCTTCTGTTCATCCCAATTGTTTGATTAGCTTCAATGTACATATGTTCAACCTAGACCCATTTTCCACAAGCACCCTCTTTATCTTCCTTCGGGTAACAACTACTTTGATGTAAAGAGGCAAGTTATGTGTGTGATCTTCATTTGGGATCTCATTATGGATAAAGGCAATGTGTTCACTTGGTGTGAGATTTTCCACCATAGTTTAAAGGTGGGAAGGATATATATATATATATATATATATATATATATATATATATATATATATATATATATGTTGACACTCCTGACCCCTGAAGTGTTTTGTAAAGGATGTCTTTATGCACATTTGATATCTTGAGAAGATATAAGATCGAGATCTTAGCAGTAGTCTTCTCAAGCTAATCTAAAAGATCATACTGACCAGCCTAAGGGGTAGATAGGAGGTTTTGGAATTACAAGACGAGCATGACATATTACCACAACACAATCTCTGCTCTTGATTCTAATAGTATTCACATGCTCATTAGAAGAACGAACACAACTAATAAGTGAGTCAAATGGATTGTCAACTTGAGTGTAAATATAATTAGCAGTTTTATGGATTTTGGAAGATTGAACCTAATTCAAATTTTTCTCCGCCTATTTATCATGCTTAGGAAAGGTTCCTTGAATATTCCCATTTTATGATTAGGTGTTTGATGGGGCTCAGGTGAATCAACTTCTATTTCTCCACTATCAATGAGGTCTTGGACAAAGTGCCTTAGTTTTAGGAACTTGTCTGTTTTGTGGCCTTTGACACGATGGTACTCACAATATTCATGTTCTTTGTACCATGATGGTTTAGGTGCATTGTCACCAAAGGGTACTGTTGTAGGGTATTGGACCATGTTCACTGCGTCCAACTGTTTTAGAATCATGGACAAGGAGTCTGTGAGAGGAGTGAATACTCAACGTTTGAATGGGGGTTGAATAGACCCTTTAGTAAGTTTGAAAGGAGGACCTATTTGAACCATCTCATGTATACGCTTAGAGTCTATGATACCATCTCCTACGACATTTTTGTTTTTGTTAAATAATTTTGGTTTGTCCATAGGTTTGGAAGGGTGGTTGTCTTTTGAAAAGGGTTTCAGTGTCCCTTTTCTATCTAAGCCTTTTCAAGTTGGCTACCCTTTTCTTTGACATCTTAGAAGTTATTGACACAATGCATTTGTAAATAGAAATCAATGTCCGGATTTAAATTGGGTACGAAAATTCTAACCAATTTATTTTCAAGAATTGAAAAAGGGAAGAAGCGGCTAACTAACCCCTGCGCCATTGTTGTAAGAAAATAGCAAAGGTGTTAGGTCTTTGTTTTGCGCTACATAAGTCTACCATGGTGACATCACTTTCTACATTTAATGAGAAATGACGTACAAATATTTCTACTAACTCAAGCCATGTGAAGACAAATAAATCCCTTTGGTATATGAAGAAACCACTCTAAAGCTTAACTCCCTAGACTCCTTGGGAATAAGTGTATAAGGTAATTGTCACTATAAGCCACTTCCTGACACACCATGCAAAATTCCTTAATGTGATCTCGTGGGTCACCTTTCCCTTTATAATTTTCAAAGTTTGGGAAATTAAAATTCTTAGGGAAGGGCGTGCATAGCATATCCTTGTCAAAGGGATAAGGACATAGCTCTTTGAATTGATGCTTTTCTACCGTCTCTAACGTTACTTTTCTAAACGCTTGTGAGTGTCATTTTCATGGATTACAAATCCTCTGTGAGGAGTTGATCTTTGGTAGGGGAAGTTGGTATGTATACCCTACTATATTTTGATGTTTCATCCCCTTGATTTTCAGTGTGAAGTTCACTATTCTTGGCCTTAGGTTTCTCTTGATGTGCGTTTTTGTTCATTTCTTTTTACACATGGGAAGCCAAATAAGCTAATTGTCTACTAAGGATTTGTATTTGTTGTTGCATAGTGACTTCATCATTTTTAGGTCCTTCTTAGTTTTCATGTGGAGGAGGTTGGTGTATGTGTTCATGTTCCACTCTAACCTTTCAGGATATTTTGATGTGGAAATTTATAACCGCATGTGTTTGTCATTTGCAAGGTTTGAAGTATAAGCTTTTCCATCCCCTCAAATGTCATCCATGTTGATAAGGAGAAGTTGTGCCTCATCTTCCTCATGTGCATTTTTGGTAGGTGGAGTGTATTCATGTTCATTTGGCATTTTAGCACCTAATTCTACAACTCGTGCAAGTACTCTATATTTGTTGAGAAAAAGGAATTTGTCCAATTGAGTAGGGTCAAGCTTGAACCCCATATTTGGTGATTCTAATTCATCACCACTATGATCAATCATGTCCTCTATTTCCTTTGCTACGGAGAAGAGGGGTCCTAAATCATGACCAATGAAAGGATTTGATCCTTGTTTGTTAGATGTTTCCCATTCTATTTTTTAGATGTCATCCTTGTTAAAGGGGGCATAACAAGGAGTGTTTTACAATTTTTTTGTCAAATGTGATCAAGAATATAACAAACCTAAGTGAAAACCTAGAACACGACAATTGAAAAAGGTCACAAAAGAATGTCAACAATGTTTAAAGAATAACGAATGGTAAAGAATCAAGGGATCAAATAGGATTGTCCTAAAAATATAAGTCAATACGATGAACAATCACACAAGTTCGGTAAACCAATCCAATCAACAAGGAACTACTCCCTATACAAATGTTTTTCAAAGGTAGTTCGACGTAATATGATCAACACAATGTCAATACTTAAGTCAAGTTTTTAGATAAACAAGGCGTAAGTATTAACAAGGGTTAATGTAAATTCCAATCAAAGTATACTATAAATCTTTTAGGGACAAACAAGGTCTAAATCCCAAAAAGTGGAAGTTACAAGTGTGAGAAATGCAACAATACCACTTGGATACATTAACCAAGATTTTCGAAAAGCAAGATATTAGTATCAAAATAGTATTGATATGATACTAACAAAGTAACAACAACACCTTTCAAGGTTTGAGGTAATGTTTGAAATAAATAAGGCTAAATTATACCAAGGAATTGTTAGGATGTGAACAATGTAATGGTACAATCTAGACACTTAGATCAAGTTTACGAGAAACAAGACGTAAGTATCAAAATTATATCAAGGCAATGTGAGCAACGTAACACTTCAAAGGAAGGTCAATGATGAATCAAGCCTAGCTACGATGAAGATCTTGACGTGGGTATCAAGATCAAATGGCTATCAAGATGAGAAGATGTACCAACACACTTTCAACGTTTACCATCTAGTCTCAAGCAAGGACGAATGTAAATGGGTGCAAAAGTGGTGGACATAATCAATCAATAGCACACATATGTTGCTCTTATTTTGATCCAAAATATCAACAAGAAAGAAAAGGAGTAGATCAAGTGGGGTTGAAAAATACTTGGCTTCACTTCGGAAAAGTTTCACCTTGTCTTATGGCGAGTGAAAAAATAAGACAAAGTAATGCTTCACAAATTTCGTGATGAATGACGTTTGGCTCAAAATTTAATGGACTCTCCCCTTGTTTGAATAACAAGGTTTTGAATCCAAAAATTTCTTTCTTCATGAAATATCTTTAAAACATGATTGGCTTTGAGTCGGTCAAGTTGGCTCCAAGATGAAATGGCTTCCTAATTGGTTCTCTCAACTAGGTGTCACAAATTACCTTTGCGAGCATAGTTTGCCAAGGAAGTCACACTGACTAAACCTTGGAGTATCCTGGATTTACTTTACCCCCTTTGATATAATGAGCAATAAATGTGTTCAGTTGTATTTTCACTAGGGTCGCATGAAGATAATTTTGACGCTAAATATTTCCAAGGTATACCAGTCAAGTAGGTAAGCGAAGAGCTTCTCGTTTTGTCCACAAGGTTACCTCTTGTGTGGACTACTTTTGAGTTCTACGGGCGTCCTAATGGATTATGATGGCTTATGTCAAAGCACTTCCCTAGTTTTAAGTGGTTGATCCATAGCTCTTATCCAAACCTATAAATACAATGTTTTGAATGTGGTGTTTTTGATCTGTTATCATAGTGCGCTTTTGTACATCGTTGAAACCTATAACAAACTATATTAGTATTGGTTTAGATCCTAATTTTTTGACAAGTGAATTGGGTCCCGCCCATGAAATATTAGTATTTGATTAACTAAAAATAACTAAACTAATGTATTAAATAGATAGTTAATTTAAGCTATGAATAGTTGTGATAAAGTAAATAAATGTAATGAAACAATATGCTAATGATTTAAGTAACTATGCAAACTAAAATGCTAACCCTAATGTGCAAGAAGGAAGAGGAAAGAACTTAGCTGAATAATAGATGCATGTTGGATAGTGTCGCATAAGTAATTTCATAAATCAGAGCGGAATGACTATGCGGGGCTGTATAAGACGGATCTATGGGATATAGCTAGAATAAAGCACACAGGGAGAGGACTGGGTGCCTATGGGTGCTCCGATATGAAATTTCGATGCCCTGGTCTATGAAAAAGATTTGTAACTAGTACTCACTTTGGGTTGGAATATTATCTCGAAACCATAGCTACATGTCGCATTTACTTCATTGTCCCATGTTGGATGTCTTTGATATGGAAGAAAGACCCCAAAGAAGTATAAAAAACCTAAAAATAAATATGCAAATGAATGGGTTGAGACCTCATCTCGCCACAACAAAGGCTTACTAACAGTACTACACTACATTTCAGGCCTATTGGCAAATGGATTTACACACATGCAAATGCCATGCAACAATCGGGGGAAAATTCCTCCTCAATGAAGGTGAGCTTTCCTTTATTTAAAACCAAAACTATATTTACACTATACAATCAAAGTTGTATGTGGGGGTGTTTCAAACATCAAATGGAAAGAAGTGTCAATGAGGGAGATGAAATGTAATGAAGGAAATAAATGGATGGAAAGAGAATACAATAGTTAGGTAAAAATAGATCCTAATATTAAATAGAGAAGAACAATGAATAACTAACTCAAATAAAGCGAGTTTGATTCACTAAACAATAATAAGTGAAAGGGAACACACATGAGCAAGTAGCTATCGAGCTTGATCACTTTGTGAACAAAAAAATGGATTAATAGCGTTGACAATAAGATCAAAGATAGTATTCACATGCAATATTTAAACACTAACATCGAATGAACATAAGAACATTGAATGCTACAAAAGATGATGAATTGGACACAAAGTTCATATTTCATTAACTCTCCAAAATTTCTTCACAAAAGAACACATTTTATTTCTTGAAACAAATCTTGCACAAAAGTATTCTTCTCCTCTCTCAAAGTCACCCCTACAATGATCCCTAACTTCCTTTTATAACCCAAAAGATGGTTACAAGGTAGTTAGGTTTTACATGAATATTAAATTAGGGAACTTTAAGTGACTTTTTTTTCAACTAACTTTAAAGAGTAACTTGAAATTAGAAATCACTTAAGTGTCAAAAGTATGCTAAAAGTGAGTTAAACAATAATATCATTTTAAAACATAAAACAAGACCCATTGCCTTATCCATTAAAATGGGGTCACCTTATCTCAACCATATGAGAAATAGACTCTCCCACTTTGTTAGATACTAGAATTCTATCTCCTCATCCCATTGGTGAAATTAGGATCTGTCGCCTTTTCCAATTGAAAAGATATAAACCTTTCCAATGTCTCGAACATATTCTCTTCTTCAAGAGGTTCACTCGGTTGAAGCACAACCTTGAAGAACACCTGCAATTCCAATATCCTACCCCGACATACTATTTAGGTTGATCATTTTCAATTGAGAATCCTGAAACAAATCCTCAATTTGGTACAACATCCCATTGAAGTAGAGGAAAAATTGATGGCAGGAATGTACATGTCCTTAAACAATTGTGAGAATTGTTCCTTAACATGTTTTGATGAAATCCTTTGATTATGCTTGTCCATAAGATCACAAGAGATTTCCGCTATGAAATCATGAATTAAGGTGAGTGAAGTGAAGGCTTCACTGCATATGCTCTCATAATGAATCATGGAATCTTCGAGAAGCATCTTTCGAGACTTGAGATGTAAACACCATAGAAAGCATGTCTCTTGGAATTTAAATTCAAGGATCCCTTCAATGGCTAGAATGTATATTCTATGCTCGTCATCTCTTAGAGACTAAGCAATATCTCATCCATATTTGATATACTAGAAGCAAAAGATTCCTTAAAAGAAAGGATTGGATCTAGGTATGCACTAATGTCTGCATGGATTTTTACAACCGCTTCGATTGTCTTTCTCCCAAATATGAGAATTTCCAAAAGCTAGGATTCAGTGACATGGCCCAAAGTGTTTACCTCCTTTGACAGATTAAGTGTTTCTTCGTCATTGGAATCCACTTTGCATCGTGTCTTTGGAAAAGTGGACGATATTGGATTTATCAAATATTGAACATAATTCACCAACTGATTCTTTTTGGCCTTGAGTTGAGAATTCTGAGATTTATATTTCTCAAGCCTTCTTAGCACAATATCCATGGAATCTTGGGCCATTACCATTCCGCTTTCCAATGTAGACTTCCCAAGTCCAATCCTAGATACTTCATAGTCAACAGGCATCATGACATTACACTTCTTTTAGACTCGTGGAATGGAAAGATCTGTAAATTGTTTTCCATCTCCATCCACCATTATTCTCAAGAACACTTTCGGCTTCTTGGGGATAAAATCATTTGAAATCTTGGAAATGGAATCAAAATCAATATTGTTCGCCTTGAAAACCCTCTTTACTTTCTTGATTTCATAGTCAACCTAAGAAGGGGTCTCCTTCACCAATTTTGCACACGAAGCCCGAGTCTAAAGCAACATTCACACCATTCTCGACATAATTGGATCCTACAAGAGTTCTTTCCGTGACTTCAATCCTTGGGGAAATAACTTGTACATTGACCTCCTGAACCTCATGGAAACCTTGAGAAACCTCTTCTTGATGTAGGGGTTTAGAAGCGTTTGATATTTGGACCACTTGCACTTAATTAGACTCTTGTGAATGACATGACTGAGTAGATTTTATGATGAACTTCATTGAATTATCAATAACGTGAGTAGATGAGTCTCTACTCAAAGTGGAAAACCCCAAGACACATTCTCTTCCTTCAATAAGGCCAAGACCCTTGGATGTTTCTCCTCGCAACATATTTTTTAGGAGAAGTGGATTTGGGCAACCATTCTCTCCTTGCTTGATGTATATGAGTTGATGGAAATAATGACAAATTTCAAGGTAAACAAGTGTTCTATGAAAAATTTGTTGATATATTAGATCATGGTGACTTGAGATCATTAAATGAAGTAATGAAAGGGAAACACAAAGCTTGCAAAGAAGTGTATAGAGAAATGAAATGTAAGATTGTTAAATGATCCTACATAAGTCAAGAAGGAACATGGAGATAAGGTGAATATTATGCAAAGAATGATGACCAAAACAACCCCAAGTTTGATGAGGTAATTGAAGAAGAAGATACTCTCATGTTGAGAGAGGAAATATATATGATTGAATAATTATTTAACTCTTCAAAAGAGATGCATGCAAGGAATGAAGACAAGGTGTGTAAAATTGATGGTTTACTACTTGTTAATGATGATTGTGTGAGTGAATTCCTTGAAATTATACCAAATTACTCTACTAGTGAATTTGAGAATCATGACATAAGAAAAAGTGAGTGGATGGATGGGTATGATGAACTTAAGAGGCATGATGATCAACTTTGTATAGGTGAGATAGATGAACTATTACCATATTTGATTGGTGTCATGGAAAATGAAGAGAAAAGGGACATCAAGGCTGAGAGAAAAATAATTTCTTGGGAAAATATGCATCAAAATAAGGAGAAAGAAGAAGAATATACAACCAAGGAGTAACTTGGTATGATGAAAAGCATGAATGGGAAAGCAAACAAACAAGTAAATGATGATTATAGTGAGAGAAGTGATAAATACTTAATGAGGGAAGGATACATAGAGATGAAAAAGGTGATAAAATATTAATAAGAACATGTATTTTATCTTATTCAATTTTTCTTTAAAGGTACAAAGGATGAAATTTTGATAATGATGAAGGTGGAGATACAACTAAAGATAAAAAGAAGAAATGTTAATGAAAATGCAAGGACAAAATCCAATATATGGAACCTAGGTGGCTATAAAACACACAAGGACAATGAGAGTAAAGAAGGAAGACTAAGAGCATGCAAGAATGATGAAGATAGAGCTAAACAAGCCTAGTACAAGGGTACTTTTCTCCACCTTGATAGTATGATGAAAGTGCATCACTAAGGAAACCTCTAAATGATGAATTCACCTTTCTAGTATGATAAGGAGTCAAGGTAGGAGGTTGGAGTGTCTTGAAATAATTCATGAGTCTATAGGATTCATTACAAGATGATAAGATAGTCTATAATTTGCATTCAGGATTGTTGTTGTTTTCCCTCCCAAAAAGAAATTTAAATTTTCAAATTTGTATGTAGCCAATTTGGGCTTGTAAAGTGACTAAGGAAGGTTTTAATGCATTTGAAGGAGGTATTAAAGGTCCAGGACATGTTGATTAGGTCCTAGTAGGAGGGTATGATTCAATGGAATGTTAAAATGAAGTGACATGCATATAATGGCCAAGATTGAGCCTATGAAGTGATGTGATGAGTCAATTAGGGTTAAAAAAATGAAAAGATGATATAAAAAATAGGGGAATTCGAATGTAGGATTTAGTTAACCTCCTAGAGGAAAAAGAGGGATTGGAGAAGGAGAGAACCTTATGAGAAAGGTGGGTGCATGAATGAAGGAAGAACTCCTTAAGGAACAAATGAGAGAGAAGAATTTTTGTAAGCAACGTCTATATAAATAAGGATAACTCTATTTTTATGAACCTTGAGACTTCACTTTGAATGATTCTGAATCTAGTAGTTATGGTTTGTTGATTATTTCTAATGAATAGTGAAGAGTGTGTTTGAATTTATGGAAAAGAGATTATAAAGACTTGTATAGTGTATCCCTTGTTCGTTGTATGAAGAAGCTTAAAGACTGCATGAAGGTAAACATGGCTGTAATCAATTTTCAAAGGTATCTTGAGAAGTTTGTTGTTTCACGTGAAGACAAGTATGATTTTTCATTTCAAGGATTGAAGCTATGTAGCTTGATATTTTTCTTTGCATGTTTGAATAACCTCATTAAAACTAAACTGTGATCTGTAATACTTGATTGATGAAGTATTAGATGGTAGGATTAATACATGAGTGGAAAGG